>JAPDSC010012750.1:92844-124999 GCA_026290005.1 Latrodectus geometricus | reverse complement strand
CAACATGCACGAACATATGATCAGGAATAAAACGAATTCGATTTTTATGCATTTTAATTCACTTTACTTAAATTACAGTTGAGAAAGAAAGTGTCTCATTTGTTTTTATTTAAACATAATTGATTAGATTTAAAAAGAATTACACAGTTTTTAAAATTAGTTCATATGAGTTTCAAAATAAAAAAATTTTATGTCTTCAAAATATTTTACTTGAAAATATGTTTATAAACTGAAAAATCTCTTTTTGACTTATTTTATTTTGTAAATTGTTGAAAATAAAATTATTTTCATAAAAAAACATAAAAAGAAATCAAACAAAACAGGTCATTTGTAATTTAAAAATAAATCATTCTTATAATATAATAAAATGTTAACACACACTCACACACATATCTATGAAATGCAAAATTAGACAGAAGTATTAACTTTATGCAGTTTTAAACAATATCTTCACATGAAAACATTATTCATGGAATATATACTACTCCAGCATTGCATTTTTGGAAAAACAAAAGATCTGAGACAAAATTTTATTGTAGAAAATACGCGTTGATTAAAAAATTGGAATATCGAGAAATGCTTATATGGATTTCTTAATATTTAAAATGTACTAAAATTTCATATTTTTCATTAAATTTATATTTTTAGTAAAATTATGAATACAAAGGAAAACGTTTTCAATGACAAAATACTGAAATATTAAAGTTTTCAAAGGCAATTCGATTATTTATATTCATTGAAATAAATATAATGTTAACAAATTATATTACATTATATAATTTCATTATTTTTCAAAGATCTTCCAAATAACGATCTTATAAAGTCCCTTCAATTTATTATTATTAATTAAAAATTGCATTACTAATTTCTCAAAACTTCAGGAAAAAGTTATTAATAGTATATTTCTTAAGGAAAGTATAAAATTATCCCCCTATAGAAGTTTCAAATGCAGTTTTACAAAAACCAATTTTTTGTCTGGGTGAAATTAAATACCTACCTTGTTTAAAATAGATGTTTTAGTCTAAAGTAGAGTACATTTCTAAAATTATTATTTCTAGAAAGAAACATAATTTTTATTGCTGATTGCTTTCTGCTTGAATAAAATATGTTAAATTGTGTCTCAATTTATAATTGGATGTAATGTAAATCGAAATAAAATTAGCACATTATTCAATCGAATCTGCCATTGCCTGCTGCATATCACATTTTATTAAGATATATTAAATGATTAATTATTTTTAACACCACTGTTTGTATTATAATCTCGCTGTTCATTTGTCCGCTTTGCAAAATATTTAAAATCACTACTCTTGACTTGCCGACATTTTTTGGAAATAATAGATACTATTTCAAAACTTTTGGCCACCAGAGTGTTTTCTGCCAAAATATTTAGATCATTAATGTTTCCTATGATTCATATATGTAATGAATGATGATTCTAGTTTTCCACGACGAAATATACATGTCATCCCCACTGCATTAAATCTTACTTTATTTAGAATATAAATAAAATTGATTGCATTTAAAATCTTTCATGCTCATGGATGTATATAAGAAATGAAGCAAATATTGGTCCAAAATAAGGATTCTTTACTTACGTTTTTTTGATGTTATGATAAACATTTATTTCAATATTTCAATATAAAGGGGGAAAAGTGGATAATTTAAAAAGATAACTAATTAAGTGTACACAATGATTACATCTATGAACTATATTTAACAAATTAATCATAATTTTATTATATTTTTTCTAAAGAAGGATTTTTTCACAGTAGTACCTCATTAATCTTTAGTCTTTTTGAAGTAAAAAAAAATATTTTTTTGTAATTAATAAAAGAAATAATATTACATTTATTAATATTATTTCTTGCTTATAAGCATTTTAATATTTTCAGGAAAAATAAGACCAACAAGATTCATATTATTTTAATTCCTATTTTATTATTTTGTAGTGTTACATCATACCACATTTCAACAAAACTTTTTGAAAAAAACCTACAATTCTATGAATCCTAACAATATGAAATATGACTTCGTATATGTAGTGTCTACCATTTAGTATTGGTCAAATTATCGATATTAAATTGGAACATGCATTAACTGCCATGCTTATGAATATATTTGTTTAACTAACTATAATACAATATTCACAATTTCTATACAAATGAATTATTTTTTTCTATTTAGATAATTACTTTATTTGTAAAAATATAATTACCCATAAAATTGCAGGTTTTATTGACAGAGAAAATGTACTGTTTTAGAGCTTATTTAAAATGTTGCGTTCATGTATGATATTTTCGTTTGATATTATTTTTCTTTTTTAAAGCAATTAGCAATTTGTTATACATTTTATATAAATGAAATGATCAAATATATATGTTACTAATTTTTAAATTTATAATCTTCAACAGCTTGTTAAAAATAAATAAAAAAATATATTTCCTTTATTTCTAAAAAGAAATAAAAACTTACATTTTTAATAAATTTATCTCAATATAAATATTTTCAAATGTTTATAATATATATTTTTTCATTTATGTTATACGTAATATCAAAGAAAAAACTGGTTTGCAAAATTTGATATTTGAGTGCATCATTTTATTAAAATTTATCAATATTTAAAGATTAATAATTCCTTCTCTTAACAAATATTTTTAAGAATACAAATTACTTTAAGACGCATGTTTATCTTTTATATATACTGCAAATAAAAAAAAATAATAAGTATGTAAAATTTTATTTCAAGATGATTTTTCTGAATATTTTCCAAACATTTTTTCTGCAGTTAAGTACTTTTAAGATGATATATCTCGTGTTTAGCTTCATACGATTCAAAATACAAATGTTTACAACTAATAGCTTATTTAAATTAAAGTTTTGTTACAATCTACATTATAAAATTATTTTAAGAAAAATATATGTTTCCGTTTTATGATATACAACAAAATCTGATATTTTCCTCTTTTATAAGTGTATTTCAAAAACATTTAGGTTTTAATACATATCATTTAAAGAAACGTCTTTATAAAAACTTATTTTTTTAAATTAACAATCATTAAATGGGAGGGTACTTACTTACTTTTTTAATCCTTGGGTTACCCAGTGAATATTTTGCTGTGGGAATGTTAATTATTCTGGAAATTATGTTTTTTTTTTCATTAATCGATATAGGGTTTATATTATTAAACTTATAAAAAAGGAAATAAGATCCGTCCTAATTTTTACAATATTCTAAATTATAAGGATTAATAATGCTAATTCATGCTTTTATATTTTTTATAAAATGTCTTTAATAATAGATTAAGTTTCGCTGAGTACTTTTTTGGAAAGAAACTATAAATATGGAGTTTTAGAACATTAATGAAACTGGCAATCATACTCAGTAGATTTAATTCAAAGAAAGAAAAAAAATAATGAAATTATATGAAATAATTTATATTAAATAAAAAAAACCTTGAAATATTTTCAAGGAAGTGTAAGATAATTTTTTTAATCTTAATCTTTCATTCCTGTATACATCACTTATATTTACTATATAAATGTATATAGGATATCATACGTCATAAAATTGCTAGTAGACGACTTTTCGAATTATCATTATAAATAACTAATATTTAATTTTAGCGAGTGAATTAAATACTCTGTTTTATTATCTTTCTGTCACTATGTTTGGTGTACAATTTATTTGAAATAATACTGAATTGAAAATACAATTGAAGCCAGAAAATTTGTATGAATATTTTAAAATTAAACACATATATGCATAGTGAGCACTTTGTCACTGTTTCAATACAGTCTATGTTTTATCAAGATTTTAAAAACAATTCTTTCATCTAATCAGATATGCAGAAAAATTTACAACATCAGGGCTATGGAAGCATTAACAAATATTACTCATGGTGAATGACCTTTATACAAACTCCAAAATTTCAGTCCAAAATTTTTAGTCGTCAAATAATAAGTACTGAAGAAAACATCCCTGTTAATCTTGGACACATAACTATTTTCATTAAACATAATGGGTTACTGGAGTTACTCGTTACATTCTAGAAGGCAGCATTAAGAGATATTATTATTAAGTTTGATCATAATACTTAGACTATATTTATTGTTTTATGTCAATTAAATACTCAAAAGAGTAATTTCTCTTGGGCTGTTACCTTCTTTGAGGCCCTCTTTGTAGTCTATATCCAGCAATAAAGAATGGTACTTCAGAATAAATTTATAAAAATTAAAATATTTTCAATATTATAGCCGAGTAATTTGTCTTATACAGGATTCCAATTTTTATTGCTTCAGGTAAAATAAAATACCAATAATAGCAGACAAGTGAAAGCCTATTCTAAGAAATGTGTTTAATCACAAGATTTTTCATTTTCTAAGATTCCTAATCAAATTAGATTTGAAGAAGATTTTCTTTCCACCAATCAAATGAAGCTAAGAGAATCAAGAAGTGTTTTGTTGATCAAAGACGGTAGTTCCACATTTTTTTCATTATATAGATGTGTAATTACTCTACATTCTGAGACGATAAGATTTCTTATACACTGATTTATTAAATTCAACTTAGTAATTTTGTCTTTATATGTGATAGTATAGGAAGGATAAAATTAAATAAGTCATAAAACATTACACTATATTTCTTATAGTCATAAGAACATCTTTCAATCTAATGTACATCATTGTTTTTAATTTCATTTTAGGTAAATATAAAATGAGTGGCCTGACAGAATACAGGAATCATAATGAGAACTATCACCTCGGAACATTGACACCCACACTGATACAGATGTTGAAAGTATCAAAAGGCTCCATAACGGCATACAAGAGGTCATGGAAATCAATATCTGCGAGGCAGAACTGTGGAAAGACAACCAAAATTTATATGAGAAGACAGGTGGATATTAAAGAAGATTGCTACTATCAAGGAAAATATTTTCAGATAAAGTAAATACTAAGCTTCCTCAATAACCAACTATAGATCCATATAACTTAAAGAGAATAGCTAAGATAAAAAAATTATGATCAAGGTGCCATTGTGAAATCCATTTCAGCAGAAGTAAATCAAATTACGAGTGATTCCGTAGTATTCTAAATTCTCACCTCGTGATATGGACTATCTTTCCTTGTCACTTTACATAGACAAGTTATTAGCACGAATTTAATTGTATTTTGTGGATCAACTACTTTACATAGTAAAGCCATTATTTCGATTCAAACGTTGCTCTTAATAGGATAATTGAAAGCTAGAGTTTTTTTTCATTATTTACCGATATTGAACCGTGAAATCATTGTATTTAGGACTCACTTTACATTTTCGGGATTTGACAATCACCGTAACTAAAGATCACATATACAGTTTAGGTAACAGTTACAGTTCTTTCTGCATGAGGAATGACACATCATCACATTTACACCAAAACAAAAATGTAATTGCACATTTCCAGAACGTTTTGTGTGATATTTAACTGTCAAAGTTGTTCCCACGCTTTATTTCATGAAAATAATTAATTTATTTTTTTTATTATTTTGTACATCCACAATAAATATTCTAGATAAAATCAAACCTTTATTCGTTTTTAATAATTATATGTAATAGACATATATTTAGAATACCAACAACAAAAGTTTGCATGTACCTCATTTAATCTTTAAAACTGTAGCATTTAATCCACTGCAACAGTGAAAATTAAAATTTTACACTTAATACTATATTTCCTCTACATAAAACACAGAAATAATATATACTTATCCTTAAAAAATACATAAATCTAAACGTAGTTCTTCATAACACATTTTAAAATAAATGCAGGATCATTATTTGTATCTATCAAAGCATTTTTAATGCTTAATGTATTGACAAAATTAACTGGAGTGGTTGATTGTTTCCCTTTATTTGCTTTGACAAGATATTCATCATTTTATTTCATTATTGAGGCAAGATTTGTGTTTATTAATTATAAAAGTAGCTATACATCAATATTATGATTGATTTGAACATGATGAAAATAAAGGCTTTATTGCTACTGACTGTGTGTTTGAGTTTGAAGATGACAAGATTGCATTCATGAGTTTTCGTTTTTGTTAATGCTTATAGAGTTTCCCCTTGCTAATAAGTAGTTAGTTTAAATGTCTTTTGTCAATACAATTATTATCAAAACACTTACGTCTTATAATATTATATTGATTTATATGCAATTCTTTAAATATTACTGCTACCAAAAACTACTAGATTATATTTTTAATTTAATTAATTTTCGGGAATATATTTTTCAATGAAAATTTATAAGATGAAATTTATATTTTTTAATCATAAATGGTTTCTTTATTTCATTTTAAACATATTTCATTATTTTAAATATAATTTTACTATTCAAAATTAAATATATCAAATAATATATGCATATGTACCGAAATAGCATGTATATAAATAGTTAAATAAATTAGAAATTTCTTTTATCATTAAGTTTTAAATAAATAAGAAAAAAATCATTCTACGAGAGAGGAAATGGTGAAAGAAAAGAAGTTAATATTTTATGAAAGAAAATATAGGAAGAAATATTTTTATTTGTAAAAACTTTATACAGATAAATCATTTTAAGTTTTGAATTGACTCTCATACATAACTACACAAAGTAAGAAAATAATATTTTGTTTATAAAAAAATATGTCTCAACTTAATAAACTTAAGCATATAAAGTTTAAATTTTTTTTAGAATCCATCATAAATAACACCTGAATTAATAAAGGCACTTCAATTAGAAATTATTTTTATATTAAAAATAATAAAATAGCCTTATTTGTCTGCTAGTATCATGAAAGCAAATTAAATTTGTTATGAAAAAATTCAATGTACACTTAAGTCAGTGTTTCTCAACCTTTTAGTATTCACGGCCCAATTTTCAATCATAATTTTCATTGCGCCCCCCCTCCCCACATACAATAAATTATATACAATAATATTGTATTTTGAGTATTTTGGCACTAAACCTACACTACAACCTTAATTTCAAACTTTACAAATTACCAAGAATACCGAAATTTATTGACATTTTACAACACCGATCCTCAGCATTGAAAAAACAAGAATTCTATGCTTTTTTATTGCTCTTGCGTCCCACCATGTCGGGCATTCTCACGGTTTCACGAGAAGTTTCAATTTGTCTGGAATTTGTCTGGTCAGCAAAAAATTAAGCTAGGAGCGTGCGCAGATGTGAACAAATGTTTTCTCATAGGGAGAAGGAGAAAGTTCTATGACGCCAATTTCAATTCCAGACAATCTCATTCGAGTCGATCCTTCTATAGTTATTGAATCTATTCTGAATGTGTATATTATATATATTTTCGTGTAATTGCAATTCACCGTATTAAATATTCACGGCAGCAGACTTATGTAAAATCATGGATAAATTTTTAAGTGGGCGTAAGCGAGCATTAGACGATAGACAAGCATCAACAAGTACACAGATGAGCGTGGCTCCGAAAATAAAATCACGAAAATATTCTCAATAATACTTAAATTTTGGGTTCACTAGTACTGAAATAAATGAAGAAGAAAGGCCCCTGTGTATCATTTGCTCAAAAATGTTGGCGGCAGACAGCATGAAACCTAATAAACTTAAACGACATTTGGAAACGCTTCATAGTGAGTACGTAAACAAACCCAGAGAATTCTTCGAATTAAAATTAAAATCATATGAAAAGCAAAAATCATTGTTTAAAAAAACTTTGTCTGTGAATGAAAAAGCTTTAATTGCCTCTTATAAAGTTTCATATAAAATAGCCAGATGTAAAAAGCCTCACACCTTTGGTGAAGAGCTTATTTTGCCAGCCGTGATTGATATTGTAGAAATTATGTTTGGAGATAATTTTGCAAAACAAATGCAGTCTATACCTCTTTCAAATGATACTGTTGCCCGTCGAATTGCTGATATAGCTGAAGATGTAGAGTGTCAGCTTTTGTCGAAGTTGAGTTACAAATTGTTTTCAATACAACTCGATGAGGCAACAGATAGTAATAAAGATGCTCATTTCATTGCCTATGTTAGATTTTGTGATGATTTGTCAGTAGTAGAAGAATTACTTTTCTGCAAACCAATAGAACTCAAAGCAACAGCACTCGGTTTATTTGCTATTTTAAATGGTTTTGTGAACGAGGCAAACATAGAATGGAAAAATTGAGTCGGAATATGCAGGGATGGTGCTCGTTCTATGTCAGGAAGATTCCAAAGTATTCTAGCACTTGTGAAACAAAAATCGCCTCAGTGTGTCTGGACACATTGCATGATCCACAGAGAAGTTTTGGCTTCCAAAGAAATGAGTCCTGGTTTGAATATTGTGTTAACTACGGTTGTAACCGTAGTAAATTATATAAAAATTAGACCCCTGAAATCAAGAATCTTTTCCGCACTTTGTAAAGACATGGGTGCAGTACATTCAGCATTACTATTTTATTGCGAGGCAAGATGGTTATCACGAGGGAAAATTTTTGCAACGTGTTTATGAATTAAGAGAAGAAATCGTTTCCTAGAAGAGGAAAACAGACCGGAAGCTGAGAATTTTCGCAATAGTTTATTTGTGTTGAAATTGAGATACATGGTCGACATATTCGAGAAATTAAATAACTTGAATCTTCAACTGAAAGGAGCAAATACACATATATTGGATACGAGTGATAAAGTTAATGCTTTTTGTAGGAAATTGGAATTGTGGAGCAGAAATTTAAAGCAAGAAAACTAAACAATGTTTGCAAATTTGAATGATTGTATTAAAACTTACAAGGCTGAATAACAACATGTAAAAGTTGTTTTTGTAACCATTGAAAATCATTTAGCAATGCTAGCAAAGAATTTTAAAAAAGTACTTTCTTGCTGACGACAAACTGATATCAAGTTACAAGTGGGTGAGGGATCCATTTCAAAATACTCCCGAAGGACTCTCAATCGAAGAGGAAGAAAACTTCATAGACTTCACGGCAAGCGGCGAAACCAAAAGACAATTTAGTAATAAATCACTCTTTGAATTTTGGGCAGGAGTGGATGATGAGTTTTCTGCACTAAAAACAAGGGCATTTCGCATTCTACTACCATTTTCAACATCTTACCTTTGTGAAACTGGATTTTCTGCGGTGGCTTCTTTGAAGACAAAATATAGATCTCAGCTAAATATAGAAAAAGAACTGAGAGTGTCTATTTCTAATATTAAACCCTCCTTCGAAAAACTTTGCTCTGAAAGACATTCCCATGGAAGTCACTAATAATTATTAAATTTGTTTTTAATTTAGTAAGTTGTTTTAATTTAATAAGTTAATTACTAAATATGTCGAAATGTATTTTGTTTTGTATGTGTGTGTGTGTTTTTTCCTTTCAGTCACTTAATCAATTTTTTTAAATAACATTTTCTCTTGGATATGCTCGCGCCCCCCTATTTGTGTGTTAGCGCCCCCCTAGGGGGGCGCGCCCCACAGGTTGAGAATCACTGACTTAAGTTATTTCCATTTTAGTTTTAATAATATCAAATATTTAGCAGATCTCTGGAAGTGTATTTTATATATATATATAAATATATATATATATATATATATATATATATATAACAATGAAACAAGAAATACACTGGTGTGAAAATAACAAGAAATACACTTAATAAAATAACTCTAATTTTTACAAAATTTTGATTATTAAATATTTGTGTTTTTAGATACATTTACCTGAACTGATAAAATAAATTGTTAATACAAATATAATGCATATTCTGTTGAAAACAAAGTTCTCACATTTATAATAATTATAAAGTTAATATATATTAATATTATAATTAAAACTTTATTCATTTGTGTTTACTTTCATATCATGAATGCATTGTTTTTCTTAAAATAATATAATTTAATGAAAAGTTATTAAAAGTTGAATTAGAAAAAATTCTTTTAACTCATGTGATGATATTCTAGTCTTGAGAATATACTGTGGTTATATTTATTTAGCTCCAATGAATTAAAATCTTTCCCTAAACTATGTTCAGTACATCATATAAGGAATTGTCTGTAATTTATGTAACATAAGTTAATTTAATTAAATGACATTTTATCGGTATTTTATTAATTTCCAAATTTTGCAAAACCCTCAATGATTTAATTATCATATGTGACAAAAGTCGAAAACTCTTAAACAATAAAACGTGAATTCGTTGATGGAAAAATGATATGTAATAATTCGTTTGACTGTTCCATTTATGGAAACTAGTTTATATGAGCCAAAAAGAACAGATTTTTCATACAGATAACAAATATTTACTTAATTTGTAAATTCACTGTTTGGAAATACAATAAGTTGTTAAAATGATTGTAAAATCACTTTATTATTCAATTCAGATTTTTTCAAATGCACCCATTCTATCTCTTCTAAGTTTCTTCTTTTATTTCTCTTGATATTTGTATACCTTTTCCATTTAACAAAATCTTGTTTAAACAGTTAAGAAGTATTTCTATTAAAATAGTTAACAATGTTTGAAATGAAAAGAAGGTTTTAGTGAAAAGATAAGGATTTCAATGACAATTATTTTTTTGCTTCTATAATAAAAATTATTTAATAAGCAAAAATTACAAGACATAATATTTAAATAGCTTTAAAATTCGGAAATCAAAAATATTAAATTTTATATTTTTGATATAGAACTTTTTTATGTTTATAAAGTCCAACTGAAACTATAACTGTTTAAAGCTATTAACGTCCAGTTGTCATGGCTTAGAGGCTTTTTTAAATAAAAAATGTTCATATTTATAAGCAGAATGCTTTGAAAAATATGATTTATCCTCAGTTTTTCTGTCATATATTAATGTAATTATATTTGTTCCTAGTATAATTTTTATGTCTTCATTTTTCCTTTTTGTTTCAAAAATATAATATGCTGTAAAATATTTTTGACTCTCAAACATTTCTTAGGATTTCGTCTTATTTAAAAAAATTCTACAATTATTTTAATTATTCAATAAATTTAAGAAAAGCATTACAAAATATTTTTAAAAATAAAAATAATTATAAATCCCCTCAAATGCAATTAACTGGTAGCATAATTTACAATCCATACAATAAACTAATTACAAAATATCAATATGCACAAATTGTTTTCTCAATTGTGCTTACTTTAATGATATTTTATTGATACACTAGCTTGAATTTCAGATAAACAGTTGTGATTTTGACACTAATATGTTTAAATCCATTATTTAAATTAAGAATTCCATAAATTTTATTGCTTATCCATTAGAAATATGAAGTATCAATTCACATTGAACTACAAATAATAGATTATTATTTTCATAGTGAAAGTAAAAAATACAATAAGTTACATTATCTTTTTATAAGTTTCGTGACTGAATTTGTGATAAAATTGAAAAAAATGTTAATATTGTTTTCTGAATTTATTTCTCAAATAACGCAATATTTTTTTTATTACATTGCTTTTGTTTTTATCAAATTAAAGATAATGTACCAACTCAGATTTTAGCATTTCTTCCTACAATAACGTTTATAATATTTTAAAGAGAATTTCCATTATTCATTAGATAAAAAATGTTGATACATTTTATTGCATGAAAAAAGAATATTATGTAACATTTAAACAGATTAAATAACAAATGACGATTGATATTTAATTATAAACTATAAATTGTATATGAATACTTTTCGATTCATCCAGGTAATTTTGTTAAAAATACAAAATCTGTATTGGAACAAAAATAAAAGATGTTAATTAAAAGTAATTTCATGTTAATCATGGAACTAAAAGTTTGAACTTTCTCTTACTTGCATCTTAATTATTTTCGACACGGCACTATAACTTTTTCTTTTCCTCTTTAATATTTTCATTGATGGTTTCTGGGAAAAATTAAACATTATAATTTATTCATTTAGAAATTGCGAACTAACCTTTGATAATTTCTCTAAGGCCTTCTATTAAGTAGTCTATTCAAGGAATGTGTTTTTTAGACAAAAAGCAGAAAATGTCTCGAAACATTGTTGATTAATTTCGTAACCCGGAATTTTTTTTCAATTTGCAGTGATTTAGCTGGGACAAGGAAAAATATTAGGGCAAATAGAAATATATTAAAGAGATGAACGGGTATTTTTACAATACTTTGTTATAATATTGCTAAAATTAACATAGCTGAATCATTGGAAATTCCCATATGGATTGAATGTTTGTTTTCTTTACGACAGCTAATAAAGTAGATTAATGAAAGAAAATGACAAAAAAAAAAAAAAAAAAAAAAAATTAAACACTTTTTTGTTTTTTTTAAAATTATTCACAAATATTAAGTACAAAGAAAACTATTCTTCATAAACATGACGTAGATTTCTCTTATGGTTTCAAAAAATGTTAGTTAAAATTTTCCATAACCAATGAAAAATAAAAATGCCTTAAATTTTCCATTACAATATATATTGCTTTAAATTTCAAAGATTAAGTAAGACTTTGTAGAAATTATTTTTAATAACACCCTACCAAGAGGCACTGCTTACAATTATAGATATGAGTAATTAATAATTTGATTAATATTTATTCATTTTATCTTCTACTATAATTTAATTTAAGAGCCAACAAAAATATTGTCATTAAATAATTTATGTATGCTTTCATTTAAGCGTGTTTTGTATTTGAGTTACGTTTGTTAATTTAAAAAAATTAAAAAAAAAAAGCATTTATAATTTTTTTTTTAAGTTTATTTGCATTTTGTTTCATTACAAGTTTTTTTTTATGTTATTTTAATAAATAATTAGGAATTCATTTAATGAAATTCTCATCTTGTAATTAATTGAACGCAATTTTTTTACTGTGAAAAGTTTTTAATTTCTCAGCAAATACATGTTATTTTTCTTCTTATTTGGCAAACTCACATTAATGTATATTGCACTATACAACGTTTACAAAACTTATTAAAATCTCTGAGAATATAGTCATCATCTCAAGCTGACAATTTCAATATGAATGATTGAATTTTGATTCAGATTGTAGTGAAAAGTTGAGGAGAAAAAAAGTAGTAAGCATGAGAATATTACTTGTGTTTGCTAAATTAAAACGTTGCAAAATTAAATCGTTAATTAAACTAATTAAAACATTGTTAAAATTATTAGTTTAAGAAAAGAGATCTTAATTATCAACTTAAAAATTCTTATAATTATACAGAAAAATAAATTTCCAGGCAAATGTATGACAAATGTTGAATATTACCACGAAAATTTAAATGTATTTTTGAATGAAATTCCTAAGATTGAATTATATCACATATGGAAGCACACATACGTTTATATGTCAGCCATTGTGTATTTAAATGTAACGTATAAATATGCTTATACAATAAGATTTTGATAAAAAGTTATTTATCATAAATAATAACTAAGTAGAAGGTTCTTCAACTTAAACACAAAAATAAAAGATCTATTTCCTAATGCTAATTTGGAGTCCTGCCAACCACATGATTTTGGCTTGTGATAAAAAAACCTCATGAATTCAAAGACGATAAATCTCTTGGACAATTTATTAAATCAACTTCTTATTATGGCAGAAACTTTGTCAAACAAAGAACTTACTTTAGGAAATTTATAACTTATTTTAAAATAAATTTTAGAAATTGGTAAAATTTAATCATAAATCTTCCTAACATATAAACCAGTTTGTGCCAACATTGTTAAAAAATGTACCTAACTGGAATTGTCCTATTATGTAAGCTTATGAAACCAATTTCTTACTCAAAATTTTTCTTTTTTATATTATATTAATTTTATACAACATGAAAAAGGGAGTTCATTTAAAAATTAATCAATATCTTATCAGACATAGTTATGACGAAACTTTTCAATATAAAGTCTTTAAAAATCATTTTTGCTTTGTAACAAAAAGTTCAATGTAATATATAGTCGTATAATATTAAATCCGTTAAGCTTTTAATTTCAAAATTATCTTTTAGGATATGAAAGGAAGAACAAATTTTCTATTTTTAAAAATACCAAGTGTATTATCAAAATAATTATAAAACTTGCGTTAGGAAATATTTTAAATTAAATTGGTATTATAAAAAAGGGGATATATTTTAGCTGTATGTGTTATAAATAAAGATGTAGGATATTTTAAAACACAAAAGATTCCTTATTTTATAAAGTTAGTATTGTCTGTAGGTATTAAGAATTTGTAAATATGTTTATCTATGATTTTGCATTGTTGAATGTGTATTGTCTTCTGAATACACATTTGTTGGAATAGTTGCTTGGGAGCATTTCCGGAATTTATCCCTTCTGAAACATGAATACGGCAACCTTTCCATCAAAATCCTTTCTGGAAGGGAAATAACGTGGAATATAATGCCTAAAAGATAATTGCATAACTTTATGTATTAGTTCTTTGAACATTAATTCTACATGATTTCCCTTTCAAGTCTAACAAAACAATATCAGAAGATTTTTCACATCACAAGCATGCACATTATCAGAATAAACATTGTTCTCTGAACAACAAGCAAGAAATTACAAAAAAAGTATATTTTAAAGTAGCTGTAAGCAAATATTTTGATGTAAAGTTTCGAATCTATTTCAAACCATTAATTTATAATTAAAATAATAAAAACATTTGATTTCTATTTATTTTTTCTTTTGAATCTTGAAACAATTATTTCAGACTATTATATCTATTTATCTTTTAATCGTGTAAAAAAAATTTGTTATTTCTAGTGAAATGGTTTCAAACTAAATACCCAAAAGTAAAAATTTTGGGAAAATGGTGGCAAAATTAAAATATAAATTTTTTTTTATTTAATTCAATTTCTGTTTGTTGCTTCCATTGCAGCCTATAAAGTATGTTTATTTTTATTGATATTCTAATAATACTATATATTTCTTTCATCAATAAAATAATATTTGCAATTTTAAATATTTTATAGAATATCTTTTTTTCAGACACGTTCTCATTAAACCATATACATGTAGTCTGAATTTAATAAAAAAGCTCTTATTTAAAAATTTTACAATTGAACATTCCGAAGAATAGGCTTCTTAATAATTGGAGTTAAACTAATTATAAGCTGATATTTTAGAATCAAATTAAAATCAAACACATAATAAAACATTGCGAGTTGTCCTTTAGTACTGACCAGTCTATTTCATTTATTGCAAAAATAAAATGTCCAAATATCATGGTTATCAATTTATCAAGTATGGTTATCAATTTTTTAGAAAAAAAAAAAACAACTCAAATTCAGAACAATTCATAAATTACAGTCCATTGATATGCAGAAACACTAAAAATTACTACAATTATACCAAATCTTATGAAAAATGTAAATCAAATGTGAAAAATGCGTATAATTTGCAGTACAATTAATTTCCTTATGCATAATTACTTTTATACTTTCTCTTTTCATTGTTGAAATCTTCAGTTGATTTGATTAAAAAAATAATATTAACTGTACAAAAACATGTTTAACTATTCAAGATCATATTTCTAATTTTAAAAGTTAATAGAGTCCATATTTTAGTTTTGAAAATGTTTAGATAATTAATAAAAATAGCTGCAAAATTATCATTTCAAAATTAAAAATTATTATCACAAACATAGCAGTTTAAATCAGTCTCTTCATATAACTCTTGGAACGGAAAAGATGTGAGAGATAAATTTTATGACATTTGATTTCAGAGCCACATATCATTTACGGTTCAGATATCACAAAATAAAAACATTCTTGACAGTTGCATGTTACATTAAGACAGAATAAGGTTGCTACAGATAAACGTTGAATTTTTTTATGAAGACATCTTTTCTCTTCAGATTTATGGCGATGAACTTTTTGGATATCGTCCAGAATGATCGATTACAAATAATGTTATTCTGTGAACTGTGCCTTTTTCTCTTTGTAACATTTTCAATGTATAATGTTCTACATGCATAAGTATCTTTCTTATGCCTTAGGAAATGTGTTATTTTATTGAAAAGATTTATGTGACAATATCAAGGTTTTTTGTTTTTTTATGCGTTGAAAAATTACAAAAAATATTTTATAATTTTGAACTATATATTCCTCATTATATGTTATTCCATTAGTAAAATATTCAAATTAATATTTTTAGTGCTTATGCTCATTAAATATCATTGCAATAGAATATTTATTATATTCTACACTTCATTCTAACCAAAGTGAAATATTTTATGGTTGGTTATTTTTAAAATTTTATTTCAAAACCATTTGAAAAGGATTGCAAATTGTAAGATAATTTTCAATATGTTTATGAAAAAGGGGCAAAAATATATCACTATAATTGAGAATTCTCAAAAGGATTCATTTCAAACTTTTACTAAAAATTATTTTTATAACAGATATTTTTCTCTCTATTCTTCAAAAATAATGATGGAATCTTTTCCTCGACAAAATATAATAAATATAAATGAATAATATTTTATTTTTTATTTCATATGCCCCTATATTAATTTTATTTCTTCGGCTAATTTCAATATTCTATCTAATCTTCATTTCCTTCAGAACATAGAATGCTTTATCAACAATAAGATCGGATTACTACGTGAATTGTTATATTCTTTTCACAAATTTATTCTTTTTGAATTTTTGTAAATTTTAAATTTTATTGTTTTGATTCTTATTCTTAGTTCATTAATTTTGCAACTGCTTTATGATTTATATTATCCAAATGGCATTTATAAATATTGTTTTCAAGTGTTTTCGTTTAATTTCATCTGCTATTTTACTGACACAGGTATTTTTTCTAGAATAATTTTGAATCACAACTGTTTCACTTTTATTTGTCGTGGTTCACAATTAATTTTAATTTGTACTAATATACTTGGCATGTTAGTTAAGAAAGTAACAAATTCATAAATGCTCACCAGTAAAGTTATCATAAATGACACATTTTTTTGAAAAATCATCATCTGCAACTCCTGTAACTTTCAGTAATGAGCAATTTATATGTCATTTTATCATTATTTAAATCATTATTTGTTCTGAACATAGCTTTATACAGTTAGTCATTTCGTTTGCTTCAAATTTCAGAAAATTGCTTCAAAAAAACTTTTTTTTATAAAAAAATTGGTAGAATTAGGTTTATGAAGTGCTAGATTACTTCTTTCATTAATATTATGGTCATATCTGAATGAATTTCATTTTTATACTATTTAAATCTAGAACAGTTACAGTCAATTTAAAAAGGCTTACGTTTAAAATTTTTCATTTGCTATGAAATTGTTTTACAGTTTTATTAAATGTTTTTGAACATTTCTTATTGTGCAATAAAGTCTGCTGATGATATCTGTAATGACTATTTATCAAAAAGTAGTATTTTATTTTACAAAAAAGGTATTTTTTAATTTACTCTCAAATCATAAGTTTTTCATTTGCTGGAGAATTCTTTACCAAGTTTTCAAGAAAGATATTAAAGCAATAGTATAAAAATAAACTCAAATTATTTTCAGACGTTTCTAAAGATTGGCAAATAACTATCGAACATTTTCTTATTGATAATTAAAAATATTTTACTGAGAAATAGTCTTAAAAAAACTAAGCTTATTTTCTTGAAATTAAAAATACCAAATTATTTGATCAAACATAAAGCCTTTAAGATGTTATATAGCAGTAATCTATATTATTTATCTTTTTTTGCTGTTCAAAATGATGTAAGCAAAATCTAGAAAAAAAAACTTTGTTATCGCTAAAAGAGTTCAGATCAGTGTTTTTTAATTTCTAGATGTTATAAATCATATTCATTGTATTTTATGAATGATTCAAATAAATCAAATAAGATATCCTTTAATTCTCAAATCTCTAAAACTCTGTTTTTTGCCACTGGTTCTTATAGATATCGAAATATTAAGTTTTCTGTCTATGCACTTTGCCAGAAATAGCAATAAAAGATTCGATTTTAAAAAAAGTTATTAAAATCTGAAAAATGTAAATTGTTTATAATGACTGCAAAAATATTTTGACTTGACAAATAATTACTATATGATCATTACGTAGTCATAAAAATTTCAATAATAATCTTTTAAAAGTAATTTATTTTGCCTCCTTCAATTTTTACGCATATTCAACAAATAGCTTCACAAGTTCACCATCTGTAATACATTTAACTTCAATTAAACTATAAATGAATTATCATTTTAATTTTTTCGTACATGCTTACTTTAAATTAATTAAGTATATTTTTAATTTGGATAAGAGATATTAGTATAAACTGGATTATTTTTTTCAATTCAGATTACTTATTTCTATATTTAAGAAAAAGAAAATCACAAGCTTAAGAAATAAAAGTAACGCGATGCGCCACACGTGCTTTTTACACTTACGTTAACAACTAGAATCTTTGTAAACGAGTATTAAAACTAGGAAAAAAGAGAAGTATTCCTGGTTTAACAGCTCCTCATTCATTTTTTTCGCGAAACGCATATTAATATTTTTCTTCCCTTGTTTATAAACCACTCTAAGTCACTATTGTAAATGTCGAATACAGAATATTTTGCTTTTGAAGACCTACACTTAATTCGTGAATCCCCGCGTTGACAGAAATTCATTCGTCTTGAAAGTTAAGTACCCATTCTTCCCATCAGTAAATTTGTTTTATTTTCATTTCTTACTGATTCATCTACATTTATAAATTTCTTTTAAAACTTAATTATTAAAAAATTCATGCTCAGTTTATGATGAAATCAAGATTTTTAATTTTTTAATTTATCCATAATGTGTGCACAAATATAAAAAAAAATATTATATACTTTTTATTATTAGTATGCGAAGCGATATTTTTAGTTTATTGTTTTTATTAAAGAAAATTACGTAAATGTCATTACAGTGCTTGTGCTTCACAAAATCCATTTCTTTAGGTGGGGTATTAGAAAAAAATGAATTAGAATTTATATTCCATCTAATGGATTTAATAATCCCTTCATTCGACTATTTCAAACATATATATGACGAATTCAAGTAATTGAGCGCCTATAAATATTAATGAATACTAATAATTTTGTTTGCAAAGACAATTTTTTAAATAGTTTCATGATATTATGTACAAACTTATGTCATACTTTAAATATAATTTTCACGAGTGTCACTACTATTGACATAAACAGCAAAATAAAATGTAATATTTTACAAAATATGGTTACCATATTAAAAAAAAAGTAATTTAATGAATAAAATTTATTCTCAATGTTTTATTGTTAAAATAAGTAACGTCAATTATAATCAGAATTTATTTATTTTGGAGAGATTATGATAGTTATTAAAAGCCTGTAAACAAGAATTTTCATGTGTGTTAAATTAAATTATTTTTATGTACTCAAATTTAATCCCAATTTTATTGCAAAATTCTATTTCATAAATTATCAATTAAATAACGGGTTAAAGTAATCATTACGGTTACAGTTCGCAAAGAGCAGAAAACAACAAAATGCGGTAAAATTTATTACTTCTTTCCTGTTGATAAATAATTTCAAAAAAGCAATTAATTGCCAAATATAGATTGATTTTCGCTTCATTTCTAAATATAGTCATTTTATCACTAACGGTGCTTCATCATTTGGCACGTGTCATGTGATTAATATCAAGTGAAAACGTTTTACATTGCTTATTTGTTTATATTCGCATTTGAGTATTGCAGTTGTTTCCTCTTTTATATAAAACTTGATAGCAACTA
Source organism: Latrodectus geometricus (assembly GCA_026290005.1). NCBI lineage: Eukaryota > Metazoa > Arthropoda > Arachnida > Araneae > Theridiidae > Latrodectus > Latrodectus geometricus. The sequence continues at coordinate 105,308 of JAPDSC010012750.1, read as the reverse complement.
ATTTTAATTGTTTATAGCCACAAAAAAATAAAAAAGTTATAATACATGTGTAGTAAACACGTATGATTATGCCCAGTATTTTTGAAATCGATATAAGTGAAAATTATTACTCCAATTTCTACCATTTGCATTTTAATTTAAATTTAAAGATAGAAAAAATTTTTTAGGAAATTCAAACTAACTGAAAATCATCTGTTGTGAGGATGTAAACTTATATCAAATCACATAAATTAAAATTACATCAAAGAAATTTTGAACGGGATTTTAAATGTGTATCTTTATTATTGCATAATCGTTAATGGATTAATAATACATAATTTTACATTTTAAAAATTTGCAGAATTTTATCTACACTAGTTGCCAAAAATTAAGGAAAAAATCACAAAATTAACGACACTCTCCAAAAATAAGCCAATCTCATGAAATTGGATTATTTTGGAAAGTAGAAGGTGCAGAACAATATGACATTATGTCATCTTGATCAATGGACCTTAACCCTATTGAGAATATTTTGGACACTCTACAATGACGTGTAACTGTCTCAATCCCTCTCCTGATACTTTAGCCTTGATTTTAACATCTTTGAAAGACAAATGGCTAGCATTTACTATACAATTAATAGACCGCAAAATTGAGAGCATCACACATCGTTGCACGTGCTGCATTACTTCTCAAGGTGTTCATATTCTATATTGAAGAAAATTTTATTATACTAATTTTAGACCCCCTATTTATTCATTGTATACATATGCTAATTTTTATAACAACATAATTCTCTGGTCATTTCAGAGTATTATTTTGTATTATTTGGTATCTTCCTATGTTTTCTATAAAGTGGATAAATTTCACTAAATTCTACCATAGCTTCTTGCGTTATCGTTACTTTCGTGATTTTTGCTTACGATAACCAATATAATACTACTTGATCCACCAAAATGATTTTATCAAACAGATATCTAGGTACTAGCATATGTTTAATGATCCTCAAATTACTTATTTTAATTAATAACGTAGTTATAAAAATGTATTTATAAAAATTCTATAATAATTAATTTATTATAGAAGTTTAATAGCTACATTACATAATTTCTGCAAATTCATTGCCTGTCTTGTTGCATATGTTCTCCTATTGTTTAAAAATTAGGTTAGACTATACTTTAGGATGCCCCTTTGATTCCCGCTATATTGCGATCGTGATTGATCACCAAGCTGGGCAAAACGGACTCATGCTCTGATTGGTTTAGATCCAGTCGAGGCTCTGATTGGGTTACCTGTTTGCACTGTAATCGGAGTGAACAGGAATGGTGCCAAAAAATCACCAAGCTCACCATAGGGCACCCTAAAAAATAGATTTATTAAAAATTATTGCAAAAATGAAATAAGTAATGAATAAATAAATAATCTTAATACGATTACTATATCCTTATATATTGTTAAGGTTAGTGATTTACAAGTGTCTCCATCTTAATATAGATTTGATATCCTTTACAAAAATCCAATTGGTGTACATTAGGGATGCTAAGCCCTACTACTTATGTCATCAACATCTTAGTGGAAAATTAAGCGCCAAATTTTGCTTTTTTGTGGTCATAATTTTAACTTTTACTAAATAATATTCTTATTATCAACTTAAAGTAATGTATCCAAAACCTTTTGCTCATTATCTCTAAATATATTAACCTTATATAAGCCAAATATAAAACTTTGCACTCCCTATATTTCTTAAATTACTTTTCACAAGGAAACTAATAAAACTTTATTAAGGGATACGAAGATTAAAATTTATTTCACTGAAATTATACATACAAAAATTAAAATGTAAATTTTTGTACTTAATATTAAGTACAAAAAATTTAGATTTTGATTTTTTTTCAAAATTTAGTTTTTAACCCCTAATTAAAATTTATTTCAAAGGCATATTTTTGAAATAAATATTAATCTGGTATTATTAATAGTACTTATATCATTAAAATAAGTTTTTACCCTGTACATTTAATAACAAAATAATATTTTTTAAAAACGAAATTTCAAAAAAGAATGCTACATTTCATTTAGTTAAATTTTGTAAAATTTACATTTTATTTTTTAGCAAACATTACGTTTTTAAAAGACAAAGTTAATGAAAATATTACCAAAGAATTAAACAATATTAATTTTAATAAAATTCAAAATTTTAAATAAATTTCCATAACCAGGCAATTTATTCCTCTTTCTTAAAACATTTTAATGTATTTTGTAATTCGAAATCACTACAAAGAGTAAGTTTTCAAATCTTTTTCTCTCTTTCTGCCACATGTAAAAAATTCTTTTTTATTGGGTATTAAAGAAATTGAAGGCAAGATATTAAGTTTTGGAATATCTTTTTAGAAAATGCATGGTAGTTTCTGTATTCGATTTTTCTATGATTTAATGAATTTGTGTAAGAATATGTCATTTCCCATTAAAATAATTTTAAGGTTAAGTTATAATTAATATGTTACTGTGATTCAACTATGTAAAGACGAAATGATAATATTTAAATTCTAAATATTGGAATTAAAAGTAATTAAACATTTTAAGTTTAATGATTTAATTTACGTTAATTGAAAAGATTATATTTAAGTTCTAAGTATTAGATTTAAAAGTAAATTATTTTAAATTTAATAATAGCATTAAATTTAGAATCAAATTAGGAGGAATAATTAACGATGAGTTTTGCTAAATGGATAAAAAGTACAGATAAATTAATGCCACAAAAATCGTAGAATTTGATTACAAAAAAAAGTAATATTTGCCATACTTGGTTTCAATAGTTATTGATATGTAAATATATTAAGCATTTTTCTGAAAAACATTTTCATTATACTAAGAAAAAACTTAAAGTAAATCAATATATTTTTCATTTTATTTCATTATATAGTTTATTGTAACTGCATATTTATCTTGTTGATTTAATTTCATATTATTGTTTCGTAATTAATATAATTAAAAATAAGAGTTAAAATATTCCAAATTTTAAAAAAATATTATTCATAAGAAACTTATAATTGCCGTTTTATTGTTACACAATTTTAGACAAAAACTGCAATCAAATTGTTACTTATTACCATATATATGCAACAGAAGTAAATGAGACAATAAGACACATCCTGTATTCTAAGTACTTAATAGCAATATTATCTTAAACATATTTACTCCAACGTGCTTAATTAGCTAATTAATTATAATAGAGAACATAAATATCTCAACCAGCTATAAGAATTTGAGAGAATTCTTTATAATAGACTTTCGGATAATTATGCTTCAATATAAATCAGAATATAAAGAACCATTCCATGCTTTGCCACAAACAATAATAAAGTCAGAAAATCCTCAGTAATTCATTTTGGTATATAAATACGGATCACTTAGCATCAAATGTTCTGAAGCTTAAAGAATTAAGCACGAAACATTGAAGAAACATCGAAGATTCACAAAAAAAAAAAAAAACAGTAATGCAAAATATAAATTGATATCATTAACGTTTAGTTTTATTTAATCTCCTTACATTTAAATTTATCAGCAGAATTACTTTTGAATATCATAAAAAATGTTTATCACAATAAAAAAGCATATAAAACTATCATTAATAATTATTTTAAGAACAAAAAATTACAAATTAAATTATTGTTGTGGGTAATACTGTTTTTATTATTATCAATTATATTAATATTGCCTGTAGATTTTAATCAATATCATAGCTGAATCAAAGCCGGTCAGGTTTAGAAAGTACTTCAATCTGAAGATTTAAAAATTTGAAACATTCTTGATTTCTTCTTAATTACAAGTATTTAAATAAATTTTAATGTATATAACTTAATTATCTCTAAGGATTAAAACATATTATAACTTGATTAAATAAGGAGATTAATAATATTTTCTTAAACTTTGTAGCATTTTTATAAATATCACTGATTTATTCTTTCATACATATTTTTAGAAAATTTTAAGCTGAAATTAAATAAAATTCTTATTTTAATTTTTATTGATAAATGCATAAATAATCTGAAAAATAACTTTATACATTTAAAATTTATATTATATTTTCATCTTATAATGTACAATGTCTTTTATTATTCAGTCAATAAATTTTATCTCACATGTACATGAAATTCAAATGTTATGGTAGTTAAAAATATTGTAAAATTAATATCAAATAAAATGTCTATTTAAACTCCATCACTAACTAATACACATATTTATGAAAACTATACATCAATTTGATTTTCAGATAGAGTTAATCACGTGATTGCTTTTCTAACAACATTATATAAAAACAATGGTAATAATAATTACTTACAAAGAAGTGTATATGATAAAAGGAAATTGTTCCCGTTTAGTAAATTTTCATTCACTGTGCTTTTCCCTATTAAATTTACATTATTAAACAAAGGGCTAGACAATGTTTATTTTTATTATTTTTATTTTTTTTTAATAAATTATCATCGGATATTTTTTTTTATTATTTTTTTATTAAGAAAACAACGTTAACTTCTGAAATAAAATCAATAGTAAAAAAAGTTTTGTTTTAAAACCACTTTTTTTTAATTAAATAATAATCTATTTAGTCTTTAGTGCAATTATCGGGTAATTATACAATAATCATAAATTGCTACAGTTTCTTCTTCAGTAAACTCTTTTTGTGTTTCTCGCTTAAAAAAATCTCTGATAATGAATGTTTCTGTCGAATTTTCTATAATTATGTAAATGACCTGATTTTGTTTCATTAATGATTAATTTGTATTAAGAAAGAAAAAATGCAACACATATGTTTTGAATCGCTTAAACATATTTGTATTCCATGTAATGATGCTAAATAAGAGTACTATTAACTGCTTTTTGGCTCAATTGACACTATTATTTCTGATTTAAATAAGTAACAATATTTTCATTTTATAATTCATACTTCAATTGATGTATTTTTTTTTAAAGAAATACATATGAAACACAAATTCATATTTATGCTTACTCATACTTAATATAAATAGTACAAAAAATAAAACAAAAATAACAGAATTTTTTTTTTTTTGCAAAATGTTTCTTCTATATTGAAAACACGTTGTCCGTGGTGGCCTGGTTGGTTAGGGAGTCATCCTCATTACAGGAAAGTGGTGAGTTCTAAACACGGCGTCTTCGAAGGTCCGTCATGTTCACTAATTACGACTAGGGCACCTAAAAATGGCCCTTTTCGCAATGTCCTCCACGTTTTCATTCGAAATTAATACTTCTGGGCGTGTTAGATGCCAGGTTTTAGGTCTTCCTCGGCTTCCTACCTCTAAATTGAAAGACCCAGATGGTGCTGCCATCTATGAGCCAAAGTCCTACTTCCACACTCGCACGAGGATGTTCTGTTCAAAAAGGGAAGGCGCTCTTTCTAACTTCATTGTCCCAGTCCCTGACGAGAGGACTTGGCTCTACTAAGTGCCATATATTAGAAAAACAACATACATTACAGCAACATACTTAAAAGAGGTAAAAATTAAATAAAATGAGCTTACAAAATTTACTGTTTATGACAAAAATGTAGTAATGATTTAAAAGTATTTATTTTATCCCCAACGTAGAAATTATTTTTCATGGAAAAACCATATATGTACATTTTGTAGAACCTTGATTGAAGTGTTATTTACTTACATTTTGAACACACTTTATGGTATATTATAAAATTTAAAAATTGATTTATAATGATAACAGTGAACTTCTCTTTTTTGATGTGCTTCTAGAGTCTTATATTACTGTGCTTGAATTTTATTTCTAAAACAACAATTGTTTTTGTGTTCGAAACATCTGAATGTTCTGCAAACTTGATGTTGTAATAATGATGATAATCAATATTTCAATGAAAACACAAATACCTCTCTTTGATTCTGCCTTCAATCTAAATGTTCTTTTCGAAACTGTATACGTAGAATCACTGAAAACATATAAAAAGTATAATCAAACATTATGATGAGACATTTGTTAGTTTTGCTTATAATAAAATTGTAAAATAATTCGATCTAAGTATCTAAATTAATATTTGAAGAATTATTATAAACATTATTTCCCATTCTGAAATATCATTCCTTTATTTCGAGTAAAATGTGTTTTTAACATTGATACTCTTATTTCATTTAGATAGGTCTTAAACAAGCAAATTATCATTATTAAGGGCAAATGTTACAGAACGAAAGTTTGTTTTCTCTCATTAGAAAACTTATTGTATTATTTTTTCAGTAGCACCTATCCTAGTAACTTACAGGTAAAATAGTTATAAATCAAGCAAAAATAAACTTTCTGGATTTCTTCCACGGTGTTGATTTTTTCTCTTTCAAAAAGGTGAATAAATTCTACAAATTTAAATTGTTTCCAATACATAATCCGAATGTAATTGATTTGTAAACGATATGATAAGTTTTAATAATTTTATTGTATTTTAAAGGAAAGAAATCAAGTTGTTAATATATATACGTATATATAATAGTATATTTGTTGTCAATTATAAATGAATATACATTTCTTAAACTATTAAATAATAATTGCATCATCGTATCAATTAACACACTGTAATTTAATTTTTAGTTCACTCTACTTATAAATAGTTACTTAATTTATTACTTAACAGTGGAGTTTCGAAAATTATCCTGGGTCTATGAACAACAAAAAATGGCTTAAGGCTCTCAATATTTTTTACCATCTAATACTAAAGACTGTCGTGTAATGAAAAATATTTATTTTTCACAATACTGAGTAAGTTTTGTTTCTTAAATTGTCATCATAATACTGTCTAGACGTTCAGCAAGATAATATTCAGTAGTCTACTTTTAATATATATAGGGATAGATATATCAATATTTTCGATCCCAACGGTGCTTTTATTAATATCTTCTTTTAGTTTAAAAAATTTGATTGTTTGTGGAATTTAAAAAAAATGATCAAATAAAAACTTATTTTTATTTTTATTATTTTTTTTTGTGACAAAGAAATATGAATTTACTTTAAAATTTTGACAGTAGGAAGCACATTTTGTCTTCTTTTAAATAATTCTACTATTCGCTGCAAATTGGAAAAATAATATCCTGACCTATTTGATTTTTATACATATATTTTGTTTTTATCTAGCATGTAATTCTCATAGATTTCTTTTGTATGCAAATGATACTTATTTACTTCTTCAAAACTTCAATAAAACTAGAAGATCAATGATGTATTTTATTTCAATATATTGGTAGGTGGAAACGGTTTACCTGTTTTTATCACCTATAAAGGAAGAAAATTAATGCAAAATTAACATTAGTGTTTTGCATAATCCCTATTGCTAATTGTGACCATCTTTCTGGTAGAAGATGAATCTCATGTTGGTAAAAACCAAGTTGTTTTGAGGAAAACATGTAGGATGACAGTTTTCTTAGCATTAAAGTCATTAAAAATTTTAAGACTCGAAGAATATTTAAACGCAGGAATTATGCGTTATCTAGTTGGTGCTAAGTCAAGAGTAATAGGAAAGGTGTTATAAAACCTCCCAACCAAATAACATTAATTTTTGGCAGAAAAATGATAGCAGCATGCAGTCTAGCATGATCGTGATGAATGATAATACTACGTCCATTGGGTGAGAGGTAACACTTTTCATTGTATTCTTCCTTGAAAAATCCACAATGCACTCAAAAATACCTCCTTGGAAAGAGATTTACCTTTCGAAGTTTATGCATGTGGAAAAGAAAAGTGACTCACGATCCTAAAATGATTTACGTCACTGTACATAACCCACTTTTGTTTTCCTGTCATAATACATATCAAGAATAAATGATTTTTGTACTGAAAAAGAAAGGAAGCTGGTTTATATTCATTTTTCTTGTTGATTATCTTTCAGGTTATGTGAAAAACAATGCTCCAACCTTTTTTAAATCCCATGTTAACCAGCAGTCTGTTGACCTAGTTTCGGTGAACATCACATTCATGCTGATTCTTTCATGACTGTACTTACATTATTCTTAATGGTTTTGTCAATATCGATCTCTTGAAACATATAATGGAAGTTCACTCTTCACCTAATTTTCGCAGCTTCTGTCTTCTCTAAATTTACTGTACAATCAATATCATATGATTTTTTCATAAATTGCATTTTCTCCATAAATCTGAAAAGCATGCTGTGGTTCATGCTTTATTGATCTCACATAATAAACCATGTCTGGATTATTACAAGGAAAATAAAACCATATTATGTAATAGTTACATAATACACTCCTAATTCAGATTTCAGCTACTATTATTCTTTTACATAACATTTCAATTATGTGAACTATCGCACATATGTGCAATATCTTAGCACATATAGCCTGTTGTTTTCACTAAACTCAACGTTGATTAATATTTGCATAATTTAATTTAATTAGTAATCTCTTAATTCTTTTAAATAAAGAAACAACAGATTTGTTCCTCTAAGTTATTTGATGCTGAATATTCCATGAAAGTATGTTTCTATTTACTTATTCGATTTTAGCAAACGCTGTAGCTTAATCTTATCATTTAAAGCCTAACTAATTTCATATTAAAATACACAATTGATTAATAATATTATTCGTTAATGTTTCTTAATATATTCAAATGATTTATCATTAATAATATTATATTAATTTCTAAACAAAGCAGTCATTAATTTAAAAATATTTTTATGCATAATATTAATAAATAATTACTGTTATAACATATGTATACAAAATTTTGTATTAATATGTCATAATTTGTTATACAACGTAATCTGTGTATTTTTAATGTATTTGATCATTAACAGAATAATATAGATACTTTTTAAGATTTCAATACTAATTTACACAAATAGAAGTGCTTTTTTTTAAATAATGCTCTGTGAATCCAAGACAGTGTATTCAGCAGTTTTAAAAACATAAGAAAACACAATTTTATATTAACATTATTTGCCTGATTTACATAAAAATATGTAACAATTAAGAAAATACTTATAAGATTTTGGAATGAAAGTAAAATGTATAATAAAATATCTACTGAAAAAAATATTTACAGGAAGCGGTGGAATAGTTTTCTACTAAGGACTAAAATATAGTGTATGTGTAATACATTTTTGTTATATTGCATTATAGCAAATAATGCTTTAAAATTAAAAGTAAAATGAAATTTGTCCAAAACGCTGTCCAGTTGTTAGTTATATATAACTTCTAAAATTTAGAAAATAAGTCATTTATAAATTATATATTCAAAATATTGCAAAAGGGTATAATGTATGTATTTAATTGCCATTAACTTAAGAAATATTATAATCAAACATTTATTTTTTTCAATTAAGAATATTCTTTTTGAACCACTGCTGAATTATATGCTGAAATAAATGAAAAATTAATATTTTCTTTAACATATTTCACCTTTTAAAACAAGTTTTATCCTGCAGTTTTAAACTACAATTTTTTTAAATAGTTTTATTTATGTGTTACTATTTTAATATTTATAAGGAACATTTATTTATTTTCTAGGGATAATTTCTTTTTAAATACTAATATCAGTATAATCTTAAGCAAGTTCCTTTGAATATTAATATGATTTTTGAATAGAATTTTCAGTATAAGTTATAGCAAATGTGTTTAACTTGATATCGAGAGTTTGTTTGCTTTCTATTCATTTTATTTTTAAATATTAATGATATATGCAAATAATTTGCTGGCACACATAATGCATTTTCTACATTTTGCTTTCAGTTATTTCTTTATGCTATTTACCCATAAAAATAATTAAAATATTTGTAATCACGACATTTTATTTCCTTGAATTCTGATGAGTACTATACGATCAAAATTAGTATTTAAATCATTATAATGTAAACTACATTAGTCAGTTTTGCTGTTAATTAATAAGTATGAATAATTTAAATAGTGCACTCACTGCGATATTTCTTGGAGGCAAAGCAGATTTTATTTTACATGTTGAGGTGAATTTTGTTAATTTAAATTAATTTATTATTAAAATGTATACCATGTTAATATAAATTTATTATTTTCAATGTGTGTGTGTGAATATACTCAGAGCCATGTTGCAAATAAGGGTTAAAAACTTGTACACTTTTGTATAAGATATAAATATTTTAAACATTACTGTTAACTTGGCTCAAAATTTTATCTTGTATATGATGTTTATGATATAATTATGCTATAGCAATGATAGTTATAGCTTAATTTGACTCTCAAATTACAGTGGAAGCACGATAAGTAAGCTATGTCTTTAATAAAGATGCATATTATTTACTGATGAAAAATACTTATTATTTACTCTTTTTATCAAATATATCAGTAGTTCATATTAACAAATACTAAATCTTAGATTTTTCTAAACCGTACAATATAAGAGTGTCCCGTATTTAAGTGTATTTATATGGCAATTTTTAAATTTACTGTAAATTTGAGAAACTGAACATTAAAAATTTATGAATATATCTATCACAACAAATAAAGTATGAAATTGATTTTCAAAATTTAAATTATTTTTATCATATATTTTAAATTTAATTTGGAGAAGTAAGTGTTTTTATTTCATAACTAATATTAATTTTCAATTTTATAACTTTTCTAATTTATTTATTACATTTTATTTTCTCAATTTTAATTTGCTTTCTTGTAGATGATTTCCCTATTTGTTTTATGTAAATAATAAAATTCGAATTCGTTTAAGTCATAAATACCATTTTGAATAACTTTTCCAATTTTCTATATTTTTCTAATGAAAAATATAAATTTGGAAAAATCATTTATTGGTCAAATAAAGATTTTTGTATTACATTCATTATCATTATCGTTTGTATGAATTAGAAAAATAATTAAAACTCCAATTGAAAAAATCAATTATTCATTTTCCATAGACATTTAATTTCTTGTTAATGGATTAGACTAATTTTTTATTAAATCAAAGCCTTATATACTAAATGATGAGCTTCATATAATTAAATTAGAGCGAAGACTTTTTTAAAATAGAAGAAAATAAATAATTTATTGCGAATAAAGTACGCTGTTTATCTATGCATTAATCAAAAAAAGTTCAAGCAATTAGTTTTCAAAGTAAATTTGGAAAAAGTTGTATCTTTGCCATCAAATTGATTTCAGTTACTAACCTATAACACCAATGATTATAAACACAAATATGTTGGTGTTTACAGTCATAGTTGTTATATTTCCATTTAACACTAATGACTATTGGTGTTATATGGGCTTTTATAGTTGCAAGTTTACAAGGAAAATTCTAATAAGATCACTGAAACAGTTGACAGTTAAAAGAATAGGAAACACTTGTCACAGAAAACTGTTTCTTCTGGGTGTTTTGCATGTTCATTATGGCTTGCTAGCAACAGTATTTAAGACCTAGTAATTTGCGTGTCAAAAATCAGGTAGTTTCTAATATTATTTCTAATTCATGTACTTAAAAATATGAGTAGAGTTTATATTGAGTTAAATATCCTATATTTCAGATATTTTTAGACATCGAAAATTATTTCTAGAACTGTAAATAATAAGATTGTTGTTGGATGTTCAGTCTCTCTATTAAAAATTATTTATTTAAAATAAGCTTTAACTAATCATTTGTAATTAACATCGAATATACATTAAACGAATGAAATAATTTTCTAAATATAATTTATATTTTACTGATTGTTTTAATTATTTTCACTAAAAATAAGTACTACAGATATAAATTCATATATGGATCGTATAAAATATGTAATAGTGTAATAATCGCTTTTTTTGTAAATATCTCATTGAAAAGTAATTTTCAATCAATGAACAATTTTGTTTTCAATAATCTTAACACAAAATATCCTATATATTTAATTGCTTGAAATTAATAAAACTCTTCATAGTTATAAAATTTTTTTTTCTTTACTGAAATATTGAAATACTTTGCTTACGTTATGTATGCCATATAATGAGAAAAAATGTATCGATGTATTATAAACTTTTTTTTTTCAAAATTGATTTTATAAGCACAATCTACTTATCTACTTATGCCGTTGAAAATGCGTAGTAGTTTTAAAAAATGAAGTTTCTAAGGTTTAAATTAAATAATTGATATTATATATGAGGAAAATCAATTCAAGCAAAATTGTTCACAAAGGAACTTAGATCACTAAAGACAATGGAAACAAATTAAAGATAAATATTTAAAGAACTGAGATTTACATAAAAATACTGTAACACTTTTATGAAGATTTTTTTTTATTATATTAATCCGAAAAATATCGTACAGTGTAATTCGTACAAATATTTCGTAAATATATCGTACAGTGTTTACCGAGATACATTTAATTTTACGTTAATAAACACAAATATTATCTATTACTTTTCAAATAGAAACACATTTAGAACCTTCAAATTTTCAAGTCTCCTATGTAACTTTTTTATTTCTTGATTTTTTAATTACCTTCATAAAATAAAGCTTTTAAATAATGTTTG
>JAPDSC010012750.1:75331-92444 GCA_026290005.1 Latrodectus geometricus | reverse complement strand
CAAACATTATTTAAAAGCTTTATTTTATGAAGGTAAGTAACTGCAAAAGTCGTTTAGACTTTGTTTTGTCACAAATAATTTCTTATTCTTAAAGATAAATTAGAAATTTCAAAAAAAAAAAAAAAAAAGAGTCAATAAGGAATAAGTATATTTTTTAATTTGGTTATCTTTATTATTTTCTTTATTTTAATAAAACCTTAAGAATAAATGGAAAGCTGTTACTTTATGAATATATAAGATACAAACATTTAATAAATAATATTACAAGAATTTAATGAACTGCAAAATATTTTAGTTAATAACTTTTGAATAATATTTCTTTTATAGTCATTAATTTTATTTATTATTTGCTTAAATTAAGCAAAAATCACTAATTAATTTTTCAAGTAGATTTTTTTTTTAATTTTTAAAAAATCGAAATCTTGAGAACTTGTAATATTGAGTTTTCGGTGAAGAAATAATTGCTATTTTCAAAATCAAAACTACCTCTAAATTATAAATTTTCTTTTATCTAATTTTATGCAATTATAAGGATTCCATAAACTGGAAACAATAAGAAAATCTTTGAACAAAACGAAAGCTAAATTATCTGCTCACTAACAGCTGAATTAATAAACAATATCTTTTAAATTTAAAAGGAATATAAATAAGCAATGCATCTTGAATAATATACTAACGCATTAATTAAATTCAAGTTATCAGAGCTTTCAAACAGAGAAATTGAAGAGAATGAAATTAGATGCACGAGAAGCTGAATGTTCGAAATCAAATCAATTCCCAGCGACCATTTCAGAGACACCAATATCAAATGACTCTTTAAAGTTTGATGTTTACTTGGAAAACTCTAATATGATTGCGGATGTGCCGACAGATGAAGGGAAGCAGGGAACACTTGTCACAGCAAAATTACTTCCGAGTATTTTAACAGATCATTATAATTTACTAAGTTGTGATTAAAACATAGTAATTTTGATTTCAAATGCAAGGCAGTTCTCCGACTCACGCATGCATCTCGTAAGAGTATTTAATGTTTCAAAACTAAATTCTAGTGATCAAAATTATTATAAATTTTTTTTCAACTCAGAAACTATGTTTTAAGAATTTATGTTTAAAATCAAATTTGAAAGTCAACGTTGACTACTAATTTGCAATTATCATCAAATGAGTCAATAAATTCATAATTATGTTTTTTTATTTATTAATAATTTTAATGATGATCTGAAAAAAAAAGAAATTTGTTTGCTATTAAAAGTTTTATATAGGAAATAAATCATTTAAAACTTATATTAGTGTCATGATTACACGTGGGTCAAATTCCTCATGAAAAAAAAATAGAAACTGAATAGATTTGCGTTTGATAAAAATGAACTTATCTCTGACACATGCAGGGTACTATCGTAAATTATAAGAGTTCTAAAAATAATTTGTTTCTTCATATTTTTCATTACATTATATTTATTACCTGATTTTAATAAAACAATAGTTAATCATTTACACATTTATTATGTATTAAAATGTAAAGGGTATCTTAAAACTAAAGTCAGTTAAGAAAATTTAAATTAATAAATAGATTATTATTAAATATTTCGTAGAAATTTATCAAAGCTAAAATCTAAGCGCATTGATATCATATACAAAAATATAAAAAAGCAAAAATAAATTAAATATAAACATTTAATTATAATTTTTTTGATATTCATGTTACAATTATTACGTGTTACAAGTATAGATTACGAATTCATGTTACATGTTTATAATATTTATTCCCTTGAATCCATTTTAACCCAAATGATGAAAAATTTTGTTGCGCAATGTCTTTTCAGTTACACTTATTTTTGAATCATTTTGGAAATGTTATGATGATAAAATACCAAAACAAAACATAAAAAAATATACATAATTTGTACAAATGCTTAAAACTCATTTTTTATTTTCAATTTTATTTTATAAAGGCAAGTTAACGGGAAAAGCAATTTTCTTTTAGATTGATCGTAAATCAAATTTCCTAGTCTTCAAGATGAATTCGAGATGTTTGTTAATATGTTTTGATGTTTATTACATTCCTTTACTTTGAAAAGCTTTTATAAAATCAAAATGTAATTTTATTAAATCGATTTACCTGAAAATATTTTATTTATCTGTTAAAAATTCATTTTATTTGCCAAGCACTAATACCTAGTTTTAAAATTACTAATATTTCATCATTAATTTTGAAAATAATTACAAAATGTTCTCATTTAACTATATGAATATGTTTTGTCATCCTTAGACGAATAATAGAAGATAAAAAAACATACTCTAACACTAATATAGAAATAAAAATACTCATTGTTTTGCTTAGGAAATGTTTTCTTTATTTTAAAGTGTTCTAGATAAAATAATACATAAATATACATATTTCTCTTAAATTCCAATTTTTACTTCACATTATAGTTTGCAATTTGTCAAATAGTTATTTATTTACACAAGATTACAAATTGAATTGTGGTACAACGCATAATAGTATATACTTTAAAATATAAACTAATCACCAGGTATTAAAATTCTTTTCAATGAAAAATTCGCTTTTGTTTACAACTGTATCAGATAGTAATATACTGTACATTTTATAACATTTAAATAAATCTACCTAATTGTGTACAGAATAGTGTGTATATTTGTGTGAACAGAAAATATTGACATAAATATTTTCATTATTTTGCTAACACAGTGAATTGCTTCTTCTAAATTCATTTATTAACCATTCGTCTTAATTTGTTAGCAAATCTTCCTTTTAGTGTATTTGCTTTCAAGTAATGGATTTATGAATTTAAATGTTTGAGAAGAAATTAAGCAAATGTTTATTATGAGCAATGAGATATTTTGGTAAATAATAACCTCTATCTAATGGAAAACCTAATTATTTTAAAGTGTTTTAATTTTTAACATTTAAATATTTGCTAATGGGATAGAAGTGAGTTATGTATTAAAGATGAATGTTTTATAAAAATATTTATCAAAGATATATAATTTTTAATATCTTTAAAGAAAACATTCCCATTGATTAAAACGTATTACAAAATTAAAATAAATAGGTCATTATAGTAGCATCTCATCATTAATGCATATCAAAATATACTTACTAAAATTATCTATATTTTAATGCAATTCATAACCATAAAATATACCACAACTAAATTTTTTATTCTTATTACAAGAATATTTTCTTATTACTAAAATAAAAATATTGAAAAAATATTATATCTCAATATTATTCAAAATTGTTTGAATATGATTAATGATTAGTTTAGTTGATAGAGTGCAATATATACAATAAAATAATGGAATGTAATAAATGCTGGTTGTTATTGGTAAAATTCAAGATCTTTGCGAATTATTTTTTATAAATTAATAACTATGGGCAGAATTTATTATTTATGTTTATGCCTGAGCACAATTATAAGAACATGATAATTAAAATTATAATTATTTATAATATTTATCATTAAAGTAAGAGGTAGTTAGTAGTTAATAGTAGTTAAAAGGTAATTTTTATTTTTTTTTTTACATTTATCTGTAGATACAAATAAAATTTAACTCATGTATTATGTCGTTAATTTTATAATAGTTTAAATTTAATGTATCAAAACATAGACTTAATAATTTCAACTGGAATTTATTCTTTAGTAAATTAAACATTTCGTTAATGGCAATTTAATTTTAAGAATTTTTTCCTATTTTCTTTAAAATACAGTGAATTTTTATAAAAAAATATATTTAGTAATGAATAAAAATTAATTTTCATGATTGAAATTAATTTCTTATTTTACATCATTATTTCAATATATTTTGTAAAAATATAAAAAGTTTCAAATAAAATACCTATTCGTTTTGAATATTTCTTGCATCATGTAAAAATTAATGAAAAGCGATAGAATTTTTATACTGAAAAGTAATATTTAAAATCAATTAAAGTTCGATAAAAGTGAAAAAAATCAGACTTTTTCACTTTTTTCATATTTTAATCATAAAATTTTAACGTATTTTAACTGAAATATTTTATAAACTTTCATGAAAAATGAAGGTTTATTTTATACATTTACCATGAATAAATAATAAATTAATAGTTTATGTCCGTTTTTAAATATTACTATCTCTCTTTTATCTTTGAGCATAATACTCACAAATATAAATCTGCATTAATTTATAATTTACATTTGTGTGCGTATTCCTTCGAATTTATTATTAATTAATATTTAGTTTCATAAGTTCATTTAATATTTTTACAATTTTTGAAACTAAAAACCTCTTTCTTAAAACATTAACTTATAACATGAAGAAAAAAACAATTGGCAAATATTCTTTCTTTTTATGCTACTTATATAATTCAAACTAAAAGATATATTAATTAAAACACACACATTATTTGTTTGTTTTTTTGATAAGCATAACTACGGTTTAAAGTTTAAATAAAATTTTATTATTGATTACTATACTTTACTTTTAAAGTACCGTAAGTAAGAAATTTATATTCAATGTAGCATTGCAATTTTTAATAAATAGTTATTTGAAAAAAAATTAACTATACATAAATTACTTTATTATAGAACAATAGTGTAAAATTTTATGAACTATTTTCTAATACGTTAAATATTGAAAAACATTGATAAGACTAAAATGTCTAAACATGTGTCATATTTCACTAATATAAAAGCGTCATGTTTCAAAAATGACTTAAATGTTTTAGTAAAAAGTCTTTTTTACGTTCCAAAATTTCTTAAGAATCTTATCGATGTTTAAATTTGTTATGACAACAAACAACAAAATATTTTTCATTCGATAGCATTTTTTAAAATTTGAAATCCAATAAGAAATGGATTTATATAATACTATACTAAAGATTTTTCCTTAAAGCATAAACAGAGAAATAAATCAAATGATTATTTTTGTCTTATTTAAATGACTATAGGGGAATTTTATTGTTTATTTAAATAAATTGATTTCATCATTTATTAAAAAATAAGTTTATGTCTGTATTTTAAAAAAGATACCCACATGCATTTATCAAGAATTTATACAAATGTTTCGAAGTTACAAAATAATTCAATCGATTTTAAAGCATAACAACATAAAATATAAATAGCAAATATTTTAAAGCAACTTTTTTAAAATGCATTAATATTGAATTTTAAACAAGTCTGAAATAATAAGAAATCATAGAAGGGATTTTTTTTTTTATTTTTTATCCTTTTAACATTTTATAAAGAAGGAAAGCTATTAGAAAAATATTATATACATTAATATATATATAAAAAAAACTTAACTTAAATAATCAAAAGTTTCTAATTTAGGAAAAGATTTGGAATTTAATAATTTTCTATGCGGCATTTACACGTCTTAAAATTCAAGCAACTATTAAATAAAATTATACTTAAACATTATAAATGTAATAAAATATATTCAAAATATCAAAATCCTTTTAGAATAGTGCTTCTAACAGATAATCAACTGATATTTTCAAGTTTTACAGTTCAATCCAAAAGAAAAGTTTTTTCTGTGTTTTTAAATTTGAAGAAAACATCAAGAAAGTTTTATATTAATGCTTCTTTAATTAATAATAATGTTTATTTTTCCACACACAATGAATAGAATTTTCACGAAATATTCAAAATGCAATTTTGTCTCTTTAATTTTGAAAATGAAGTATTTTAACTTTGAGTTTATTAAAAATGAAAACAAAAATAAAAAAAAAACTAGATAAAATTACAGTAAAAATAATTTTATTAATAAATTTACTTTATCAAACCAGTTAGCAATACAATAATATGAAAATATAATTTCGTATTAAAAATTACATATTTAAAAATAATTAATAATTTCTTAAGTCATCCGTATTATATAGTAAATATAGTAGTAAATTGTAAATATCAGAATAAATACTTTGGACTAGATTTTCTTTTGTATTTAGACAAAACAAGACATATTACAAATCTAATGGAATTTGACTGCAAATAAATGACACATATTTACATTTAAATCTTCAAGAACGGCAAATCTACTTCAGATAATAAAATAAGGGTAAATATTAAACTAAAAAAGAAAATACACAAAATGATGAGAAGATAAGAATATGTAATTTAATAATGTGAATATTACATGTAGTACAAATTTTTAAATAATGTAAAATGAATGTTTTTATTATCTCAGAGAGAGCTATCTCATAATATAAGAATTTATTACCTTATATAGACAAACTTACAACTTTATAAATAATCTTCCTATATAGTATTACCTTGGCTTAGATAAATTGAACCTTCAGCTAAGTGAAGTTAAATACCTTGGAACATAAATCCGAACATTCAGTCCCACTCTTATTCCTGAGCAACCGACATGCAATGATCAAAAGAAAAAAAGCAAATGGTATTGTAGGTCGAGGTCTACACGTAATAATGAATGACTCTGTCACCTTCTGGATGGTGAGAAACATTTTCTTTCTTCAGGATCGTATACATGAAGTTGGCCATATTCATTTGTAACTAGAAAAATAATAAGTTAGAGAAACATAAAGTTCTGTTATTAAGATAATCCTTTATCTGTCCAAAACAAGATTCAATTTAACTTTAATATAAATGGGCAATAAATAAAATCAGCAGAAATTTTTCACAGATAGTCTCTCAAAATCATTAAAAAAATAATTATCAAGTTTCAAACAAAATGATTTTTAAATTGATTGAAAAGAAGGACATGATAAAAACGTTGTCTAAAACAGGAAACTTTATTAATGATAGAATGTTTATAAGACAAGCATCAAATTGAACAATTAATTTACAATTTAGCATGAAACAAATTTACTTTTTCTTATTTATTTATGAGTTTATTTGAAAAGAATTTAGTAAAAAATGAATTACTTTTAAACAAAAGAAACGTTTTCACTAATACATTTTATTTTACAATATGAATGATCTTTTAAAACATTAATTTTCATATTTTGTCTAATTCTTTCATGTGAATAACTGGCACACAATAACCTGTCTAGTGGTTAGCGTACCTGACTACGGATGGGTGGGACCTGGGTTTGAATCCTGGCTTGGGCATGGATGTACTTTCTCTCTCTCTCTTTCTTGTCTTTGTCCTTTCTTTGTGTGTGAATGATTGCCTACCCTATAAACGGGTCCCTATGGCATGTGTGTACTGAGGAAGTCGGACTCCACTCCAAATATGGTTCAGTTGGAAAAGTGGAGCAGCTCACCCCATATTGCCAGCCTGGCTGGCACACGACAACAACAACAACAATTGGCACACAATAAAATCTGAATAATCAGGGTTTATTAAAAGTCAATATATTTAGTTTTAAGAGAATGTGGTCTCTCATAAATACTAGGGTAAAAAAAAAAATTATTTAGGATGTACGCGTATGAATACAAATATCCATAAAAATGTAATGTAATAGATAGCAAATAAAGAAAGGCTTTACAATTCAATATATCAGTTTTTTTTTCTCAAATTAGGATCCAAAACAATTCTAATAGTATTCAAAATAAGCAGAAATTGTTAAAAGTTTAAAAGGATTATTAAAGTATATTTAAGATAAAAAGATAATAATGGCAATATATATTTCAATATAACGATCATTAAACATAAATAATAAATTTATCAACGTAAAATATTTTTGTCTTGGATAATATCCAATACAATACGTTTCTTTTAGAATATAAAAATATTTTTTTCAAAATATTAATCATGTCAATTAAAATAATTATATCATAAATTGTTTCCACTAAAATGATTTTAATCCTATTGTGTGGTAATATGATACATTCAACTGAAATACTTAAACTAGTTTGTTTTTTTTTAGTATTACTGAACACATCTTCAAGGTTATTTTCAATATATCTATATTTATAGAACCTATCTTCGAAACTATAACTTACATAATTGAGTTAATGAAATATTTAGACTTTTTAATGACAAATATTTTCAACTTAACAAAAATTAAATGAAAATTATAAGATTTAAAAAACTTAAATAGATATTAAATATTGTCTGACTATTATGAGGTAAAAGTAACACTTTATAAGGAAGCATACTAAATAGTATTTATTGTCATGAGAATGTGTGAATAAACAACAAATTTAAACCATTGAATTTGAAGTTAAATCTGATAGCATACCATAAATCCTAAGAGAAAATACTTTAACAAGCTGCATTTTCCCTTATTTCATTCGCTTCTATAAAATTCTTCTTGCTTAAAATAGTTACACGTTGCAAATTAATAAGTGCATTTGTATATTTCTGTCAGTTTTAAGAGAAATGATAGTTTATTCTGCAACCAGTTACGGTTACTAAAACTTTCAGAAATGTCATGAAATATTTTTGTAACGAATATTAATAAATTCCCCGACTACCAATATAAAAGTGATGTGAAATAGCAAGACTCTATTTCTTAGTTCCAGTAAAATATATAAAAAAAAAATCTAATGTGCTCCAATACCACTGGTTGTTGTAGCACGAATGTATTTCAATGTACCAAGCTGGGGTCTACTGGTTATTCTGAAATATTTGGGAGTCTTATCAGTTTAAAGGCAAAGACATATGAGACCTTCAATACTTTACCTGCCTGTCACAGAGGAGTTATTTCACTTTAGAATATTACGACCATGGCCTATTTAACTTATCTCAGACGTTTTCAGAAAGCACGAATGGTTAAGCCAGTACTCAAATTCAATACCCTCTGATAATGAGAATGATGACCTGCCTAACCAAGGTCATTCCTGTGACTCATGTTAAATACACACTCTTATTAACTTAAAAATTAACAACTTACTCGAAATCAGGAATCATTTCTGAGACACAAATTACGTGGTTTTGCAAATAAAATTTCTAAATCGCAGTAACTAATCAGTTTGCCGAAACTAAAATTTGTAATCAATCAATGATGGAAGTATTTTCTTCGAACTGCTATTTTTTCAAATAATCATTTAATGATCTACTAGAAAAATAATCACTCAGTTTTATTTACATTGAGTGATTAATATTTATTTTTCTCAAGCATATTCAATGAACAGATTATCACTAAAGTAAATAATGGTAATAAAACCTATAAGCATAAATTAACTAGGCATATAGGTCTAACTAAGAAGTATGAACCGAAACAATCTAGAAATTATTTTATTTTCACATCTATATTCCAAATTTTGATTAATTAATTGCAACATATTTTGTTGTTAATTATTTGAATTAATTTGACAAAATCCACATTTTTTTAAGTAATGATTATTCATTGTAAATTAAGATATTACAAATATAATTTTGAAAGGTTTAATTTTAAATACTTATTATATGTTAATTGCATGAGATAAATGATGATAACATCGTTTTTTTTTTTAACTTTTGCAATCTAACTTGAATTTGACTTTAAAAATATTCCAGTATTGCAAGTATAAATGTCTAGACATTAAAAAAATTATTAAAACAATATTTTTAGGAAAATTACACAAAACCGTATCTTGTAACTTATATGCTAAATTTTAAATATTTTAAGAAAAAAGGCATCTAAAACATGTATTTTACATATTTAAGATAAGATTTTAATATTTAGTATACACATTTATTATCAAAGGTAAATAACAATTTAGTTTCAGACATTCGTCAACATATATTAAAAATTAAAATTTTTTTAGGAAAGAATCACTTAAAAGTTAAGCAATCACATACCTATCATATCATTTGCAAATTATAATCAATTTTCATATGTTATTATGTAAATTAATTATTAATTGCAACGGAGATGTTAAAAATTAACTCATTTTAGTGATTGTATGGCGTTTCATATTAATTTGCTTATAGATTAGGACATTGAAATGGAAATTTTTTTGTTTTGACAATATTGTAAATATTCGGTAATTTTCTAAAATTAATTAAACAATGAAATTCTGGAACAAATAAGCTTAAATTAATTTTATAAAGTCAAACCATAGATTCATTTGTTGACTTTATTGATGAAAGGATTTTTTTCTTTTTTAAAGGCAAAAAATGTGTAGCTCGAAATGAAATAAAAAGAAATGTACTAGTACGTGGTTTCTATTCTATTCCCTGTCTTAATGTAAATAAAAACTGTAATAGAGATATAAACAAAAATTAAAAAAATAATTAAGGATTTAGTTTATTTATAAAAAAATTATATGTAAATTTAGCTACTGAAGGGCTTTAATTTATTATTTATATATTTCTTAATTTGCTTAAAAATCTATTTAGTAGTTTGGGGAAAAAGAAATCCATTATTTTTACGTGAACTTTATGTAACTTCTTTTGGATTCACTTTGTAAAAAGGTTTAAAACAGCTTTCATATAGATTTTTAGGTTTTGCGCGTTACGACTGCTGGCATGCGGTTAACTTCGATCATTTTTGATATTTTATAGACATTTTCGACGATGCTGTATCCCCATGCGAGGTGCATCTCTAACATCAAAAATACCCGAACGGAATTGACGAAACAAAAATTGTACGTAACTGGTTGTTACAGTCTTATATAGGACGATAAACACCTTTCACAATTTAAGCCACCCGGCTTATCTTTTTCACCGTTACAAGAGAAAAACGAAAATGTATTGAATTTTCTGTTTGTTGTCTTCAATTTTTAAAACCTTGTACTCGTAACTGAATTAATCAAACAAAACACCGCAAGAGGATATTTTAGTGTCAAATGTCACCTTTCCAACGAGCATAAATCTGAAATTGTTGGATAGATACCTCACGAGATCACTACAGACGTCTACCGAAAAAATAATCGTTTACTTTTTCCCCAACCTAATATATATATGCCGATGAGAATTATTTTAAAAAAGAAATTCTTTTATGTCTCAGTCTAACATATTTCCAGCTTAAATTCTTGAAATATTAACTGATTAAATATACATTTACTTAGATTTATAGATATTTGCCCTTAGAAGAACAAATTTGGCTGTCACTTATTTGAATATAATAACTTTGTAAAAAGAAACGACTTAATCATAAAATTCAATAATTGAAATATTGTATTTAAGTTTAAAGGACCATAGAGGCATTATTTTTTTGAATATGTAGTAAATATCCTTTCTAAGCATTAAAAGGATTTTAAAATTTTAAATTGAATAAACAAAAAAAATAATAATAAAAATAAAAATAAATGAAATAAACTGTTTAAAAGCAATTTAAGCTGTATTTGAGAAGAATTTTTAAAAACATATTTTCTTAAGAAAAAAAAAATAAAAAAAATAA
Source organism: Latrodectus geometricus (assembly GCA_026290005.1). NCBI lineage: Eukaryota > Metazoa > Arthropoda > Arachnida > Araneae > Theridiidae > Latrodectus > Latrodectus geometricus. Next base: position 81,208 of record JAPDSC010012750.1, on the reverse strand, counting down.
AACCTAATTGGTTAAAGGAATTTTTAATACATTTTAAACAAGATTTTTGTAATTAGCTTTCTATGAAACATATATTAAAATGTTTATTGTAAAGTTATTATACATATACTGTATGATTTTAGTCATGCCATTACATTATACCACCACTGGCATTTTTTAACACTGTTTCAAACGTTTATGGTTTTAAAGTGTACTATTTTATTTGATATCATTCTCTTTATTTTATTTGGTAGTTTAATTTCATTTTTTTTACCTAAGAAAGAATTGGAATAACATCAATAAAAAAATTTAAATGTTTTATGAGGAAAATACTAATTAAAATGCTCAGACGTTTAATATTTATAAACTTAAAATTTAATTAAATATGACTACTTGTGTTAATGCATAGTGAAATAGGACCAGTGTAATTATATGAATTTTTTTTTCAGAAAATAAATTTAATATAAAAGCTTATAAAAATAATAGATACTTTCAATATGTATATACTTAAAGACATGCGCAATAAAGATTTTAGGAAAAAGTTTAGAAACCATGAATATCCTCAAAAAATCAAAAATATTTTGCTAAAATAGTACTTTGAGATTCACATCATTTTATCATTGATTTGAATAAATATTTTATTTGATTTAAAATTTATTTTGAATATAAATAAAATAAATTAATAGATTAGCCAATTATATATATTAGTTATTCTACTTATTTGTTTTATCAAATTTCCGTTCATTACATTTATGAATAAAGACTTCAAGAAACCTGATATTCCAACTCATTATAGCACAAATGATGTATCTTTCATTTTATTCAAAGTAATTTATAGTTTCTAGAACTATCATTTTAATTGTGAATACTTTATTATAATTAAATAAAATGTATTATATTTAAAATTTTTGATATTAAAATTTTTTTTTAAAATTTTAATTATGATATACATAAGCCTTTTAATAAATTTTGGTTAAATGATTCGAGTTATTATCAAACAACTTTAATTTATTTATTTTTATTCATACTAATAAATTTTAAGAAATGTTTGTTGCATATTTTAATTTAATATCTCAAACTAATTTAAATAAAAAAGAAATCAATTCAAATAACATATTAGCTGTGCTTATAAATTGTTAAGTTAATGAATAATTATAGTATTAAAATATTACCCATTATTTGTGCACATTTTATAAAAATTGTTTAAGAAATTTACATTGAAATATAAATAAAGCTAAAATTATGGATGAATTCAAAGAAGAATATAACTTTTATTATTTCTTTAGTTTGCTCAATTAATCACATTTGGTATAAACTCTGATACAGTCCAATAATAATTAATTGAGTATATGATGCTTGCTCCTATAGTAAGTCATATACAACTGATTACGAGATGAATACCTTTAGGAATTCCTAGACATATTTAAGTTGATTATTTCCACTAATAACTTGCTCTCCAATAAAAGAATATACTTAACTCTGTGAAATGTATATATTTCATTGATAGATATTTGCTATCTGTTTATACCCTTTATCATTCTAGATTAATTAGCATTCTTTCTTATTTGGCAAACTGAAACATATTTTCTGGTTTGAAATGGAAATGTATTGGAAATCATTGGATAACAATGTTTGGTTATCTTATAATTATTATCTACTCATTAATGTTCGATTATGTTTGTTTATCTTTGGATTTCTTGGAAGCAGGAGAATCTCAAAAGTTAAGTGATGACCTTAATTTACTTAATAACTAATCGCACAAATGTTTTACCACATTATTAATTTTTATTTTTTACTTATGGCATTCATAAAGATTATGATAATTTTCTAAGAACACATATCTTATTAATAATAATTAGTTAAATATCCAATGGTAATGAAAATAATTTTTCCTACTTATTCCGTGTGTAATAATCATATTTACATATATAGGATTATACATGGAAGAAATATATATGAGATCCAATTTATAAGTTATCTCTCTACGCATGTTTTATGTATTTATGCATATGATTAATTATATAAGTATATACCATATATATATGCATACTGAGGGAGATTATATAATCCTGTTTTAAATCTAACTAGTTCTCCAATACAATTTTTTTTTTACCTAGATGTAAATTTTATACATTTTCAGTTACATATTAATTTTATTATATCAATGTTTTAATTTTTTATGCACATATTAATTTATTGCAATTTAAAATAAAAAGAACATTGTTACAGAGAAAGTTTGAATATATACCTTAATATATTCAATAAAACAGTTTTTTCTTAATTTTTCATTATTTACTTCGCATACTTCTAACTTAGTTGTAAAATCTTAAAGTAATTTTTGTGCGTTAGTAAAATTCATGAGCGAGATATGGAATTTCAAATGGATTTTAAATTTTAAGAATAAACCTTAAGCATGTTTTAATATACAAAATTTTTAAAAACATCTGTTCCTTAAATACAAATAAGTATTACATAATATTTTTTACATATTATTTATTGATTATATTGCATGTTTAATAATTTGTATATGCTAGTTGCATAACATAAATTTATGTTTTAAGATTTGACCATTAATTAATGTGCAGAGATATCAGATCAAATCTTCTTAAAGTTATAGAGTTTTGTTAGTTATTAAGTTAGTTTCTAATTATAAAGATAATAAATCATTGAAAGTCTAACGTATTCTATGTATTTGACGTTAAGAGAAGGTAAAATTAATAGGAAAACTAATGCTATACTTTATCTTCAATCACATGGACATGAAGTAGGAAAATTGCTGTAATATAAAGCAAAGTCTCATAAACCATCATTTATTGGGAGAATAAGAAGAAGAGATTTATAAGATCATGGCTCTGTGAACATATGAAGTAAAGCATTATTAGTTTTCTTTATGATCAATATGTATTAATTCCTCTTCTGCCATTGGTCTTTTAATAAATTTTTATTTGTTAGTAGAGAGTAATAACACGACAATGAAGTACACAAAATATATTTTCTGCTTTATTTAAATTATAATTTTGTATGTTAATTGCTTGTATCATATATGTGCACCATCGTTCAACAACAGGTGACTCAAGTTCAAAAGTGATACAAAGAGATTGAGAGATCGATTAAATTGATTTATATTTCTCTACGCTTTGAAATTAAAATATTCTTGGATAATAATAAGATATATATTGTTTTAATTGGTTATTGTTAAAATTGTTATCAATTAAAATTATAACCATATTGATTAATTAAAACACTTTTATTTATTACATTAAAGCAAATAACTCAAGAAGAAGGTACATAAAAGTGATTATAATAAAACGAATGGAGTTACAAATCTCCCAAAATTAAGCATAAAAGTATCATAAAATTTAAATTATTTTATCATTAGATAATCAAATTTACTTTAATTAAATTGAGTAGAAATTTTATAAAAAGAGTTTGAAATAGTATTCTCAAAACTAGAGGTATCTTTTTAATCGTTAAGAATCTCAATGCTGTTTTATGACTACTGTAAACTCTGAGCAGAATATTTATAAAATTAACTGAAGTAAAATTTTCTACTATTTTTTCTTGAATACAGTGTTTCTAATTATAATGAGTGTGATCAGTGTTTGTATCTCTAATTATAATAAAAAAATATTATTTCGTTTGTAAATATTCAGAAATTTATGGTAATTATATTGAGAAAATATTGAGAATTGTTTATATTTCTTATTATAATAAAAAAGTATTATCTCGTTTGTAAATATTGAGAAATTTATTGTAATTATATTGAGAAAATATTGAGAATTGGTTCTATTTCTAAATATAATAAAAAAGTATTATTTCGTTTGTAAATATTCAGGAATTTTATGAGTTACATTTCGCAATATTAAATTCTCAAAATTATTTCCTCCTCAAAATTATAGGTTTATTAATTCTTTCTTAAAAGTTGAATTATACTATTAAACACAGTAAAAAGATTTGATTTTAGTATGTATTTTAAGCGATGGGAATTCATATCATAAAATTATTTAGATTATTTTATACTTAACTTTGGACAAATGTAAATCTTGTATAAGCGGAGAATTTAAATTTTAATAAAATGTTTTTTGTAATATATACATTTATATATATATATAGATAAAGATAAAGAAGAAACTATACAATTTATTAAATTGTATAGTTCTTTTTTCTTTATCTTTATCTATTAAATATATTTTACTTAATTTACATCGGCATTTCACACAGTAGCTGCTTTTGGGCTGATATGCTTGTCTATAATACTTATTTATTGATTAAAATTGTATTTGCTTTTGCTTTGCATTTATGGCTTTATATTATATTATATTATACTATATATATATTACGAAAAAAATTATTGAAAGGATAAAATTTCTTGTCTATATATATATATATACTGCTTGCCAAGAAAAAACAGAGAAAAAACAAAATGAAGTCTTACCCACATATTGTTCAAATATTATATATTATGTATTTGTAAGTAATAAATATTTATGCATTATGAATGCTTGCATATTTTCCTATAAGGTTCATTAACCAGTGAATGTAACTTCCAAGACTGAAAATTATTGCTAAGTGCAACATCAGTATTATGTTTATATTTGTAAAAAGCGTCAGATGCACAATCCACACATTTACAAATTTATCAGTGACTAATGTTTTCTTGGACTATTTAATATATGGTTAAAGTTATTGGGCAACATTTATTTACTTAATTGATCAATTAATTATGCGACAGAGTAACAGGTATTTGAAAAAACTTCGTGAAACAGCAAGGCAGTAAACTAATAAACTTTAAAGGATTAGAAAAATATCATTGACATTTTGCTAAAATTACTAGAAGATGTTCAAGTTAAAAAGGAAAGTTGAGTAAAAAAAAATTAGAAAGGAATTTTCTTTTCAAACTTATAGAAGTGAGTAGTTAGAACATATGAAACTTAAGAATGATATCGATTTTTAACTATTGTATCTTATATGAACCAAACCTGAGAATGAAACTGTTTTGTAAGGCTTCGTACAAATGCGCATGAATATAAGTCAAGTAATAGAAACAACAATATATGTTAGGCTGTCGGGAAAGTTCGTGCTGATATTTTAAGGCAATTAAAACACTGATCAATTTAAATATTGATATGCATTTATTTAATTATATGTGTACCATTCTGCAACACAAACTTTCTCCATCTTTCTTATAGCTTGAGAACTCCGCTTTTGCAGAACCTCTCAGAATTCTCGAAAAATTTGGTCCAAATGGGCTTTGATCTCAACCAAAGTGTCTAAATTTTTCCCATTAAGGAAAATTCTTCATCAAGTATCCTAGTCAAAAATAGCACATATCGTGTTTGACGCAAGAGTTTCGTTTTTGCCTTTTTGGAAAAACAAAATCACTAAATGGCTATAATGCCTTTATTAGGTATCATATTCTACAGCGTTCTAAACTGATAAAAATTAATGAATCGTTGCCATACATTTTTCAAAATATGGATGAAACTATCTCCTTTATAATATGTACTAATGTCATTTTTTCAATAATTGTGACATATTGAGTCAGATCTTTCGTGCTACCTAACGAAAATCGGCACGAACTTTCCAGACTACCCAATATTTTATTGGCTCTTAAATATGTGGTAATGAATTTCAAATATTTCATTAGTGCACAATTAAGTTTGTTGTATTTGCTGTCAGATGATTATTGATGAGTTGAGAGAAATTCTCTAGAATCAAAAGTATATATTTTCAAAAGTATATATTCTCATTATGATGGAGGGTGTTGTTCTAATGATTGAGTTTTTCTTATATCTATTCAATATATTAAGTTACAAAGGTTTATTAAGTGTTTCAGTCCACAATAGTATAAGAATTATTTAGACATTATTTTTGGGTTGGTAAATTATTCCTTGTTTA
>JAPDSC010012750.1:13016-41833 GCA_026290005.1 Latrodectus geometricus | reverse complement strand
TACTTTATTATTAAATATAATATCCATTTATATAAAATGATCCTTTGCTTCAAATCTTTACACGCGGAATCTCTTTAATATCAGCTTCACTTTGAAAGACATATTTATATAACTAAGTAATATTTAATAGTTAGCAGCCTTATATTGCTTGAAGAATATATAATTGCATAATCACGTACTTTACAGACATCAAAGCCAGGCACGACTTCTAAGATTTCTGGAATTATTAATCAAATTCTAATCCAGTAATCTCTCTGGTGACAATTTAGCGTAAAATGCTACGGTTTATGATTCCCGACTACTTATATTTCACGCTTGAATGTTACATTTAGTTACCAGAAGTCTGAGTTGTCTGCATTTTGTTGATTTCAGTATAACTTAGAATTAATTGCATCGAAGTACGAAATTGGGATTTAAATTTATGGAAGATTATTCCATTTTAAATGAAATAATCTTAAATAAATTTAAGTCCTCATAAAACTAAACTTACACGGCTTTGCTATTAATACAAATTCAATGGGTTTGTTAGCATTGTCCTTGAAAGAAGAATATTTTACTCTATTTACTCACATTTGTTTTAATTATTTATAAAAGACATTAATTAAATTCCTGAAATTATTATATTTTGGTTTAAGAAATAATGTGGAGTTTCATATATGACAATTAGTAATAAAATTTGCATTAAAATGTATTTAAACACATTAAAATTTGAATTAATACATTGTATTATGTGACAAAAGAATTTTTTTCAAATAAAATGTGAAACATTTGCAAAGCATTCATATTCTTACGAAAATGAAGCCATTGTAAGAATTTTAACCTGAATTAAATGTTATGACACATACTTCAATAAAGTTTTATTAAATGAAGTATTTCACCAACAGCAATAAACAGGAATTACTTTCTTATATTTAAAAAAGTAAAATTTAATTATTTTATTTAGTTGAGGGCAAAATTTCTTAGATCCTTTGCTATGAAAAAATCACGCTTTTTATTGTATATTAATTATAGGAATAAATTGTCATATTCAATAAATTCTTATTGTAAAAATGTAAATTGTATAGTAATAGATCTAATTAGGTAAACATATTGTATAAATGCTTATATAATATTTTCATAAAATTGGATTATCTTTTTCATCATTCTACAGAAAAATAAATTTTACAATATTTTTTAAACACTCAGCATTGATGTATTAACTTCATTAATTACTTAATGAATACTGTTTACATTTGTTATTATCGTGTTTCTTTTCGTCTGAACATTTTTGTAAATAAAAAATGTCATTATTATTTTTTACTAATCAATTTCAGTTCCTGTATTTAATAGCAATTCTTTTCATTATGACCTTATCAAAAAAGGTTTCATAAAACTAGAAACTTTACTTCCTTATTTGATTATTTGTTTTTAGGTGTTAAATGCAATTATTTATTTGGGATTATTCGGTGTGCAGATGCTTATTTTAGTCACTTTGAATCAATTTTTTATTAAAAAATGCCTCACACCCGGTACTTGGAACTCAACCTCATATTTTTTTGTCTAGACGGTTGCGCACTATTGGTTTATTTCTGTAGATATATCATACGAGAAGCTCTTTTTGCAATTTCTATAAAAAGATTCTTCTTATTGCCTAAAACATTGCATTTGAATGGAGTTACCATAACATGATACATGGAGTGACTGATCACAGAATATATTTGTTAGAAATAGATAGATAGAACGACCCCAAATTCTGGCTAACATCAGAAATTTCCTGCTTGTTCCAAGCAGCTACAAAGCCCTTCAGACGACATCACTTTCTACTCCTGCCACATTTTCGACTTTTTTTTTTTTCGTTTATCAGCATAAGTTTTTTCGAGTTAACACCCAATTCCGATTTCTGGCAAATTCATTTATCATGAAAACTGTATAACACGTTCTTAAGAACCATTTAAAAAGAATTAGGAAAATTAAACTTCAAATTTGAAAATTTGAAAATCAGAACTGAACAACACATGTATTTAAGATGTTTTTTCTGGATTTCGTATTAATGAAAATGTTAATATGCTGCAGTTTTTATTTTCCCTTTTGATATATGCTTTATAATAGGGATATTTCATTTATCGATTGCCAAGTGAATTTTTTTGCGTGATCTCACGAAAATGAATAGCTATTTTTTAATTGTGTGTATATGGTTGTTATAATTATTTAAATTCTAAAAATTCACAAAATTAATTTTACTAAAGATAAATTATTTTTAGTCATTTGGATTTACGAAAATATTATATAAAGATAGATAATTTTAGTCAGTTGGATTTACGGAAATATTCTGTTCGTAAAAGCAACCGTATTTTAAGATTAATATAAAAATTAATATAAAATACTTGACTAACTAGTAAGTGAATATAAATTTAAGAATGCAGATTATTAAATAAATATCATTGAATTAACTGAAAAATTTACTGTATAAATTTACGTTCTTAAAATTATCTTATAACTATTGTATTCCATTTATTTTGGACATATATCTAGAATTGATTTAGATATGAAAATTAGTTTATGAGGGGTAAAAAGAATGACGTACAGAAGTTATTGCAAAATATGTTTATTGTATTTGATAAAGATAAATATTACTAAATATATTATATCTGTGTGTGTGATATATTATCTAAAAGGGCTAGTACAGTCATAGATTTATAACAATATACTTAATAGACACTGTAAAGATTATTTTTTAATATAAAATCTTCTTTGCTTTTCTTTATACGTTGCCTTAATAGAGCGAAAAAGAATTAATGGATCTGATTACAAAATTGCCATAAATTTGCAAACGTTGTTTTTTCTCCTTATTTAAAGACTAGAAAAGATAATTATGGCCTTGCTTAGCCAAAAAGTAAAACAATTCCTCAATTTTGAATAAAATTCAATCGGAGAAATATTTAAAATATAATCGATAACATTTTTAAAAATAACATAGTTCCTTATGCGTTCAATGTTTTCTTATTTGTGTGAACATCCCAAAAATATCATTTAAATATAATGCATGATAGAAAGCAATTATTTACATAATAGTTTAAAATTCCTGAATTCATTAGTGTTCAGTTGTTTAGTTGTTTTCATGAAAGTATATATTAATATTGCGTAAGTGTATGTATTTTTCCATTAAATTATGGCTAAAAGTATGTCTTATTTATTTTATAAAGAAGAAAAATTATATTAGTTTGAAAATTCACAAGATAAAATTTTACCTGTCTTCTTATCGAGACCACGTCATTGTCTAAAATATATTACGGTAATATTAATATTCGAAACATATTTCATGATTTTATAATGTATATAATGTTGGTATATTCCTTAAATATTTAATAAATGTAACTTTATATCTGCGATTAGTAATATCTATTATTTTACATGCATCACAAAATTAATTCTAATGATATCTCTTCTATTTAAATACTTGGATATTCTCTCACGCGTTAATTTATACAGAGTGGATACTTAATGAATTAAATTTAATATTGATCATATGATATTTATTTTGAAATTGCATCAACTGATTTACAAATTAGATTTTATACTTTAAGCTTTCCAAAACATAATCATTCATAATTCCTGCATATTGATTGATTGATTAGTCGGAAAGCATAGTATATTATAAAATTTTGCAAAAGAACAAAATTTCACAAAATTCAATATTTTCTTATAAATTAAAGGGAAAAAAACTCACACAGAAGAAATATTTACTTCCCCATTTATAATTTTTATTCTTCTCCCTTAGTTCTTCCTTAGTTTCTTTTTTAAAAATATCTGTATATTAGACAAAATTCATTACTATTGCTCTAGTCAATTCGAACAATATAGACGTCTATATAAAAAACCTTATTAGACAATACAAAGTCAAATTAATTAAACATTAATATGTTATTGGTCAACATTTCGTATTGATAACAGCTATAATTCGTTGGGCATTCGGTCTGTACGTTTAAAGAGTGTATTTACATCCAGACAATAGCATGCATTAGGTAATAAGTTTAGAGGATCTTATTAATTAGATAGAATTAAAGAGGAAAGTGCCATCAGATTGGTCATTTTACACTAACTTATATAATTTTATGAAGCTGTTTATGATTTTTATGAACCTTTATGTTTTAGGTTCTTCAGTGGATATTTAAGGTATTGGAATTCGAGCTGATTTTCAGCGTTTCAAACTTGAAAAATTCTGGCATACCATATGTTTGCAACAAAGTCCATGAAGTATTTATAAACATTAGGTACTTGATCCTCCAATATCCTAAGTATCTTATCCTAAATATCCTAAGTATTTTGATCCTAAATATCTTATGGTTTTTTGCTTACCCTCGAAAAACAGCAGGACATTACTCCCATGCCAACAGAGTACGAACCATACCATGATTCTGTAACCAGTTCCTTTACAGTGCTAGTAAGTTAATATAATTTCATAATATTCTGTGATATTCTTACCAAATTCAACATTTCCCAACAGTGAAAACTAGTACATAATGAAAGTCTTCAAACCACATAAAAAATATTCAATTTTTTTAATATCCAATGTCTTTTACCACGACCTCAGAGCACACTTGTAGAAATGTATGGTTTTCTCATAGCCCTCGCACTATGCATTCATATCCTATACAATTTTCTGCTTATTGTTGGAACCAAAATATTCAAGAAAAAGTCTTGTTTGTGGTATTTTGCCATTTGGAGCACAATAGAACCCTATTCTGTCAACAGTTCATCAAAGACAAAATCAATCACGTTCTTGGAAAACTTTGCTTCATAAAAAATTTTGTTTAAAAGAAATGGATACTGATTATAACCTTTAACAAGCTTTAATATGGCTGCTTTTGAAAATCAATTTAAATTGATCTTTTATGAATCGAGACAGTGATAAATTAACACAAACAACAACCTCATTTCAAATGGTAAAAAATCAATAATTTTTCCCCATTAACTTCTTTTATTGTAAAATGTTCTCTAACATTTTACTTATGCTAATATTCTAATAATGTATGACTCACGTCTTAAAAAAATTGTTAACTTCATCCTTTGCAAAGTGTTAAAAAGACATCTCAAAGTTTTTTAATTCATTGACCATTTTATGTATTGTTTAATCTATTAGGTAGACCACACACACACAATAATCTGAACAAATACCAAAAACATAAACAAGGATTTTGTTGCGATCCATTAACTCAAAGAAAATATTCTGATTCTAGAAAGACCATTGTGTAAACATCTAATTCCAACACAAATGAGTTTTAATATTCTTCTCAGTCCTTTAGACAGTGAAACTCCCACTATGTACCAGCATCACCAAATAAGAAATGCATTTGCCTGTAAGAACGGATGCGTTAAGTTATTCTCAAAAATGTTAATGCAAAAGTAAAATAAAATTAAACATATGAGAAAAAGTATGAAAATTCAAAAGTATTACAAGAAAAATGCATTTGTAATACTTAAATTTTTTCTTTCTTTAAGCAAATATAATTATGGAAAGAAATGAAATTTTTCAAATAAAAATATCATTCTTATTAAAAGATATACATATTCAAATGGTATACTTTTTGGTCTAAATAAATGCCTTTTTTTAAAATGCAGTTCATTTTTTTCAAGTTTTTAAAAATTATATTAGATATGATCTCAAAAGCAATACATTTTGCAGATATAAAAGTATGAAATATTTCTTCATTCCCGTGTTTAAATATATCTCTTCGGTGTCAGAATTTTTAGTTCGTTAATTTCCCCAAAAACAATTACTAAAATGATACAGAACATAATTATGATTCTTTTTTGATTGGTGCAAGATATTTTTTGATGGGGATAAGAAACCTGTTGGTTACATTTATATTTCGATAGCTTTTGTTTTTTCTCCCAATTTAAATAGATATTTTAAGCACAATAGTGCATTCAGCTTGTTTTTATAATAAAAAAATGTTATAAATTACATTCAAAATAAAGTACATACTATTGCTCAAAAAAAAGGTAAAAGTTTCAATAACAAATTCAAATAAAACTTTTTAAAAATATGAAATAATTAATATTATAGTCTCTTGTAAATTGTAGATAATAATAAAATGAGTATTTAAGGGTAGCCACTATTGTTGGTGAGTTGGCTTACTGGTAACAAAGCCCACTTCATTGAAAAATGCCTTGGTTTCAATCGCAGCTATTAGTAATTGACGACAAGAAAGTCACTCTTCTGCCTTTAACCATCCCGTCTTTTGTTATGAATTACCGGGCATTTTATCTCACTTTGGTTTACTTCCTTTTATGTTAGAAATGAATATATATATCGCAATCAATACGGAATTATCCCACAAAATAATTAAGTGTAAATAAATATTAAAACAATTTATATCTTTAGTTATTTATGATGGTCATTGTATGACTACAAAATTATTCAAACATAACTTACATACAATACACATAATGAAAAGTTATCTTCCCATTGGATTTGGTGTATTAACAATTCATTTAAAATAAATTGATACATTTAAAGTAAAAAAAAACTGACAACTAGATAAAAGTAAATTAAATGATATCAAACAAAAAGGAAGAAAATGATTTTAGAACCAATATATCTGTGGACATCATTTTGTTTCTTAAATAATACATTCAAGATTTAAAATTAAATTACAAGAATTGCAAGGACTTCTAAATAATTATATATTTTTTCTTTGAATAATTATTTATTGAAGCTAAATTAGCCGTTCATTTTGAAATTGGCCTAAATCCATTTGTTTTCAAATCAAGATTTAAGGGTTTGCGTTTGAAAGAATTTAAAAAGGTACGTATAGTATAGTAATGAGAAATACTGATTAAATGTATGTAAGGGTGTTAATTGTATAGTTCCTATTAAAATAGTGGTAGTTATTAAGTGAATGATATGCATTTTCTTATAAAGAATAGATTTAGGACACATTAAAAATTAGAAACCAAATTCATTATATTGTTCGAGGTGCCCAAGTCCCTTGAACATAACTTAAGGAGATTCAAATTGAAAAAAATCAATACTGAATTTATTTTACACATTTTTAAAACACTTCGGAAGAATAATTTATGTGTTTCAATACAGTTTTAACTATATAATGTACACAATTAAAAACGCAAATTTATTGCAAAACATTTCACTATTCATCAATATTTTGTGCATGTAAAAGGGATTTGAAGAAGTCATGATTTTCTGGTAGCATATATCGTAATAGGTCAATTATATCCTTGCATTTTGTTGCTGTATGACATTTTTATACAGTGGTGTTAATACATTATTTTCGAACTTTGTAGTTGCACGTGGACTTTGTGGAACTACGTGGTTGCACATTTATGACTTAAAATTTTCATTCTCATTCATTTGTGACTTAGAGAAAATTTTATACTGTTCATTTCTGACAAAAAGCATACAACATATTTTTTAACCAGTTTATTGAAATTTCATCAGAATTCTTTACATTTTTTTAATAATAACGTCGTTTAATAATTTTGTTGATACAAAATATTCTTAAGTCTCATTTAATTTGCAATAAAATTTTATTACCTTTCAGGTTCATTTTAAATATCCTGTAAAATCTTGGGGAATAAATAGTAAATTATTTTATGACATTTCTTCACACCAAAATCTTTATCACTTGGTAAAAAAAATGTATAGATATTAAAAATTTGTGATTTATGATTTTCCATAATTTATTATCCATCACTTTCCAAGTTATCGATTAACTTTTTTATTTATTAATTTTCAAATAATTTATTGAGTATTAATCTATTACTTTCCAAAGTTTGGATAATTTTAAATCACGTTAAAGCTGCTTTAATATCTCTGTTTTGTTTACTGCTCAAGTCACTGTAAGATATAATGAGCTTTTCACTTCTTAATTTTTTAACATGTTTTAGAATGTATGAAACAATTTCTTGAACACCTCTGAATGCAATAGTTTCATCCCAAACGTACACATAAACATATATTGTAATGAAAATTGTGAATACCTAAATTTTACAAAACATATTACGTTTATAATATGCCACAGAAAAACCTTATTTGGATACATCCATCCCAAGTTACCTTCACTAATTACCTTGATCCATGCTTTCCGACATTATCAATAGTAAGTACCTTGATTTAAGTGTAAATGGAGTTAGGCCATTTTACAACTATACTGTTCAATTATTGGACAAACACTGAAAACCTATAAATAAAAAATTATCGTATTTACTGGGAATATACACAACTTAATATGTTTTACTTATAAATGATATGAAGTTGTACTTGTAGCCGTGGTAACTGGTAAAAATAGAAAAACAGTGATATACCACTTTCAAAATAAGCGGATCAAATTATTAAAATAACAATCTTCTGTAAATTTTACTGATATCTAGTTTTAGTTGTCATTCATTAAAATTTTTTTACGCAGGAAACGTTTCTAATAATTAAAGTTTTAAGTATGTAAGTTTCTTTTAAGTATGTTGTTAGTCATATGCATTCTGATAAGTATAAATGACTTGAAAATATTTTTTTTCACAATTTTGAAGAAACATCTTGAAGATTTAAACCAATTAAACGAATATCAATTACTAAAATTTTTATAGTAATTTGATAATATATATATATATATATATATTACCCAAGACATTTTACGGCTTACTATTTAAGCAAGTAGAGTATTGCATGAGATAAAGTGAAATAAGGGAATGTTAATTGCTACATATGGTGTGTAATAATAAAAATGAATTGTTTTTTATTATTTGCCCTTATTTAGTTATTTTTCAGTAAGTGAATATGTACTTTTAAAAGATTTTTAATTAATTTGTGTGAAAATATTTGCTTGATATTTTCTATTTACTTACATTTATAAGTTCAATATTTGTTATTTTCAATTTTTTTTTTGGTTAGGTTTTAATGACGAAATTTTGAACTTTGATTGCAGAAAAATTATAATTAGCGTCTACGTGAGCAACTCCACCTGATGAAAATGAATCTGTTGATATTAATTTTCATTTTTATACTTTTATTTTACTCTTTTTTCTCTCTATCTATCTATCTATCTACCTATATATATATATATATATATATATATATATATATGCATATTATATTGTACCTATCACCAAAAAAAGAATTTATAAAGAATAGAAAATTTTATTGAATATTTTTCTGTTATTGCTTGAATGCATGACACGGTTTTTACACGTAATGTTTGATACCTTGGTCACGTGCCAAAACTGCAGATGCCTGAGAAATGTTTTTTCCATTTGCATTGACTATTTGCAATATTTTGTATTTCTGATAGATGTTCCCATTATTGGTGTAAAATAAGAAAAGAAATATGGAATATGTTTAGAAATATTTAACAGAGCTGCTTGTACGAAAATTAAGACACTTTTCCGTTACCAAATTTTTTAAATAAGTTCAATTTAAATAAGCTAATGTTTATTTTCATATAAAATGAAAAAGTAAAAAAAAATCATTTGAAAATGCTCGTACTAAGTTGTAAAATTTAATAATAATGCAAATATAATTGGTTTCAAAATTATCCCAATATTTACCATTGCCTTATGTGCTTGTTGAATATTTAAAATACATGTTTTAACTAAATGCAATAAGTATATAAGTTAAAACATATCATAAAATTTCTTGTCTTGTATTATGGTAACATGAATATTTATCAAAATGGAAATAAAAGTCTAAATTAAAGTAAGAATAGATTTTTAATAAGTTGTTAAGTTTCAAACAAAAAAAAATTATAACAAATAATAAATGAATTAATGAAAAATTACATTTTAACAAAATTCGAATATGTTTTCAATGCAATATTTTCTTCAATAATTATATTTAAAATTGATTGAAAATTTGAAATAACATTTACTAAATTTAAAATTGTGTTTTAAGTTTGATAAATTAATTTTTGTATTAGCTTCTGTACATAGTCTAAAATAATCTTAGTAGTTTGAACTACGTATGAATTTTTTAGTGCATTTTTATTATTTCAATAACTCAGTTACTTTATTGTTGGTGTAATATTTCTAAACCTAATTGTAGATTAACCCATATAGCTAAATTAATTTATGAAATCTGATATTGATATAATTTTTCGGAGAAATAATCAATCAGTAATTTATATAAATAGAAATATAAAGAATTTAATATTATTTTTTTCATCAGTATTGAGAATTTACAACAGTAAAATATTCTAATTAGTATGAATTTGTTTACATTATATTGTTTTTAATCAAATATTTTAATTTTTTTCTCATTTACCATCAATTATGCATTCTAATAATGATGGACAATTAAGCAAATCATGAGTATATAAAATATATGCATTATGAATACATGTGTTAAAACCACTAAACTTAGCAAAATATTTTATTTTCTATTGAATCTATTATACAAAATTTGATATTGTTACAAGTTTATATGTATTTGTCGTTCAATAACATACATAGATCAAAAATACTCAGTTTAGAAGATAATTGCGCAATTCAGATATATTCTACATTAAAAGCAGCATTTCGAATGATATTGCGATCACTTGGCTAGGTTCATAGTAACTATCCTACTGCTGGTGAGATTCTTGGTGACTTAGCAAGAAATAGATATTTTTATTACCGAAACTTTTGAACCAATAATAAGCGAGACACATTAGAAACATTAAAATGTTTGGCAAAATTTATAGATGTCATGCGAAATCAAGTATAAATACTACCATTTTAGAGAAAATTAGTGTGAAGACGATCATTATTAAGTGTTAATCTAGAACATAAAATCTTTGACTGTCTGAGGTATTTGAGACTTCTGTTATTGGAAGTTGTTTTTCTAGGTGTACTAGATAATTCGAAGCTGTGTAATTGCGACTTTTATTGATGGAATTTTCCTGTAACCTTTTGAATTTATACGAATAAAAGTTTTGTGATTTTTAACTGACTGTTATATCGACTTTCAATCAATATGAACTTCAAATCAGGTTACAATATTGATTGATATTTTATTTTTCAATGCTGTATAATGATTTAACTGATACTGAGTTTCAGGTTTATTTTCTGACAGTTCGTATGAATAAACATAATCATTTGATTATTCATTTGTATCAATGTTTCTTTTAATTTTTTTTCCATTAGTTTTTATCTAGATGCTTTTGCTTACATACCTATACATACGTACCTATCAATTTTGTAATGCAAGTGAAAATTTATAACAAACTAAAATTATAGTTTGGGTTTATATTTGGTTAAGGTATACAAGATCCGTTACTTTATAATAAATTCAAGTATATGTTAATATGCTTTGGACTCATTTTGTTCAAATAATTTTAAAAAGATTTAAGAATATTCTTTTATACTTGGGTGATGCTACAACTACCACCATTCTGATCAACTTCGAACATTTTTGTGATCTTATTGACATTTTTGAAGCTGTAACAACCTGTGTGATTTCACACAGGTTGTTACAGCAACACAGGTTGTAACAACCTGTTTGAATGAGATCAAATTGCTCGTAATTCTGACTGTTACAGTGTGAAGACCCTAATAGATTGATTTTTTTCTTTGCTTGAGTTTCCTTTTTGTCTTTATTAAAATGAAACTCTTCTCCAAATATTTATTTGTTGACTTCCATTTTTAACATTTTTTAACTCATACGTGAACGTAGCAAATGAAAACAAGCAAGAATTGTCTTTTTAGTGTGAAATGTTACTTTTCAAACGATCATAAATCTGAAATTGTTTTATCGATACTTTACGAGCTATCGATCTCTTCATCTTCCTATCTATAGTATTTTTCTTCCCCAAAAAATATGATTAGTTTAAATGAAATTTTAAATTTGTCAAAGTTTTAAATACATAGCTTCCAATATATTGCACAGTATTCATATTGTTTATTTTATTACTCAAAAATATTTATTGCTTTTTTCAATAATTAATCGTTCTGTCAGGAAATGAATTTCCCGTGAAATTATCCCATTGATTCTACAGAGCATTTAATATGATTATGAAATCAATAAGACAAGATTAATATCTTTAGAAAATACTCTTCATTTAATTTGAATAATTTAATTTTTTAATATATGTTGTAAACCAATATATGAACCAGGTATTCCAGTAATTGAAAGCTGTTAAGCATGTCACATTTTAGTAGATTTCTTTTTAATTTTCTTTTGCTTATAATAAAGTAATGTACAATATATTTTACAAATTATATTTAGAACCAATACTTTGCACATAAATAAAGTTGAGTTTTATGCTTTAACTACAATCAGCATTTTAAATTAAGATAATACTAATTTTTGTTTTTCTGATTCTGATTATATTTCTTAATTGAAGCTTTTATTTTAATTTCTAAAAATAAATATCCTATTATCCTGAAAATCTCTAAAATTATTTCTCTTCTAGATAATATTTTCAAATTATAAATATTTTTCATTTTAAAAAAATTATTCCATAATTTTCTTTAAAATTATTAGAGCTTATTGAATTTAATTAACTCTAAATATGTAATTAAAAACAAAATGAATTTTTTATAAGGTGTTAAGGAACTATAGATTTTTATTGATATTTGACACATAACATGCAAGAGAAATTCTTGAGTGAAAAGTTTTTATCTCTTACTAGATTCTATTTAAGATTAAAACTGTTGTTCTATTTGATTATTGTTGAAATTGGTTTTAAAGATCAATAAAATTAATTTTCAAAACTTGCATCTATCAATCAATAAGAATTTCGTAAAAAATAAAACTATATATTCTAGATAATGTAAAATTTATTCTACAATGATGAATGCCGCATAATTTGAATTAGAAAAAATCATGAAACTCCAAATTTCATTGACAAAATTGTTTATTTTTAAGCAGTGAATATTTGTACGTAATATTAAACATTAATTTACTTTTTAAAATATATAATATTGTTCAATCTTCACATACATAAAATGATAGTCAAATTTATTTTAGGCAGCAGATACATTTCTTAGATTAGCCACATCAAAGAGTAACGGATCAGAAATAAGTAGCCTCATACTGTCTTCTCACGCATGAGACGATGTAGAGGGAATTTTGATCTTCCCAATACGTCGAGTGCTCCATTTCTTGAAACGCAGCGTTTATATTCTTAGAATAAAGTGATAACTCAGGGTACTCATTTGGAAATGAATACTATAGAATATAGAACAATATTTGGAAACGGATACTTTCCAGTCTAAATTTTTTAGCATCTTATATATTTTTTAACGTCTTTAACATCTGTATTTTTTAACATCTTTATCACATCATTATTGTATAATCCATTAATTTTAAGCTTAAATTTCCTTACTATTTTTACTTTCCTTAATTATGAAGTTACTTTTTCATATTTTCCAATTATATTGATATAATAAAAATGAAATTCAAAATATTTAAGTACTGATATGTTTTAGATCTTTACTAAATTCAGTTATATGTAAATGATTCGGGACAGATTGTCTCATGTTCATGTAACAGGCATGTTTGGAAATAATTTTAATCATATTATAGTAGCTTATAAGTGTGCTTAAAATATGGAAAGTTAAATGGATTTTGTTCAATAATGGCTTGATGAATTATTGCTAACTTATTTTAAATAATTTGTTCTTTGTAGACTTATTTGCAAATTAATCAAAATTGTGTAACTTTATTATAAGTATATATTATTATCAATATTTCCATTTTATAACTGATATTTCTAATTTCTTTGTTTTGCTATGTATTTTCACTGGGTTTTAAAAATGTATAATTTTATCTGCTTAAAGCCAATATTGTTGAACAAATCTTACTTCTACTAATAGTTCAAGTTTGTTTTGATTACAAATACGTAGTTTTGAAACAAGTTAAAACCTTCAATTTCATACTAAAGCTTAAATTTATATTTAAGCAGTTTTATAAGAAAAATCTACATTATCTATATTATCTAATAATCCTAAATAATTTCACTACTTATCATAAAATATGCAAAAATTGTTGAAATTTTAGCAAGCATAATAATTCTTCTCACAAATTATAATAACTATGCCTCACAAAAAGTGCTTTTAATTCTTGGTTTAAAACTATTCGTTTTAAAGACATATACTTCTTATATATATGATGTTCTAGAAATATTAATATATATATATATATATATATTATTATTTATATTATCATATTTCCCCAGGACGCATATCTTTGCTATAACATATATATTATCTTATTATTGTGCAAATAACATTTAATTTATAATTCATAAAATTTTAATAATTATGAAACAGACCTTTAAGTTTAAAACGGTGATTAAAATAATCAAATGCTTTGATTATAATGTCGTTGATAAAGACACATAATAATGATTTACTAGGGAATGTTGATGATCAACCCATTTAGGGAAGAGAGTTTATCAGCCATTTAGGATATCAACGTCCCATAATGGAGCAGATAATAAATGATAAAGCTTATTACAAACATAGCCTATACGGTACTATATTGAAGTAACCATCAGTACGTAAGGCTGGAATGCAGTAACTAAGATTACTTAAATGGCTTTGCAATATATACATTTAGAAGAGTCATAAATTATTATAAGACTATTTTAAAAGTTTTTTTTAACGTATTAAAATTCAAAATCTTGTTTTTTTATATCTTATGTCTATAATAACTTAAATAAAAGTTGTCCAATTATAAAATGCTTCTCGAACAATATAAACTTTTTTCAAATTTAAAGCATACAACTCATACTATCAGTAAGTTTTAAATTTGCATTGTATACAAAATTTTAATTATACAGCATTTATATTTAGAAATTCATATCATTGCAAAAATTGTAACTTAACTATTAACACATAATTTTATTATATTTATAATTATTACTGAATATTTATTTTTAACATTTTCTTTGACCTAAATCTATTGCTGTTATAAATTAAAAGTATTATGTATAACAATTTTTATATTATTATTTACAATTTTTAAAACAAAATTTTCATTTAATTATATCAAGTTAATAATTATAAAATTATAATATATTAAAGCAATATATGATATATTCCCTAATATAATTTAAATATATTATAATTTCCCATTAATTATTATAAGAATATATATATATATATATATATATATATATATAAATCAATTAGGTAAATGCATAAAATAATAAATTAATTTTATCATTGATCATCTCAATCATTATAACAACTACCAATCTAATTGCTTTTTTTGACTTTAATGAAAGTTAGGAAAATGTGACATAGAAATTTAGAATCATGATTTTATACTTTTTTATAAGAAAATGCCTTTGTACAGTGGAAAGTTTTTTTATGAATATTTTATTTTCAAATGTGCAAGATTGTAATCAGCGAGAACGTAAGGTGATATAAAAATATAAATTTATTCGTTATTAAGTAAATAAAATATTTAATTCAACTTATGTGTCATTCTTTTCATGAGAATGAAAACAAACTAAGTTAGCTAATTAAAAGTCAACAAATCATGATTATCACCAACAGCTTTCCATTTGATCGTTGTGATTGCTCAAATTATAATTTTTCCACCAGTTTATTTCTCAAGAGAACAGGCTTCATTTATGTAAACGTTTAGCAGATATTTCTAAAATTTCTAAAAATAAAATTATATTGATTTTCTTTTGATGATTAAAAGTTTTGTAGAAATAATATAAAACCCTATCTATTATGCGTCCATTTATTTATATTCTAAAAAGTGATACTATACAAATATTTAAGAAAATTTAAGACGACACAAAATTTCAGTTTCTTAGCGAAAAATATTTTGTATTAAATAGTTTCTCCATGGTAAAAAAATAAAAAATAAACTATTAAAGTTTTAAATAAAAAATAAGAATTATATAATAAATTTAATATTTCGTTAAAATTTTATAGATCCATTTTAGTATTGTGTTGACATTAAATTGAAAATAAATGAAACATTTCTAGTAAAATATTCCTGAATGTATTTTGCATTTTACACCAATATAAATCAAAATTTCTATATTCATGAAATATTTCTTTTATTACTATTTCTGAAAAAGTATAAACATTAAGTACATATGAAACTTTAAACTGGCAACAGCAGAAGGTTATTAGTTGCAGTTTTTCTTGGAGCTGAATATTCTATTTCTACTGTACTTCACTTAATTTTAACTAAACTTTTTAGTAACTGAAAAATGTCATGCCTTTAAGAAGTTATTTGTGATAATGATAGACAATCTTTGCATTTAATTCATGTAATAATTGTCATATTGGTTGACATTTATGTCAATGAAACATTAAAACTATTATTATTCCTATTAATCATTATATCTGTTGATTCTTATAAATACAATTATTCGTTGCTTTAAATTACTTATGTAATATTAGGATTTTAGAAAAATTATTATTTCTGTTAGAAAGGTAAATTAATTGAGTACTAACACACACACTGGACATAAGTTAATTATATTTTTTTACTTCTAGAGCATCCATTGTATTTATGTGTTAGAATTACTTCAAAATACTAAAGGTTGAGTATGATTTTTAAGGCAGATATCGCGTGATCGAACTTTTAGTATTGTGTAATGAATACATCGTCTACATTGTTACATTGGGATATGACTTTTTTCGAATTTAACAAAGCAATGAATAAATCAAAACATTTTTCAACCATGTGTGTTTGAAATCAAAAAATGTTCAAGACCGAATCGATTACATTTAATCATAAAATTGTTGCCTATAATTTATTATTTAAATAAGCTTTAATATTAAATGAGTAATTAAAGCAGTTCATAAAACAATAAGTATATATAAGTTTGAAATAAGTGATTTGATAGTATATTTTGCATAATTTATCTATGGAATCATCTCTGACATTTTATAAATATCTTGTTAAATTTTAAAAATAATTACATGAAAGAATAATATTTAGTATATCATGATTTTTAAATTTACATGCATTTGCTACTTTTTCATTCAGAGATTCAGATTTAAAAATATTGGCAGAAATTATATTATTTCCCATGATATTTCTAAGCATTTATTTTTGTGTCCTTTTATCCCATTTTCTATTACAATAAGTGAAATTCAACATGGATAAAACATTTAAAGATAATAATGGACTATCCATTTTCAACTGTTTATAAAAATTTTATTTAATAAATAATTTTGGAAATTTTCTTATGATACTTCTAAAAAAGACAAATGTTTTTGCATATAAAAACCAAACCAGAACTTTCTTAAAAGTTTAGAAAATCCGAATGATTAGCTGGCTTTAAAGAATATTAAAATCATGTATTTTTCCTAAATGAAAATAAAAAAAAATGCTGAAAAAATTTCAAAATGTATAAAAAGTGGTTATACTAGAATACATCCATCAAACAGGAAATCTTAAGTACTGCAAAGCTAGCTTGATTCATCATGTCATTTCAGCCGGATGTTTCTCTCTTTGTTGTTAGTTTAATTCCATTTATCATTATTTTTCTTAATGCATTTGAGAAAATAGGGCAATCTCCGGTTTCCGGAAATATAAAGAATTTTATCCGGAGGAAATTATCTTTTATCAAATAAAACTGATATGATTTATATATTTCTGCAATATAGCTGAATACATACAATTCAGTTACTCTTTAATCTGCAAAATATCTCTTCACTAAATTTTATGAATGTATATCGTCTTGGATATACATTTTCCCAACTAAAGAAACAATACAAACTTAGAATTCTAATAAATAAAACATTTTTAAGCAATATATATACATTTTTCTATGCTAAATGTTTATCTAAAATAAATATAATTTTATTTAAAATTATCATTAAACTCATTTATTTATATATATTTGCATGAATAACTTAAAAGAGTTACTATTGCTTTTTTCTTTCTCAAAATATGATAAAACAATGTAGTATGTGTTTATATTATTTTTTCAGGGATTGAATTGATTCATTTTTAGAAATATAGTATGCATTTTATTATATAATTTTCAACATATGTAGTTAAAATTATTATATTGAATTTTTAAAGATTTCGTAAAATTGTTTTTTTATCAATCTTAATTTTTTTCAGGCAAAACTATTAATATTATAACGTATATAATTTTAATAGGGTTCAAAAAATGTGTTTAAAACTTTCTAAGTATTTTTCAGTTCAATTTTTTTAAATAGTTTGCTCTTTTGTTTTCCACAAAGAAGCTCCGGAGAGTGTTTTCTTGAGGTTGTTTGGTGCTCATAGATGGCACCACTATCTGGGCCATCCAATTTAGAAATTGAAACCAGAGAAGACCCTTAGCCTGGCTCCAACCTCCCCCAGAGGTATTAATATGGAATTGGAATATGAAGGACACTGTGACCCTACATATTTTACGTGCCTCAGTCGCCATTAGAGAACACGATGGAACTTTGGGTAAACCGGGATTCGAACTCACGAGAACGACACCCTAACCAACAAGCTACCGTGGCCTTTAATTATTTAGTTTAACTTTGTTAATATTTTAGAATAAATGGAGCAGATTTTTATAATGTTTCCAACTTCATTTTTTATACTATGTATAATTAGTTTTAATGAATCCCAGACATTACTTTTAATTATCACTACACTTTGACACCAATTTGAATTTCTCGGAATTGGTTAAAATTTTATTTCTTTTACAATCAATTGTTTTTTAAATTCCTTGGCTGAGTTAAATTTTGGGAATATATCTTTCATATTTACCTTTCAAGTTCTCTATATATTCTGATTAATCAGGTTTTCTATATATTTTAATATTTCAAGTTATTTTTATATTCTATCTTATTATTCAGCTTTCCAAAATTATCACAAAATAGGGTTTATTATTTAATAAAATTATACACTCTCTCTCTCTCTAATAATTTTATTTAAATCTATTTTAATTCATCATTTTTTTTTTCACTGGAACGCTGATGTTATTCTAAAGTAATAGTTGTAGCCCTTTCAAAGAAGTATATTCCGTTAATTACAGAACGAAACTAAGTTTCAGTAATCTTAACTCTATCGCAAAACTTTATTAAGTATTTCCGCAAATTTAAGAAATTCTTTGGGCTGTACCTAATTAGAGAGTATATCTGTTATGAGACTTAAGGCTATTAAATTTAATTCATTTTCCTCATATGTGCGGTCTTCCTCCTGTCATTCTTCATATAATCCAGATATCTTATTAGATTGTATTAATATAATTATGGATACTCAGAAATTTACTTCGTCTTATAAATTAAGCAAAGAATTGTATTAGAACAAAATCCAAGAGAATTAAGTTGCTTTTATAAAACATAACAACTCGAAATATATTGCTTAGATAGTACTTTGCACTGAAGTATATTTTTCTGTAGGAGTCATTGGTTATAGTTTTAATCAGGATAGCTACATCATAAAAATTTCTCAAATTATTTTTCAATTTAATTTTAATTTCAACAAAATATTGCTAAAATATAAATATATACAATAAATAAAGGTAGAATTTTTATTATAAAGTAATTACATGTATTATATAAAACTTAATAAAGTATATAAGTTTTAAAACAACTTTGAAACTATTTTATATTAGAGTGAATACAGCTGATATTAAACAAAACTAGATTTCAATCCATAAATATTTACTAAATTTCATCTAAATGTTTTTTCAGCACTTAGATTTTTTTAATACTTCAGCCATTAAATCTACACGACATATTTATCATAATCTCTCAATTACTTTTTAAATAATGTAAGTCTCTTAAGTAGTTATTAAAGTTTTCATATTTATATATACATTTTTTTATTTTAAATGAAAAGGAAAATTTGCAATCCTTTAAACTACTAATTACCAGTGTTAAATTGTCTCTCAATTACGTGATTTTTACTGTAAAAAAGTTATCGTATAGTTTTTTTTTCACAAAAGGGAAACTATATTTTATAAATTAATATAAATATCCAATATATTCAAATAGTTTTTCAACGAGCATCGTCATAATAAATATACCCACAAATGATGTACAATTTTATGTAAATCAGTTAGTTTAATGTACAGTATAGAGTAAAATGATAATAGAAATAGTGTTTAACTATTTTATTCCTTACTTGCAAAATTATTAAACTACTTTTAAAGTCAGATTTAATTTTCCCTACATGCAATCATATGCAAATACTTAATCAAGAACAGATTTATCTCTTTGTTATGAAAGTTTCAAATGACAGCGGACCAAAATTTCGTAAAGAATATTCTTAATGACAAATTCATTATGGAAAGAATACAAAATTCTAAGTAAAGTTCACATTACACTGAATTGAAGCATAAAGTTTTAGAGCCCGACTGTGTTTCATGATATTATTTAATGGATTTAATTGTTTATTTATGATTAAAATGCCATAATAATAAAGCACAAAAGACTAACTTTATGCCTTATATTTATGGTGTTTAACATAATTACAACAAATAAAGTTAGTCTGTTATGATCTTATGAGTAAACATTAAAACAAACTTTATACACATGACAAATATGTATTTGCTGATAATGAAATATATTGTTGATTTCCTCATAATTAAATTATGTAAAAAATTCACACAAAAATTTATTAATTTTTAAGAGTAAATTTTAGTTTACTTTGAAATTATAAGATGGTACAATATATTATGCTGATTTAATGTTAACATTTTTATTCGAAACATTTATGTTGAGCATATAATTTTTTTCTTCAAATTTACATGCTATTAAGATATTTACCTTTTTCGAACACTATATGGGGTGGAAATAAAGATAATTTATATTGTGGTGCTGAAATTGGGTGAAACCTAGTAATTTAATTGCAAGGAGCAGGCTGAAGTTTCCCAGAATTATTAAATTTTAAATTTAGAATTATAAATTTTTCTTGTCAATCATCATCTAAGTGTCGCTAGTATACAAAAAATAACCGACAAAAGAAACATGTAAAATTTAATGTGCTGATATTAACTTAGTTGATCATCATATCTCATATATTTTTTGCTTAGAATCATTTTTTTTTTGCATCCGTTTCACATAATTTTACAGTGTGACGTAATCACGTTTACAAGAATGCAAATCAATAGGACCTATAATTTAATAGAGAGAAAAATAACTAAGCAAAACTTCTATCATGAAAGTAAGTTTTATCAATATAAGTTATTTTATTCGCGTAGTTCTTAAAACATAAAAGTTGAAAATTAGACATATTAATTAATTGTTTATAATGATCACATTTTTAATACACCATCTTAACTGAAAGCCTATAAATTTAATTCTAGCAAAAATTTTAAAAGATTTTTATATGTTTTTATAATACAACATATATTTAAAAAGCATTGTAACAATTCTAAATGTCATCTTATGTGAGTATTTCATACAAATTAGAAATTTTATATACTGTTAAAATCCTTCGAAGAAGGTAATAAACTTGTTAACAAATTTACTCGAAGAAAATTATTCCTTCACACCAGTTCGCCTTCATTTTAATTTAAAGATTTAATAAGACAAAATAATTATCCATAATCTTAAGGTATTAAAATATTCTAATCTAATATTAAATCTTCTACCCTTCATTTTCAAACATAATAGAATGTATCTGATAGATTCTATAGCGGTGGGTTACATCTAGTAAAATTAATACATTAAATAATCTTAAAAATATTTTAAAAAATGGTTACAGTTTATTATTATTAATAATAATAAAAATAATTAATTAAAAATAATTATTTATAAATTAGTAGGCACCATTATTAATACAGTTAAATTAAGCTAATACTAAAAAAATTTCAAAATAAAGTGTATTTTAAAGTTTAATATTAATTCAATTTTAAAATACAATTTTTTTTGAAGTTTTTATAGTATTAGTACTTTCTTGTTCTCAAAAATTGAAATGCATATTGATATCACAAGAATAATCAAAATTATTCTAAAGAAATATATAATTTGTAAAAAAATTCAAGTAATTATGTTCCATGGGACAGTAAAATATATTATAACTAAGATATAATTATTACAAAAATATTTAAATGCTAGGTTACAGTATAAAATGTATAAAACAATTTTACAAATATGCTAAAAACACTTTTTACAGTTTATTCATTGATTCATTCATTTGAGTTTTTAAGTCTTTTTCTTACAGTATTTAAATTTTAAGCAAATCTTAATTAGCTTATTTTCTTTTTCTAGGCTTTATTGTTCAAAACTAATTTGACATATTTTCCAAATTAATTATATTTAACTATAATTTATTACTTCAATTATGATTCTGATTGAGATTATATCTGCGAAAATGAAAAAAGAATTAAAATTATAATATAATTTTCAAGAAAACTAATTATTCATGTAATTTTCAACAGTTTATTTGCTTTAATCTTCTTACTTTTAGATGAAATCATATATGTATATTTGGGAATAAATATCTTCAAATCAAAACAAAAAAATGTAGTCCTGGTTTCAAGAGGATATTTTACGAAACTCGTTTAAATATTTGCTCAAAATTTTTGTAAATATTATATTGTTGTTAATATGTATCTGAAATATATTAATATATAGTTGGCAATATCAATCAAAAGATGAATCTTTAGATGAAGCAGAAAATTTATTTACTTTTATTTGCAATCAAATTTTAAGTTTATGGTTCCAAACCTTTAATTTATTAATAGGTTGAGTTTAATGTAATAATATTTATCCAGATTAAAATATAACGGAATAGTATAATTGATATATTAAGTTAGTGCTATGCTAATACATGATACAAATCTTATTGATTCAGTATGTAAACCAAATCGTATAATGAAAGATAAATACTTGACAATGCTTGAACTTAAAATACACTATTTTAGGATGTATCTTTACTCATTTCATATTTTTTAGTTTTTTAAATTTCAAATGATTTGATCTCTATACAAATAATATGTTAATGTCTTTGTAACTAATTAATTCTAAATAAAGTTATTTTTTGTAGACTAATATGAAGCAAATGCACACAGTGACAGGAAAAATTATTCTTTCAAATTGAAAATACCGTAAAATTTAATAAGAAAAAAATGTTCATTAGTACAGAAACAATTAACAATTTTTATAGTAAAATATGAATTTACTATTAAAATATTTTTGGCCTTTTATTTTATCCCAACTCATTTTTGTTTTAAATACTAATTAAATGTATTATGACAAAAGGAAGGTATTTTTATAAAATAAATGAGAAAAATAATTTTATTATGTATCATTGCAAGTCTTGACATATAAAATTTTTCTTTCATTTAACTATATTTGATTCTTTCCTCTCATGTTATTTAAGTTCCTTTTAACACTCTTTTTGTAATATATAACCTCATTACATAATACAATTAAATGTTAAATGTATAACCTCATTGCATAATATAATATAATAAACCATATTTATTCTCTCATTAAAATATAAGAATTTTAATCATACGTGTTTATAGGAAACAAAAAAATTAATATAACCAAACTATTATCAACAAGCAAAGAAATTTCCTTTTCATAAAGATGAAAAACTGGAAACTATATCAAAGAATATTTTTTAAAATACGAATAATAGATAAGTAAGCTAGACTTGTATAGAATAGATAATTCGTATAAAAAAACTCATTAATGCTACATTTTGAACAAACATCAAACCTGAATAAAAAATTTCAATGTTTGTTTTACTAATAAAATTTTGATAGATATCTTTATGGTGTTTCTGCAGTCATAAAAATAACTTTAATTTAAATTAAGTTAAATTAATACACTTTTGTTAACACTAATTATGAAGTTGTTCTCTCAATTCAATTATAAGGTGAGTAATTTGCAAACTCAAAACCTTAAAAACAAGTAAAAGATTTAATTTTATAACTTCTAATTTATATAAAAAATTCTTAAATGAAAAAAAAAGCTTACTTCATTTAAAAATTGCACATTTTTTTTTTTTCGTGAAAGTATTCAGGAATTAATATTCAATGCTTGTTATAATAAGGCAATTCCAACAATATATATTTTGAAACTTCAATTCTTAATTCCGTATTTAAACTTTAAAACAATTAGTTTATATCCCTATTTATTTTTTAATACTTGGGGTACTCGCAGTAAGAAATCAGATACACTAACAAAAGTGACTTATTTAATATCAAAACAAAATCTTCGCCTTTTTTTGAGCATCTAAAAATTACTGGTTGATACCCAGAGTAAAAAAAAGCTGGGAATTTCACTACCCTGTTTAATGTTTTTTTATTCTAAATCCCCAAGTAATTTTGCGCTGGAAAAAGCAGAGAATTTTTAATTCGTCAAATTGTGTGCAATACGTTTTTGATTGTTGACAAATCTAGTATCTAACAAGGTATATAAAAATATTGACACATTGTATGATACAACATGTTGGGTTACAACACGGAATACAAGAGAAAATTATCCTATTGGAAAAACTACTTGGGAATGTTATTAATCAATGGCAGTGAAAAAATTTGAATCACCATTCTGATATTTGCAGTGTTGCATGGGGGTATCCACGGTAGAGTTCCTTTTATCTTAGAAAATTGTTGCCTAGACTGTGATTCCCAATGTCTATCTGGTGGGTCTAGGTACCGAATAGACTTACATACATATCGTCATGAAATAAGCCATCTCACTTTTTCATTATTTGAAAACTAAATTTCTTAGGAGTCTATATAAAGTACATATTA
The DNA here is from genome assembly GCA_026290005.1 of Latrodectus geometricus. Taxonomy (NCBI): domain Eukaryota; kingdom Metazoa; phylum Arthropoda; class Arachnida; order Araneae; family Theridiidae; genus Latrodectus; species Latrodectus geometricus. The sequence goes on along the minus strand of JAPDSC010012750.1, from coordinate 17,222 downwards.
TTGCGCATATAGTTTGTATGAAATTATCAAATATCTCTTCATCAATTGTATTCTTATAAGATAAAATGTTATTGAATTCCTTTTTTCTGTCAAAACAAATAAAATAATTGATTTCGAAATAAATAATCAAACATATTAGGTAAATAACTTAAACTATCTCACTCAAAACAGTTAATGTATATCTGAATTATTAATTATTATAATTATAAATTATAGTCTATTATAATTATAAATTATAGTATTATAAACTTATTCTAAAATAAGTTTATAAAAAATAAATATTTTGCTACATATAAATAACATGTATTTAAATTTATCATTTTGTTTGTTAAGAAATAAATTGATGCATGAAGAAAGCTTTTAAGACTTACAGCAACCAATATCTTAACAGCAATAAAAAAATCAGTGTGTGGAAATTAAAATTTTTCGATTGTTTCAATTCACATTAAAGACAAATTTAACACATAGAAAAAAAGTGAGACAGCATTCATGAACCGCAAAGCATAATTTTTTAATTTGAAAAGAAACATTATTCAAAATACCATGTATTAACGTATAAAACATTTCAATATTTTGTCACTTTGTTATCAATGTTCAGCAGCTTACAATTCTTCTTTTTAAGTATTTGTTAAATAAATTTAAAACTCAATATTTATATAATTCATAATTGAATGTTACTTGTATCCTGATAAATACAAAACAATGATAAATTTATGTAGTTAATTGATAAATACTACGATTAATTGCAACAATATTGTTTCAAGTTTTTCTACTTTCAGTTTCATATAAATAGCTGACATAAGCTAAGCATAAAGGATAAAGAATAATAAGTGAAAATCTAACTTTCTTCAATAAATAATTTTTTCGTAAAAATGAAGATTTTTTGTAAAGTGCACTATAATAATCTTTTCTAAAGAAAGCTGTTTTTGCCTTTAAAATTTATGAGATTTAATTGCAAATTAAAAAGTATTTCTCACACCGCACATTAACAAAATGCATATTAATTTAAAATTCATAAAACAATACATTAAAGAGCCTTGAAAATAAGCTGTAAACATGATAAATAACAAGTATCAATAATTTTCTTGTTCTATCAAGATTTTCACTTCCTATTGCATAAAATGTTTGATAAGAAGCATAATATCGGAAGAAGTATAACCCATACTAAATCCTTTATAATCAGAAACATAATTATTGTTGTGTTGTGTGTTTAAGATTTAAAAATTAGTTTCAAATTAAAATATATTTTATAACAAAAAATTAAGCATTAAATTTAATTGAATGATAAAAATAGTAATTAATACAGGAAACATTTGGTTTACATAAATTGAATGATAATTTTTACCGCAATACTTAAATTTAGAGAAATAATTTGAATGTTTATAACTTTATAAAAAAAAATTTGATAAATTTAAATTTATATAAATAATAGAAAATTATAATAACATGAAATATTTTTTCATTACATAATTTATATGAAGTAATTACATATTTTTAGTTTAAATTATAATTTATAACATAATTTCAAATACAAATTATAATATATATTTAAAATGATGTCATAAATTATAAAAAGTCAGAACACATCCGATCGGATCTATAATAGTTATAATTTTAATTTCTCAAAAATTAGAATTATTTTAAATTAGTATAAAAAATGGTGAAAGATGTAGTTGAAATATTATAGGTTCAATAATAAATATTAATTTTTAAAAATAACAGTTACATTTTATATGCATTAATTACTCAGTAATTGTACAAATTGAAACAGAAGAAATAACTAATATATATTTAAAGAAAATTTTCGAAAACCTTAAAAAGCATTCAATTTATTATTAATGAACACACACAATGTTGGAATAAAATAGTTTAAAAAATGTATATCTATTTATTTTATAAAATATTAAATTCATATTATTTGTAATCTTATTAATGTCTCTATAAATCAAATGAATAAAATAAACTAATAACATTACTTGAAAAATTTTGATTTATTTTCTGCATCAATAAAGTAAAACGAAATGTTCATAAAAATACAAAAATTCAGACTGAAAAGATTTTGCCGAATGTAGTGTTTCAAAGTATATCAGTTTTATAGCATAAGTAAATTATATTTTCTTTCTACGTGACTTGTTTATATACAAATTTAAGTCAATAAGAATTTATGTGATGTCTCTATGTTACATTAAAATGTATATTTGAAAATACTATGTGAAATATTGCGCTAAAGGACTTATTGAAGAAAGTCAAAAATGACTGTATCTAGTAGAGTATTTAAAAAGTATAATAAATATTTTAATGTAAATTTTCCAATATAAACTTAAATAACTAACATATATGAATTCAATATTAAACGCAAACAAATAATTTAAATTGTTAAAGAAATTTAAGTTTACTTTTCAATTATTTCGCATTTATTTCTACTTACTTTTATATTTTTAGTTATATTCTTTCAGTATTATTAATGTGTATTGAATTAGCAATCTTAAATTAAAATATGTTTATTTAATATTTATAAGCTTTATTCATTCAGTTATGTATTTTTAAACATCATGATATAAATAAGTTTGCTTTTCTGTCAAATAATGTTTGTTTAATGATAGCGAATAATTAATATCAATGATTCAGATTATAATCAAAGACGATATTAATTTTAATTTATTTTTCAAAACTTATATTGGTCATGTGATAATAATTTATTTTCTTATTATTTATATAATCTATTAAGTTAGTGAATTTAGAGTTTAATTTTTCATGTGCAACTGAGGTTCATTAATTTTCATTCATTGTTAAATAAAAATGTTTCAGGTTCAAAACTCTATTGAACAAGTATAACTGGTCAAGAAAGATCTAGAATCAAAAAGGAAAAACAAGTAAAATGTAGTGAAACAAATCAAATCTAAAATGAAGTTGAAATAAAACTATCCAAATTCATTGAAGATATTAAACTATTATTCTGAGAAGAAATTATTCCAAAAGTGTTATCCAAAGTTATAGGGAAGAAAGTTAAACATTAATTTTTGTTTATTAACAATTCACCTCCAAGAAAAAAAATTACCACATATTAAGTTTTAGCATTAAATACATTAAAATGGACGTACATCCACAGAAATTTGAATGCTCTGGATTTATATGATTTACTTTTATTGTAATGCCAAATTTAGTTTCCAAATCAATATATTGGAAAATTAATTAAAAATAACAATTCTTTTAGTTTTTTATTCCAATGAAAAAATAAGCATTTTCAATATTTTTTTAAATGTGCTTATTATTTGCAACATCTGAGACATCATTCTGGTAAAAATGGTCAATGGGATATTATGTAAGTGAAATACATTTTAGTTTTTATCAGTAACAATCGTCTATTATTAATAGGAATAATACATATATTTACATTTACAAATATTTGTACTTTTTTATATATTTTCTTCTAATAAAATCATATATTTAAAATACAAATAGAAATATTATAATAAATGCATTATAAGATAAAGGCAAGTCATTTAAATAACAATATTTGTTAATGTAAATTTAGTACTTAAAAACGATATTGTTTTAGCCAAAATTGTATTTAGGAGCTTAGATTTTTATTTATTTTATTTCTTACATCCTAATTTATAAAACATTTTGAATATCATTTAAATGAGAGTTATAATGAACTTTTCGAATAATATTTCGATAATGTTCAAAATGCAACAAATAAGAACTAGTATAACTTAACGATGAAGACGTAAAACTCCTTTCAAGAATAAGTGCACTAATATTAATCCCTCCAAACCCTTTAATATTAAGGCGCATTGTCCCTAACAACACCTGATGTCCTGAAGATATCCCATAAGTCTTTGTGTAGGAGACGATAGTTATTAAACGTGAGCTTCTACTAATATCAACAATACTGAGCTCGTCTTAATACTTTCTCCATCCAAGAATGAGAATTTACTTTTACTTCCTTTATCGTCTTTAGACAATAAAGAGAAATAGTTTGAAGCAAACTCTTTTCGACCAGAAGCAAAGATACAAAAAATATTATGCTATGTATATAACTTTTCAATCAAAATTTCCAGCATTTTTATAAAAAGTCTAAAGTTGGAAATCTAAATATTAAACAGTTCTAGGCATTTTATTTGTGACAAAAAGTTTATAGTCTATATTATATATGTATTTATATATATATATATATATATATATATATATATATATATATAT
>JAPDSC010012750.1:0-12916 GCA_026290005.1 Latrodectus geometricus | reverse complement strand
ATATATATATATATATATATATATATATATATATATATATAATGAGTATAAAATATATATGAAATATTATTGATTTTTCTCATCTTTAAATATATTGATAAGGATTTTCTAATCATTTCTAATCATGAACAATTTCTATATGTGCAAACTTGAGATAGAATGTTTTTATTCTTAACATTGAAAAATGTATAGTTGCAAATTATCATTGAAAATATAACGTAATAAAATAAAATGCACACTTAAAATGTCTTATTAAAACACTATTTTTTAATTTTGTAAAACAAAATAATTATATGTATATAGCCAACATGTTTTAAAGATATAAGAAATAGACTCAATGTATATTTTTTCAGAATTTAAAAGGCATTTATGAAAAATAATTTGTTGAAACATTTTAAAATAATTCACAAAACGATTTCAATCTTCGTTCAGTTAACATTTTGTAAATTAATTTCATTTCAGTGTGTTTTAAATGTTACTTAAGTTTGTAAAGGAGCAAGTTAATTAAGAATCATAAGAATTATTTAAAAAGTTACTTTAAAGCTGATTAATTCAATTTCAAAAATAAAATTAAATAGAGATTGACTTTTTCTGCTAATAATTTCCAATGAATATTGATTGATCTTTTATAATAGGCAGGAAACATTGAAGAAATTTCATCATTTCTGATCATTAAATATGCTTACTCTAGTACATAGGCCCAATATAAGTCTTTCAGTGATGATGTTTAACTAGTAAATGCTATGCAAGTCTTGATATCAATGACTTATTCTCAATCAAGGTAAAATATATCATTATTGTTATAAATAACATGAAACTGCAATAATTGGTAAAGATATTAATTGAAACAAGTACTGTTTTCAATAGATTAAGGCTGTTACTATTTTCTTTTGATAAAAATGAAGCATATATACCACTTAAGCATATGGCCACTTAAGCCGCAACATAGTTAATAAGATAAGCAAGCCATGTAAAATCTCTATCATGCGTTTAAGGCAAGGGTCTCTTAACTATCTCTGAGAGGATATGAGTGATCTGCACTGTAGCCGATACTTACAAAGAAATGCTTGCATAAAATGAATTGTAATTTGAAATACAATTATTTTTCATGTGTTTTATCACATAAGATGTATAACACTACCTCGTATCGATTATTTTTTAAAGAAGTTACTGATTTTGGCTTAGAAATAATAGCATCCTGTACGGTTTACTGTATGTCATTTAGGGTAATCGGTGATACTGTTGCACTAAATCCAGCAATTGTGAGCAGGATATGTAATTTAGGTACTAGAGGGACCTCGTTGATTACTCATCAAAAGATTCAGTAAATTACGCAACATTCAGCTTGTGCTCAGATTATTCGGTATCATTTGCAATTGAGCAGAATTTTCCTAGATTGTTCATATTTTCATTTTATTTAAAAGTTCTTCCATTTTTATTTCAACTAGTAAAGCATTATTTTCCCGAGTAAGTGGTTAGAAGAATGATCACATTCCCTTCTTAGTTGCTGGATTTTCGTTCGTTGGACACGCGTCCACTTTAATCTGTAAAATCCAAAGTCCTTCCGTGGGTGTGGCGTGAAAGGAGAGTGCTAGTCCATGTGTGATATTTTGATCTTATGATAGTTCAAAACTAGGAGGCATCTGGTGAGGCAAATAATCTAAACCTGTTATCCTTAAAATGCAGTCTTGCTCTTGCAGTACAACTAAGCATTCATTTATTATATTAGATTGGGGAAAAAGTAATCCATTATTTTTTCGGTAGACGTCTGTAGTGATAGATATCTCGTGAGGTATCTATCAAACAGTTTCAGATTTATGCTCGTTGGAAAGGTGACAATTGACACTAAAATATTTTCTTGCAGTTTTTTGTTTGATTAATTCAGTTACGAGTACAAGGTTTTAAAAATGGAAGACAACAAACAGAAAATTCGATACATTTTCGTTTTTCTCTTGTAACGGTGAAAAAGATAGCCAGGTGGCTAAAATTGTGAAAGGTGTTTATCATCCTATATAAGACTGTAACAACCAGTTACGTACAATTTTTGTTTCGTCGATTCCGTTCGGGTATTTTTGATGTTAGAGATGCACCTCGCATCTGGATACAGCATCGTCGAAAATGTCTATAAAATATCAAAAATGATCGAAGTTAACCGCATGTCAGCAGTCGTAACGCGCAAAACCTAAAAATATACATGAACGCTGTTTTAAACCTTTTTACAAAGTGATTCCAAAAAAGTTACATAAACTTCACGTAAAAATAATGGATTTCATTTTCCCCAAACTAATATTTTTATATAGCCATAGGTAAATAATGGTGGGATGAATGATGGGCACGAAAGAGGGAACGAGACAAGTTTATCTTTATTGACGAATGTTTTACTGTTTACAAATCCCCGATGATCTGAATCAAATCTGGAAACATTGTATGATAGATTAATAAACTGTTGTGATACTGTTCGTAATAATCGATATTCACTCCCAATAATGAATTGAGGGTGTATTGGATTTTCTCTCACAATCCTTCTAATACTCATTGATGGTATTCAGAACAACCAGAGCTGCATGTCTAAGTAGTTGCTGGTCAGTAATTTTCCAATATCTTTTTGCACTTTCCATCATGATTCAGGATAAAAAGTTTTCTTGGTTGTTCGCATTTATTGACTAGTGTGTCTATTTCATTACAAGTATTACGCAGTGAACAAAGGGCCACTCTCAGCATTTTAGTACAATATTAAAATTTTAATTCAACATATTTGTTGACATTAATATGTTAACATTTTTATTAGGAAATGCATCAATTCACAGAATAGTTGTTGCACAGAATTATTTGAATGTAACTTTTTTAAGTTAGTGAAAAACCTTCTTCGCATAGTTTTTATTACAACCTTTTTGCCACTACTATTTCAAGGTGAACTGTTAGATCTCTTAAAAAGTGCTTCTACAGGAATGTTTGAGAAAATTTTATATAAATAATGTGAAATTTATAGAAGCTGTTATTGAATAAAATTAATTTCCCTGTAGTTTGGGAATCTTACTTAATTTGAACACCATACATTTTATATTTATTTTTAAATTGCAATTATTTTTATTTTTATATTAAAAATTTCTGTAAGCTAAAATTAAGTTTTAATTACTAATTTAAGTTTTAATATGCTTTGTTTCTTTTGAAATAGTTTCAAGTTTCTAACTATTTGAATATGTTTTAAATTCTTAAAAATATTAAAAATTCTTTCTGTAGATAATAAAGGTTTTTAAAAAATTTTGGGCCTAAAGATTATAGCTGTAAAATTTAGAACGATAATGTGTTTTTAACAAACTAAAATAAATTACATTTTATAGATCTATTTATACTTTGTCAATTATTTTACTGCATATTTCGCTTTTTCACTACTATAAAATTGATCCATTAAGATAAACTTCCTTGACACTAAAAATTTAAACTCACTTTTTCACCAAAAGTATACTGTAATAGTATCTCAAACAGCAAAATTAGAAAAAATGTGCTTTCAAAATTTCTCTCCGTCTCCTTTTTTATAACTGGAAATCCACTTTTGTCCTTTTAGTTCTTCACTTCTCCAGAAACGTTGGCGCCATTGTTAGCGTAAAAAGTGACAAGAACTGATGAAAAATGTCATAGCCAAATACTTTTACCCAAAGAAGAAGATATAAGCTGAAACTTATGAATTAAACAGGGCACAGGAAACTTAAAAGCTTGCATTTTATATGTTTCTTTATTTTTTCTCAAAAAAAGACAATTGTTAGAGATATTTTTTTATTCATAAAAATATTTAGTTAATAAAAAATCTCATTTTGAATATAAAGAATCAATTAAATACAAAATTACATTAGATATTACTTTGTTAAATTTGGTCGTTGTATTTGTTTTTAAATATTACTCACAATTCTAGCAATAAAATTTTCTTTAAACATTTATGAGTATTTCATGTATATATTTATATATGAACTTTAAATTCATAAGTACATCATAAAATAATACAGTAACAATTAGTATTTATTACAATTTACTAATATATTTAACATTCTTAATAATATAACACTTTTTATAAACTTTTACACATTTAAATTTATTAAAAGAAGCTTGTTTTAAAATTATAATTTACTCTAAGCAGACTTCTTATAGTTATTGACTGTTAACTATGACTACATTTGGGCAAAGACCATTTTATAAAACCACTAAAATATATATACATATATATCATTTTTTAAAATTAAAGATTGTTTATTATTCCTTATAAGTATGCTATAAAAATGATAATATCATTAATATGTGAAATATTGCTAAGTAAAACACGTGTAAAATGGGCATGAAAACTTTAGGGAAAAGAGTATAATTTGGTATTATTTTTTGGGAAACAGATTACTTGTAATTTCCGTAAAAAAACAATTTTTTATTGTTTTTACATTTTTTTAATACTGAAAGCTTAAAAAATATTTATTTAAGAAAAAGCAAATATGTGCAAATATAAAACTAAAAAAAAGATCTAAATTTATACCTTAATTATTGTTACTACAATTTTCTCAATATCATACATTAGCACTGTACATCATAATAAGAATAAAAAATCTCAATCTTCTTATTTACAATTTTACAATTAATGTTTAAAATTTGATTTAAGATAAACTCTATTTAATTTAAACTACTTACTATAAATATAATTATTGTTTGATTAGATTTTGCAAAAATGTTATAAAAGCAAATTGGTATTTTTCATATCTATATTTGCTAGATTTAACTTTAAAAATATGGTATTAAGTTTCAATGTAGGAATGTTATTTATAAATTTTATATTTATTAAAATATGTATTATGCTGAACAAATAATTACCATGAAAGCCAAAAGAAAATGATATTTTAAATCAAGCAATTTAAAAAATCATCATCATTTGATTTAGAATTTATTAAAAATATTTTCAAAAATTCAAAGAATGTTGAAGTTCTTAAATAAATAAAATAATTTCTATAATTAAAAGAAAATGTATGAAAATTTTTCAACTAGTGAATTTCAGTAGTGTAATTATTTTTTAAATCTATTTTAAGTGCTTTCAGTTTAAGTGAATTCCATTTAAGTAATTTTCAGTTATGTAAATTTTTAAGTGAATTAAATGATTTCAGTGATGTATTTAAGTGAATTTCAGCAATGTAAATTAATTATTCATTCTTTATTCAAATAGAGAAAGTATTTTTTATGGCACCCAATTATTTATGGAATATCAATTTAAAAGTGACATTCCTACATTAGCTTAATTGATGTTACTTTTACTAAAAATAAGAAATACAATGTCTTAGATTTGAAAAATTGCTTTACACTTTATGAAGAAATATGAATGCATACTCATATTTTATATCTTTAATTTATTATTTTAAGTTATTGAGAATTTACGAAAAAAAGAGGATTCGAGAGCACAACAGAATGACTTAGATTCACATTTTAAGCGAAAAATATTTATTTTATTGTAAATATAAGAATATATACGAATAATCAATCATATAATCTCTAAATATCGAAGGAATTCATAAGGTAAGCGTTTTATAATAATTATCCAATTCCCATGATATTAATTTGAAAATTAAAATATGATATAAAATACAGAAAATAACTCGTTTCCATTACCTATGTTTCTACAAATATTATTTTTACTAAAAATACTATTTTTACGCATACCCTTGGTGTAGGAAAATCTGCACCAAATCCAACAGAACCTAAAAATTCTTAACAACTGTCACCAAATCTTTCCCCAATATGAAACCTCAATCATTTCAAATTACTACCTTTTAAACACATCAGAGGCCTCAGCCACACATTTTCTTGTTTAATATACTAGTTATGCGCATAACTGGTAGTCTTAGCTGCATACCAGATAGGAACTACAGGGAGGTGCTCAGTAGAAAGTACTTTATTTTTGTGGAACTAGTAGATTTCCAAAGGAATTACATGTGAAGATGTAAGGTGATGGGAAGATTACAACCAATTCTAACAAATGTAATAGCAGTATCATTTCCTTTCACTCCAACGTCCTGTGGTATCTATTGGAAATAGACAGATTTCTTTAGTGTAGTTCAAAAAGAAGTACTAAAATATCTTGATCAGGTTTATTAAAAATTATGGTCATTTTTTTAGGTTTTATATTACACTCTAATTATTTGTAAAATCCAAATACTATAATTATCAGTAATAAGCAAACACCCAAAAGTTCTCCATTTACTATCATTTTGGGTCTAAAAAGTGAGCAAAATTCAAGGTTACTGATACTAAATGTATCTTAAACCTAGGAGTGGCTGTTGAATACTATACTCCCAGATCTATCATCTTCAAATATGTTGTCAATCGTTTAAATAGTGAAGTCTTTAGGAGGGATATTATAATGAAATTTAAAGCCTACTATTCCCAAAGATTAATGTGTTCCTTCTGCTTTCTTCTCAGAGAGACTTCTTAGAAACAAATAACTCTTAGAAACAAATAACTCCAAATGATAGCAAGGGAAGCATGGATTTATAGATCAATGATGTAACAATTTTATTTCTCATAAAACCATGTTTCTCCGCAAGAGTAAGCAAGATGCTTTTCTTTAAGCGTTGGTTCCTTGACCAATTTAAAATATGGTTAGAAATCCTAATAAAATCATCAAGGCTCAACAATTTATTAAAATATCTGAAAAGTTTATTTTATATCTGGTAGTCAGAGGTAAAATACCAGTCAGGGAAAAAACCATGCCACTTGGATAGCTGTCCTTTAACATTGTGACGATCCTTGTTAAAATGAGCTCAGTTGTACAAGGTTTAAGCAAGATGAACTTTATACTCTTAAAGTTAGTGGCAGAAGCCACCAAAAAGATCTGATAATCATACTGAAGGATGTTGCTGTAAGTTATTTTAATATTGGAAGCATCAGTTCTCCATGTTCTACTCGAAATATACTTTATAACTAAAGTTACCCTCTAACCTTCGCAGATACTTTTCAATATTTTTGTTACAATTAGTTTTGGGATGAAAGGTATGACAAAAGTAGACGGGATATTTGTTACTATCCAACAATTGATTTACAAAGTAGAGCTCATGAAATTAATTATAAATATGGCAATACCTTAGAGATGTTAATAGAATGACTTAGAAAGCTTGAAGTTCAATTTGTGGGAGTCTGAAAATTCAAGAAAAGACTTCGAATCAAAGAAAACAACTTATGTGTTACTGATATGTTTACCATTTTGAGTATCTCTAACACAGGCTGATGAAAAGAATTTGCTCCATAAAACTATATCCTCTTCTAAAGCCACATTATTCATTCGGAATTAAACTATTTGATTACAAATGTTGAGTAAATTTCCCGAAAATAATTATATCAATCAACTTGCTCATGATACAAGTGAGAGCTATTGGGTGGTGGCAATGAACGGAGCTAGCTTCTTTAATTTAAAGTGATATTTTGTGACTCTAGCATTTTTATCTGATCTGTTAAATGACAGTTTACTTTCATTTGTATAATGTCCCAGCTCCCTCATGGCCATTTACTATAAAGCAATCATTATTACCAGTCATTATTCTTCCAATATATTATTATTATTTTGAGTATATTATTTCATCATGACCATTATTATTTTAAGCAATTTTAGCAAGCAACCCAAATCATCGATAAGTAAAGGCTGCGCAGGAACTCTTTAATTTATATAAAAATGTCTCGTACTTTTGTGTTTTCCCCTAAGAACAAACACATTTTCAACTATAAATGCTACGTAAATATTTCCCTAATTCTCTGAAAGTGAATTCTGAGGGACTGTCTGAAAGTGTCTTAAATCTGAGCCAGTTAGCTCTCATATGATCCAGTGAAGATTATTATCTTTAAAGTAATAAAGGGGGAAGTCAAGTTTTGAAAGATGATAAATATCAATCTTATCATGAAACTGCCAGCAGCAATAAATATATATAAACAAACATTTATTAATCATAGAATTATTTGTTTCACCTTTTAAGTCCCAACTAGGAGAGTATAAGTAAAGCTTCCGGGATGAAAGAAAACGCTTTATATTTACTAGATCAGATTTTAGATTATTAGTGGTGTATCATCCCAATCTGGGTGTTTAGCATTTAAGTTCCCAATTAAAAAGTTATTTGCCTATCGGGAATCTTTCACTACATTTAAAATGATATTCTGATAGGTAAGAGGGTTTTATGCATTTATAATAACAATGTCACTATCTTTGAAAGGAATTTTAATACCTTGGTATTAAATTTAATGATGTTCCATTTATGCAAGGAAGAGCTTGAAAGCGAGAATCTCAACAAAGCAAGAATAGGCCACCGCCTCAAGCAAGTTTATTATTTCTGAATGTATTGTAAGCCTTCATATTTAAATGTATCTTTTCAGTAATATTTTTCTCAGATTATAATTATTTCAACGTGATGTTTATTTGCTATTTGAATGATCCGATCGAAGTTAAGAATAGTATCTTTAGTACTAAGAACATTTGTAGTACATTGAATGATACAAAGATTCTTCTAAAAAATAAAATTTAGTATGAGAGAGTCCTGCATACTTTTTGGACCAAGCGCTCTTTCTAAATCCCAAACACGACCCTGATTTCCTGAACGATAGTTGATATAATAAGAAAATCAAATGTATATAACTGGACAAAGTGTAATATGCAAGTTCGTTTGATCGAAGAACCACGGGAGTTGAAAACCGGGAGTCAAATCTTAAACATCAAGATTTGACTGCAGCCATTAAGTGGTAATAATGGAATGAGCTTCTTGCCCAGTATGACCCTGCAAAGAGGATATATACAATTATACATCTCCCTTTCCTTCCAGGAACATCCTCTCGCCACTATGAGATTACCTGCAAGATTAGAGAGAAATTATCAAAATTATACAAAATTTTGAAAGGGTAATTTTTTATTTTCATATACCACTGAAAAATATTAAATATGATATCTTCTAGTTTAAATATTCAAGTATTCATCTCAAATGATTAAGAATCCTTTTGGTTTGGTTTATTTGTAGCTCAAGGGTCATTGTTTTCACATGAGGACTAATTAGACCGGAAAAAATAAACTGATAAAAATACTGTTATTGATTAAGATTGATAAATATATGTCTGTAAATATGAACTTCTGTCTCCCAAATTAGATTTTAAGCATAATAATTTCTAATCATTAATTTGTTTTTCTTACTGAACCTGAAGTGTGCGTCTTTGGTTGTTGGGTAGTATCATTTCAAATATTCTTATTCCTGTAATTTTACGATTATTTATTTATATGATCTTTTAATCTTTGGTTATATTCTCAAACTTTTTTTTTAAAGTCTATCATAAAATTATCTACTGGAAATGCAGATAAAACATTAGAATGTTTAATTCATTGTCTTTCTTTGCGTTTATTGATAGCAAGATCAAATATATTTCGCTGCATTTATTAAAAAGCTGGCTTATAAAGGAAATTAATATAGATCTACTTCTAATGAAAATGAATGGTTTGACTACATTCAATTGGCATGATGTGAATATGAAGAACACGGTATAAGTTAAGATATGGACTTCGTCATCTGGTCGTGTTTGAAAATTACTGAGCACTTCTATGTGGGCAAATAGTATAGAGGTGCAAAAGAATATTTTGCCAAATACTATTACTAAAACTATCATCAGAAAATATACACATAGTTGAAGTTTTTTAGTAAAAGTACTATCTCTTAAAACTAGCTGGCGAGCTATGAATTTGAATGCTAAAATAAATATGAATGGTAATGATGGATTATCTTCCCTAACACTTACGATAGGGACAAAAGTATCAGAAGTCTCATCTTGCAGGACAAATGCTTTATACCCATTTAAGGGAAACTGATTAATTTGATTAACTTGATGGATATTTTTCACCCCAGCTTCTTTTCATAAATAACACAAAATATTGATGTCATTCTCTCATAAAATGTTTAAAATATACTTATGATACAATAGATTTGTTTAATTGTTGTCTTAGTGGTATAAAAACCACATTGGTATTCACGCACAATATACTAAAAAAAAAAAACACTTTTAAAAATTAAGCAATTAAATTTTTGTGACTTATAATTGATGCAGTCAAATTTATTACTCGTTTACAAGGTCTTTAACTCAAAATTATTACATTAATCCCATTATCAAATCAGAACACGTACTTCAGCTTTCCACAAAATCTCGTGAAAAATAATACACATTTCCAATTCTTAAATTCACCTCCAAACATGGAATATCCTATATTCAGTTTTATAACAGCACTTCCGCTTGCCTAATTATAAAAAAAATAACAGCAAGAATAATTAACTAACTCAAAATGATTATTCAGATTTTGATAGATTATAGGACTCCATAAAATAATATCAAATGGAGTAAATAGTTCCGAGAAATATTAATTATATCTAAGTGTGACTTCATGAAAATTTACTAGTAGAGTATAACTTCAGTTTTTTATTGCTACAATTCATAAATCATGGATATATTCCTTAGCATAGTTACTGGAAAATTGGAAAATTTCTGTTCTCATTTTTCTTATTGTCCTTTAAAGATGTTTGATCTTGTATACTAATTATTATTTCTTTTTCTTGCCAATAATTATTTCAATGGAGTGATTATTATAATACTTCCTTTTATTTTGTTATTATAGAATTGCAGCACATTTTTCAATTTGCACATGAGCCACGTGAAACCATTCCTTGTCTCATTGGATTATTCTATTTCGGTGCCTTTATATGATGTTACTGTCAATAGTACCCCTAAGAAGCTTCTCCTCATCTCAATACAACAATTTTTTTTAATCCCTTATTAGGGCTCTACAATATTTTACCTAATTTTCATAGAACTACATAATTACATTTTTTGGGGTAATTTACAAAATTATATGTTGAAATTTGCACACAAGTAAAATATGAGGGGAATCACGGGTTGGGCCTTTATGAAATATTAAACCCGCAATAAAAGTTGCTCCTCTTCCAGATACCAAAATATGATATACTTGATTAGAATCATTAATTCTGTGCGATTATTTATGGGAATAATGCATGTTCTCTTACGTTTTATTTCCAAATAAAACTAAGAAAACATGGATTATTATAAGCAAGTACTATTTACACTGCCTGACATTGAAAATGCAACACCATGAAGTTTTGGTGGTATAAATATGCAAATTTTGGAGAATATGCAGCGAAACATGTAATGCAAATAATGTAAAATGCAAGTTTGTCATGTGAGTATCGCGCCAGATACAAGGGGTGGAAACGGTGGACAAGCCAAAAGTCTTATCTCTTTGCCGATTAGAAAATTCAGTATTTCGGGAAGTTCAAAGCTGTAGAAGACACGTGTGGTTGAAGTGATGACTGAAGGACGACATCAAAGACAGTTCCGGCAAATGGATGGTTTTGTGAGCGGTCGAATTATAGGCTTACATACGGCTGATTGGTCCTACCGTCGTATCGCTGCTGATAACCGCTTAGATGCATCAATTGTGTATAGAATTTGGACCAGTTGGGTGAATGAACAAAATGCTAATAGTCGCATAAGACCAGGTCCATCTAGACTGATAACAGAACTGACGGATTGTCGCATCCGAAGGGCAGCTATGGCGGCCCCACAATCAACTTCTCTTGACATCCCTCGCTATGTGCAACCAGTTCTGGATGCTAAAATATCTGTGAGAACAGTTGCACGATGATTAGCTGGAAGTTGCTTGTACATATACCGCCCTTTACGATGACTGCCGTTAACGCCAAGGCACCGTAGGGAGAGATTATGATGGTGTCATCAACGAGGCTCTTGGACGACTGAATGACAGAATGTGGTGTTCAGCGACGAGTCTTGAATCTGTTTGACTAATGATATTCACTGGGTGTGAGTCTGGAGCCGTAGAAGAGATAGAGCCAATTCGACCACTATTTTTGAATGCCACAATGCTCGTCAACGTGGAATAATGGTTTGGGGTGCAATTAGCTAAGATAACAGATCACCCCTAGTGCGCATCAGAGGCACATTGACGTCACGACGGTATGTTGATGAAGTGCTGCAACCTGTTGTACTATCTTACCTTCCGCAACTGCAAGATAGTATTTTCTAGCAGGATAACGCAACATCGCACACTGCACTAGTCAGCAGACAAGCCTTGCAGAATATCTAGTAGCTTCCTTGGCTTGCGATGTCTCCTGATCTTTCCCAGTGGAGCATCTTTGGGACGGGATTTGACGTCGTTTGTCTGATATTCCCTAGCCTCCGTCGGAAGACGAACTGTAGAGAATGGTACAGACCATATAGGCTTCTATCCCCCAGAACACCTTCCGCACGTTAATTGACTCTCTACATCGCAGAGTGTCTGCTTGCATCGTCGCGAGAGGTGGCCATACTACTTATTGATTTTATACATATTTCGTCAATTTATAAATTTATTTTTTTTGTAAATAACATCACTTATTTATATATGCATTCTCTGTCCATGCACTAATTTTTATCACATTCTATCCAATATTTTATGGTGTTGCATTTCCTACGTCAGGCAGTGTATTTTTCAAATTACTGACAAATAAAATATTGATACTTAATATTCCATTATTATTATATTCCAAGCAAATATTGAGTTTCCATAAAATTTCATGATTAATTAATTAAAAAAAAACTAGGGGCAAAAATTTAAAGTATGTAAAATAAAAAAAAAGCAGAATTATAAAAATTATTTGACTGACATAAGTAAATATTATATCACGGAAATTATGAATCAGAATTTCTGAATCATTCATCATATTTAAATTATTTTCTTATTTCTGATGACGCAAATTAAATTTTAAAGTTCAAAAATAATGTTTTTATACTTCCTCTCATATTTTAAGTTATATAATTTTATATTATAACATATATATATATATATATATATATATATATATATATA
>JAPDSC010012748.1:183-49929 GCA_026290005.1 Latrodectus geometricus | reverse complement strand
ATATATATATATATATATATATATATATATATTAAAAGGTTGTCAGTAGTCATAAGTAAAATTAACAAACAAAACAACATAATTTAAATAATTTTGAAACATATTATTAAAAAAAAAAGTGTAAATATTTGTAATGCTAATTATGTAAAATTATTTTTACTTTTAGAAAGTTAAAAATTCTGGATGTTATTTTAAAAGGATTATAAAAAAACACTTAAAGATGTTGTATTATATGTTAAAATAGAAATTTATAATGTTTTTGCAAGTAACTCAAATAGGAGAAAAACAATAAGTTTTGAAGAAAAAAATTTTACTTAAATTTCTCATACATGTTATTGTATTTGAATCAATATATTTATGATGAAATAATAAAAATTGTAAGGTCTAAAAATACATGATCTTAATTTTTGCAATAAAAATGTTATATATCTCAAAAATTATTAAAATAAACATGCATAACAATTTATTTTAATATAAAATTGACTATGATAAACATATTCTTGAACATATCAAATTATGAAACAAATTAAAAAATAAATCTTAAATTAATCTTCAGCTAAATTACATAACATTAAAAATTCCTAGTATTTAATAATCACTATAGGAAACAAAAAAAAATTACAAGAAAGTATTATTAAAATACATAATAAAACTAATAAAATTCTAATAATTTGCACATATAGTTTTAAATTGATAATAAATAATGAAAAAAGAAATGTAGCCTAAAGTAATCAGCATTATAAATAACTTCTAGTCAAATAAGATATACATACATACATACATATGTATACATAAGCGAAAATTAAATAAAAAGCTAAAATTTCATTTGTTTTTCAATTGAATTAACAGTAATTTATGAAACACTATTTAAAAAAATCAGTATAAAATTTTAATTTTTATTTTAATGTGTACCCAGAATGGCTAGATTTTATAAATTTTTATTTCTAATATGATGCTATTAGATCACCACTAAGGAACTTTTAATTTGTTTTCTTATTCAATGATAAGGGCTGATGAATTTTGAATGAAAAAAAGCACTCGTACTTAACAGCAATAACTTAAGTACAATATTATATATCAAATTCTTAGAGTGAATTATATAAAAACTAAACTATTAATCTGAAAGAAACAATTGAAATAGTCATTTTTAAGCATAATATATAAAATAGATTATAATTAAAATAAATTTTAATCAAATTATATAATTATATCATATATAAAGTATATTATAATTTCAAAATATATTTACACATAAAACACATGTTTTTTAAATTATATAATAAAGTTCACGTTAAAATAAAGTTAAAAAAATTCTTATGAAATAAACATATTAGAAAACTTAAGCAAAATTTTATTTAAACTAAAAAAAAAAAATGAAATTCCAGAATTTGTTTCTTAGAAATTAACAACTGCAGTTTCCATGTAAACTGATCCAATGCAATTATTGTAAAATGTAAGCTTAAAATTACCCTGTTCATTTGCAAACAATCAGAAGAAGCACAATAGTCAAATGGTCCGTTTTTTTTTAATCAAAATTTGTAATATAATTCATTTATCAAAAAATTTAAACAGCCTGTTTATGATGAGAAATTTAATAATAACTTCATTATTGCACATCCAATAAAAATATTTCTGTAAAGCTTCATTTTATAAATTTGTTGATTTTATTAAACATTGACATGATTTTAATAATTATCCAAAATACATTAAGCTGAAGAAATAGATTTTTAATTTAAAATATATAGATAATTTATGCAGAAAAAAATTATTATAGAATAAAATAATAATACAAAAGATTTTTTGTTATTTAAAATACATACTTATTTAGAGCAAAAAAATTAAGTTTATTGAATAAAACAATTATTCAAGTGAAAATTAAGAGTTTGATTTTTATTTCAAATAAATAAAATACATTGAATGCATAAACAATTTTAAGACTTATAGATACATTTTTTATATAATTTAAATATCGAATATCTCTTATATTTAGGTTACTTTCAGTATTTATGTGATTTAAATTAACTTCTTACATAATATATCTCCATGAATGTAACAAATTTTACTAATTTGCATTTTTATTTACACTATTGATATATGGTCATCTTATCTTTTATTTGAATCCAACTTAAAAATTTTTTATGGTTCAATAACTATGAATAAAATGAACTTTACTATCCGGGACATGATACAAACTTTTAATGTTAAATAAAGCAAAAAATGTGTTTTGTGAGTCAAAAGTTCGAGCAAAAATAAAATTTTGATTATATTGGAATAATAATTTTCATCAACAAAGTTACTTTCTAAATTTTAATTGCATGAGATATGCAACATTTATGGACATGCATATAAAATTTTCATACCTTGATTTTATGAATTTGCACAACTTGTTCTCTTTTAATTTGAATAATAACTAATTACATTTACAGAGTAGTATTTACAAATAAAATAAATATTTTATGAACAAGTAAGCAATTTTATAGCCATTTCTTCCTTTTACAGCTAGATTTTGAAATAACATAATTTTATAAAATGAAGTAAATAAATTTTTTTTTATATTTTTTATTTAAAAATATATTTAAAAAATAAATATTGGGACATGGGAATTTCTAAAAAATTTTCTTTTTTAATATTATCAATTTTGAGTAATTTTTCACATTGATTGTTATTGTGAAAAATTATTTTACATATATAATTAAAGTGGAATTAAAATGTATGTATTTATTAAAATATAAGTATTTTATTACTTAAAATAAAAGTTGATCCTTAAATTACACTAAAAAATAATTTAACTTTTATTTTGATGATATAGAAAAACAAAGCTCTGTTGAAAGCACAACAATAAAACTACCCAACATGTATATTTCTCATTTATCTAAAAACTTAGAACAATTTATTTTAATAATTTGAAGAATAACTACAATAATTAATAAATCAGAAACTTATTTTAAATCATAAGCAAAGCAAAACATTTGTTTTTATTTCCAATCATATTACATTTTTTAGTAAATAATGTCAAAAATAAGAGAATTTTAATTAATGTTAAATGCAATTCAGCATTACACATTAATGTTTATTTAAAGTACTAAGAAATAAAACAAACAAAGCAAGACAACAAAACCACACAGTATGTCTATTTCTTATTTATCTAAAAGATTAGAACAATTTTATTGCAATAATTCATTGAATAACTACCATAATTAAACTTTGAACTGACAACACTATCCTAATTATTTTAATGATATTTTATTCTACAACTTTAGGAGCTAAAAATAAGCAAAGTCTTACCTCTATACATCTTTTCCTTCAAGAATGTACTCATCAAAATATTATAAGTGTGCATGTCAGGGAAAATACCATAGTTTTCACGGTCATTTAATAGACGTAACAAGGACTCATACTTCTTAAACTTCAGAAAAACATGAATAACAGCATAGCTTGTGGAGTCCATTATTTCAATAGCGCGTTTTGTTCTTCGAAACCTAAGTGATTAAATTTTCAAAGAGGTTTTGATTAAATATATTAATTTAACATTTACATTTATACTTCCTTAAAAATTTTAGTAAACTAGTTTCTGGAGGAAAAAGGTCACATCAGCATAAATGCAACACTTAAGAAAAATATTTTTAAAAAAATCAAAAATTGCATAGAAACACTGCATTATCAAAAAATTTTATTTATGTTGTAATATATGACATCTAATTTACAAATTCCAAAATAAAGTATACAAGAGAAATGTTGAAAATATATTTTGCTCACTCACTAAAATAAGTTGATGATTGTAATATTCATATACTATGTTATAAAGAATATCCCTAACAAGATTTAAGTAAAAATAAATTGTTAATTTTACTAATTAAAAATAATTATAGTTCATAGCACATCATGCGAATTCTTTAAAATCTGATTCTTCCTAATCCAAATGAAAAGAATTTACCACAAATCCTAATCCAAATTAGAATCAAAATAGTTAAGTCACTATATTCATCTTCTTATTTTATTTAGGAATATGATTTCAATTGTGGTATTTACACATTTTCCCAAGATAATCCTATTTACTCAGCAAATAAATTATTTTTAGAATACTTTAGTATTTTTAGAATCTTTTAATATTTGTAAGGCATTCATTAATAAAAAATACCAGCTAAAAATATAGCTTTTAAATACATAAATGCCAAAGTATTTCTGGAAACTACACTATTTTTAATAAAAGGGAAGTTTGTCAGAAAATCATAAACAGCACATAAAAATACAATCAATCATGCATAGGAGGTGAGCATTATTTCATTTTAAAAACAATATATAAATTTTTGTTTACAAGCTTTTATCCTTTCAATTGTCCAGCTACGTAAATAGATATATTTACATAGTACATCATATATGTTTAAGGATAATATCTGTGAATTTATCCACAAGCATATATGCGGTACTATGTAAATATATCTAAGCAAGTGTTAATAATTAGAAATAGAAATATCTAAAATAATTACAACTTGAAATTACTTCTGTAACAATTTCAAAAATAAATAAATTTTTAGATAGAGAATATCAGAAATAAATTCTTTATAATATAGTAAAATAAGTTTACTATATTTTACTATACACAGATAATATACTATACAATAAATAATATACTTATAAAGCAAATGCTCCAGCTCATCTAGTTGAGACTCCTCAGCAACACATATTGCAAACTGAAAAGCCAGAAATTATCATTGAGTAAAAAAGAGGTACAACACACAAACTTTAATATTTTCCAATTAAAGGAATCATCATTTTGGTAAAATGTCACCAATCAAATAATTGTACAATAAGGCTGTTTTAACTATATTAGTACTGTTATTTTTAATATCATAAGAAAAAACTATTCAGTATTAATATGTGTATAAGAATACTACATTATCACAGAGCATAAAAACTACTACTGTGTAAAGTACCTGCTTTCAACTGTGTAAATAACTGCTTTCAAATATTGTAGTCCTTTTTTAAAAGAAATTGTGTGTTAAGTTTATTTCCCACAATTGTAATTTACAAAATTGTGACATCTTTCCTATTTTAGTTTGCAGGAGCATGTCAGGATGAAGATTGCATTGTTTAAATTGTAAATGATATTCTATGCATTGTTTAAACTGTAAATGATGTTTCCACGTCTTACAAGAGAATCTCTAAGAAACCCTCAAGAATCAGCAACAGCTGTGGATATAAAAGGCCAACATCCATCAGCCGTTGTTCAACAGCAGTGGCTGGGATTCAGCCTGAGATTATTTGCACTGAAAAGCGCTATCTTACGACTTGGTCATGATGAACTTTTTAAATCATATATTATTTTTCACTTATCTTGTAAATTTAATTGTCAAATCTGGAAAATTTAGTTTTATATTTTTGCTTTCTCAACATTATAAATTACTAAACAAGAATATTGAGAAAATTTGTTTAAGAAATGTTTAACTTAAAGCCTAAAAATGTTAACTCTTGCTTTGAAATCTATTTATGATTCACATCTTACCTGATACCATCTGTCGTATTTCTGGGACTTAATGTTTAAGATAATGACATGAATTGTTATGCTTGCTAAAAAAGCCAACTGTCTCAAAAATTCTTGGCTCTACATTTCTTCTTCCAATTTTGTATCAGATAAGACAAACTAAAAGAATTCAGGTATCCAGCAAATAGTGAAAAATCATTCAAAGCAAATTTCTACATTTTGCCATTTTATATAGTTATACAGTAATAGTATATAGTTATACAGTCTATCAGACATATTTATAAAATTTGTAAATATGTCAGCAGTTTCATTAATAGCACCATAAATATCTTTTTTTTTTTTTTTCACCCATAGCAATAACTTCTCTGCAGTTTGGCTGCAAAGTGGCATTCATTCAAATATCTCAACCATTTTAATGTACCTGAAACTCTTTGACAGTTCTAGGCAGATTTAATTAGGCATGTTTGTTGTTCAATAATCATTTTTTTGCACATGAGAGTTAATTAGACCAGCGCCTACTGTTCAAAAAGGATTCCAAACCATTACAAACATACATGCTCAAGAGAAGATTCAATTTTAATTAGAATACCGTAAGTAATAGATATTTTTGCTTTTAAGCATACGAAGGTGAGGATTTCTTAAGTGAAGCTGAAGCATACAGAGAGGACTAAATGTGACAGCTTTTAATTCATATACTTATTTGTGTTTATTTTTTAGGTTTCTTTTTCAAACTTCCTTTTTGTATGTTGCATAATTTTATGCAGCATTGTAGAATAATGTCACTTAGCATTGTATTTCCAATGAACAGACACAATTTGTATGAAAATGAAATGCTGAATTGTCTCATTTCTATTTGTAATTCTCCATCGTAAGCTCTCCTTATAAATTCCACTGTCATCATCAACTTTGTGTTTTCTAAAATTTCCACTAAGTTTCATTATATAGAAAACCAAATTATTAATTTTTCAATTAAAAATATTTGAAAAGAGAACAGTAGTTTAAAGGAAAACAAGCTCTTATATTCAAAATTTCAAATATAATATGAAATAAAATCTTCAAAATACACCTTAGTAAAAATTTTTACCTGTTTGACAAATGAACATAGACAAAATGTGACTAAGTTTGATCTTACAAAAGTGAAGGGAGAAGTCAGTGGAGCTAGTCACTCTTCAACAACTGTTATAACCCTCCTTGCTTATTTCTGTTGGTGATTAAATCCTTTTTATTTTAATTTTTGCTATTACCACTTGCCTACCCAATAATATCAACTAGAATAAAAATCAGTGATGCTGACTGTAAAACCTACTATTTCTTTAATACCATTGTCTTTCTTGTTTCTTTATGAAAATTCATAATTTTTTGAATTAGCAATGTGAAATACTTTTCGTGCCTTTCTTAAAACTTATTTTTAAATATTTTTTTTTTTTTTTCTAAAATCTTTTGCAAGCTGCATGTAGCCAATGAGCACATAGTTGGAAACTCTTGTTTAAAATCTTTGTTGTTTAAAATACAAAAAAGAAAAATAATGCAGTAAAAAAATGAGTATTTAATTATACAAAGAACACAATAAAATATAAAAAGACAAATCAGATAAAATTTCTCATTGAATGAATAAACGAAATCCTTTGCAAGCAAGAATAAAATTCCAATCAGATTAATATTACGATAAATTCTAAGAAAAGATGATTTCATCTGATCTTTTAAAATATGTTGTAAATTATTTCTGTAATTCCATAACCGTATTTTGTAGTATTGTATGTTATCACTTATGACCATTCGAATGAAGATTATTTCTTCAATTCATTACAAATTATTTGAATAAAAATAATGGGATCCTTATTTATAATACTATTATGTTTTTCTTCTAGTAACTATCGGTAAAAATTTGTGAATAAATAAAATTGTTTCAAACTTTACAATCCAGTTTTTAGGTTTTTAAGTTTCTCTAAGTGCATTTTTAAATAATGATAAATGATTTTAAATTAAGACTTGACTGAATGCTTAGCTAAAAATAATCATTTTAAATTGAAAAAGTACTAAATTTTAAGGAAACACTTTATTTTATCAAATTGATCAGTATATCTAAGTATTACAGGAAAATTAGCTTTAGCTAATCTTATTTGGTACAACCAATAAGATAAATTCCCCTTTTGGATAGTAAAAATAAATAAAATTTCAATTAATATCTTTTTAAATTTAAATAGGAGTAAAATTCAATCATGAATATAACATTTTATTTTCATATGAAACAGGAGTATATTCATGAGGAAATAAAAATACAAAAATGATTTAAAACAAGAATTATTCAGGACCTTTTAATAAGAATTATTACTAAGCATAAATTATGAAGATAAATATTTCCAAATGTTTTAATCTATACTGAAAAACAATTCCTTTCAACATAGAAAAAAAATAGTAATTTTTATTATCATTATCTCTTTATAAATAAATTATAAAATTGTTACATTAAATTGCAAAACTCAATATAGGAATGAAACTTTTAAAGAAAAAAAAATACTTACAATATCTAAATCAATTCCACTAACAAGTGTCTTGGTACCAAATTTTTTATCAATATCTATGAAATACTGATCTAAACAAAAAATAAAATTCTCTATAAGCACTGTCTGATTTATTCATTACAATATTCATTACAATTATAATACTGAATTAATGTATTATATAATTTTAATACTGTATTATTTTAATTCAGTATTATATAATTATAATACTGAAATAATTAATGTAGCTTTAATGAAAATAAATATGATAAAAAGTGATAAATAATAGTTTCACAATTTAAAATTTTATTTTTACAAATTTTTACAAGAATGAGTTTAAAATATACATAGGCTATCAGTAATTATATAACAGTAATTTTTAAAAATGAAAATAAAAACAGTGTGACATATAAAATAAAATGAATATAACTTTTTTTAATGCTAAAAAGAAGTTCCTTAAAACAATTCTAAAAAAAAAGTATACATTTAAAAAGATAATGCAAAAAATATTTGTCAATGATGAAAAAATTTTAAAGCCTATTAGCAAAAGTCTATAATTTTCAATGTAGTAAACATACGTACCCATTTTAATATCTCTTACAGCAGGATTTTGTAATCGTTTGTTCCAAGCCTCATCACATAAATAAGCATCAGATAACATAGTTCGACTAGCTAAATAAAAAATAAGCTTTGAGCATTGTTTTCTCACAATAAAATTCCAAATAAACATTAAAGTTTAGAGTGGTAACAGATAAACATCATTTAGCAGTGTAAGTCAAAATATCTATGTATGTTTTTTTTTTCTTTATAGCTTAAGTAGAGTATTTTTAGGTTCAAATAAATGCAATATAATGCTATATTAAACAGTAATGATTTTAAAAAAAATTACATTACAATATAATTATTAAACAACTAGATTAAAAGTAAATTTTAATTTTATATGAAGTATAATATAAAATATAATATCAACATTCAATAGCATAAAATGTATTATCAATTATTTTTAATACAGCTTTAAATAGTTTTCAATAAATAATTAAAATAACAATGAGTGATGTATAATACATTAATAAAAGTAAACTATTGATTGAATAATTTTTAAAGCATTCAATATTTCAATACATTCAATATTTTTTTGTTCCATTCAATATAATTAAAGCACAAGTATTTCCTTAGCACAATTTTATTAAAACAATTTTAATGTATACAAGATATATTTATAATAAACAAATTTCTTAGTTGAAAAATTCTTTACAATTGTAAAGCAATCTGTCATAGATACTATCAAATTGCTTAATTTTGTAAAAAAAGTTTAGAAAGTTTAAGTTACTTTTCAGTATTTTATTTTAATTTTATTATTTTTTGAAAAAAATAATAAAATGCAAAAAATTTGTATAATTCAATCACAATTCATATACTTATAATAAATTCATAATTAAACACAACATCTGAAAGTTTTGTCGTATAAGCATGGTAAAAGTGAAATAAACCATTTATGAATATTTTGTTAGGTAAATACAGTAAAAAAAAAAAATTATTTTTTATCACCAAAATATCCTAAAAAATTTTACCTTTTATTGAAATTTTAAGGAAGTAACTTTCTTATTAGATAAGTATTAAATAGAATTTGAAATATATATACATTTTAGCCCTAAAGTAACTCATATATAAATTTTATTTAAGAAGCATTCAAATTAAACATTAAAAATGCAATTCTAATTAAGATAATTTATTTTAAAAAAATCTAACTTATTTATATTTATGAGTTATTTTAAAAATTGGTACTATCAACTAAAATTTTTGTTAAGAAAATTCCCTTAAGAACTCTTATTCAATGTTTTTATATATCTGTATAATGAATCAATGTGTATAAAAAATATAGATCTGTGTGTGTAAATATTCAGGCAGTTCATTTTTTGTAGCAAATTTTTTTAAATTTTTATTTAATATATTTTTAAGAAAATTTAATTGTTAATGTTTATAGCACATTGGCTGTATCCCAGTGTACGGTACGCTATTTTTATACAATTAATATAATTATACAATATACAATTAATATAATCATATAATGTAAAATTATATTATTTTATAGAAGTAATATAATTTTATACAATATTATATATAATTAATTAATAATTGTATATATGCGTACCGTTGTAAATATGCGTATCGTACAAGGAGCGTACCGTTCACTGGGAATTAACCAGCACATTTTATGTCATATGGGTTAGAAATTTAAAAATGGACTCATATTTTATATTTCTTATATCATTTCTTTTTCTCAGAAAAAACCAATTTACATCCATTAGGCTCACTGAAAGAATTCTGGCAATTATGTTATTGTCAATTAGGCAAGAGAAAAAAATCCTCAAATGTCACCTTGAACATATTATATCACTTTTATCAAAAATAAGTATAAATGAGAAAAAGATTTTTGAAAATTTGAAACTCATTACATTTTAATGCAGTGTTCAAGGATGATCTATCTGTATGATGTGGTAGTAAAAAAAAAAGAGAAAAATTCAAGTAATTTATCTGGTAAATAGAAAATAACATTAAAATTTAACTAAAGAAAAATATAATTAAACATATTGCAAAATAAGACGCAAAAAATAATTGTATCAATACTTCCATTTAAAAATCATCATTTCTAAATTGCAAAGTAAGCAATAAAATTACCAAGCATATAAAAGTATTTCAAAACATTATTTTTCTATGCAATAAATTGCATAGAAAAATAATGCATTTCAAATCAAAATAACCCTACAGATCTTTTAAAATAATACTAAATATTTAAAAGCTAATTATTTTTAACAGGACATATTTCTATAAAATAATCTATTATTTAGCTAAAATATCAAAGGGAAAGAAAAATATTGAATTCCTTCAGAGTATTTAAATTAAAAACAATTTAGATAACAAACCGGTAATCCACGATTTGCAAGCATTAGAAACAAGTTTTCTTCTAAGCATGCTAAAGGTATATAATTTATCCATTTTGAATGAAAAGTTTTTACTCGGATGCTGATTCTTGATATTTTCAACAGCAAATAATGGTCATTGTCTAAATTTTTAGTAAATAAAAATCTTTATTTAGAACAAACGAAATATACTTTAATCAATGGCCAAAAAATTATTGGTTTGTGCTTTAAATGAAATATATTTGCATCTATTCATGTATTATTTTTTATACATATTGTGTTTTAGAGCATTCGGCCAGTAGTCCTTGCCTTGCTCATAGCCAGCAGTTTCATAGTTTTGACTCACGAAAATGAGGAAACTTACACAACTGTTAGTAGTTGCAATACCAAAATTTTACTCCACAAAAAAGACAAATCCAGAAGAAGTTTGGTCACAGGGATTAATAGTACTAGTTAAAATAAAATAAAAGAAAAATTCACCTGTTCAGCTCAATTAATAAATTAATTTTTGTTAACATGATATTTCAATTTTTCTACTTTTCATGATCACCAATCATTTTCAAATAGTAATATCATCATAAGCGTATGAGACTATAGTGAAATGCTCATGTATTTTTCGAGTCAAAGAAAAAAATTGTTAATTTTTAATACGGATGTGCCGAATAAACATTTTTTGAAAATCCATTTCTAAAGTTTCATTTCAAATGTATAACAAATATAAAGAGCTATTATAAAATAGCCAGGGAAATTTGTGAATGCTAATTGATTTAATAATGATGAAAACCAAATATTTTTATAACGAGCCCCTCAATTGCTATTAAATGACAGTAGTGATTTTGTGTCTGGTTTTTTCATCGCTCTAAAAATAATATTCTTTGGCAAATAATAACAAACTGTTTTTGGCCATATTTAAATTGAGAAATAGTATTTTGGAAGCCAATTCATAAAAGAAAACGGTAGAAGAAATTTCCTTCTTGAGAGTTTTTCTTGGAAAATCTTTTTTTCAGGATAAAAAAAAAAAAAAATATCTCGATAAAGTTTTGCAGGGAATTTTTTAAATTTCCAGCAAAAGATATTTCTGATTACTTTACTTTTTCCCATTTCAGTAAAAGAAAAAAATCCCCTGTTTCCCATTAATTTCAATGTCTTTTTTTTTTCCATTAAACTGCTTACGCTCTGAAAAGGATGGGGGATCAATTTAAAAGTATTTGTAAAGGTTCTTTCACCAATGCATGTGATAACAATTTGTCGATATCAGTGTTTCAAAAATTAGAGGTGATTGGCTATATTAGCGGTATTTCAGTTAGTAGAAATAGGCAGTAGGACATGTTCACAAACGTTTTTTCCACAATTACGGTGTTGAAGATAAACATTTTTCGATAGACTGGATGGTGATTAGTTGGTCACTTTCTTATTTTTGCATTCGTTTCTAAATAACTATCTTTCTTTTCTTATTTTATAATTATTTCAATCTCCTTCAAAGAAGGAAATAATTTGTATTATTCATTCGCATTTTACTTTTAATATTATTGAAGTTGGAACACTATTGCTTAAATCTAACCGTAGAACAATGTTTTGATGCAGAGTCCAAAACTGGATCATCGTATGTTTTTGATTACAGTATGCTCTCAAACGGAAAATGTGTTTGAATAGTCTATTATGTGAGAAATGTCTAGCTCAGAAAATCCCATTTTTCTCCGAGTATCCCTTAAAACGGAAGAATGTATTACTCTTGCTCATAAGAATGGTGCGAATACTTTTAAAATATTTCTGAAAAGCGAATCTAGAACATCTATTTTAAATTATAATCTAAAAAGTGAAAAATGAAATAAAAAAAATCCCGATATATAAAAAATTAATATAATGTTTTTTACCAAAGATGGCACATTATTTTTATTTACAAATAATCCCTTTGTCTCCAAAGCTATAACAGAAATCATAGAATTCCAGAATATAGCAGTTTAAAATCAAATAGTTTGATTTACTATCACAACCAGATTTCTTCTACACGACATCCTTACAAAAATCCTCTTCGTGATAATTGCAGAAGAATTAATGAAAGAAAATAGAGTAACAGTATTTGAACTTTAACTTTTTCTCAAAAAAAAAAAAAAGTTATAAAAATACACGCCCGATACTAATAACTAAATTAGGTACTATCCTCCCAAAAGAAATTATTCTATATTTAACTATTCATAAAATTCAACCATTTGTAGATAAAACACGTCAATGTAATAACTATCTAAAATTTTTGCATCGATCGTTTCTTTTCAAAATTGAGGCAAAATGCATAAGCATCTAAGATATGATTGACTCTTGTCAAAAAAGTAGTAAAAGTATCAACTGTTCAGAATCTCATAAAGCAGATTTCCTTAACTGTATCAAAAGAAAAAAAGGAAAAATCCTAATTTATAAGGCTACAAACAATCAATCTTACTCTGGAGGTCGCATATCTTTCTCTTCAAGTAACAATAATAGTTATGCTATGAAAGCAACAATTACTTCTTTTCATAAAAATGATAAAATAAAAAAAATAAAGAAATAAAAATAAAACCCATGGATTCTCTAACAAACACTTTAACTTCTACTTTAGGTTCAATTATGTCTCATCAGTTTGAAAGATTACAAAAAGTTATCATAACTCACAGTAATAATATGTTTTGAAAAGCATTTATGAAAACAAAAGATTGAATCAAAAAGGAAACTTTCCCAGAAGAGGTAGTGAGAGAAAAAAAGCGTAATTCTGATGAATTCCTTAATCACAATATGGCTTAAATAGTTTAACTAATATATATATATATATATATAGCCTGATTATGGATGGGTAGAACCTGCGTTAGAATCCCGGCTCGGGCATGGATGTACTTTCTCTTTCTCTGTGTTTCTTGTCCTTTCCTCAGATGATGGATGAAGGTGGCCCGCCCTATAAACGGTTTGTGGTGGTGTGGCTTAGGTAATGCTACTCGTATCTCCGTGACATGGTTCACAGGTGCCCACCGGGTAACAATAAAATGACTAGCAGTTTCCGGCCTTGTTGCGGGAAATGGGTTAATGTACTTACTTGCTCAAGAGTTTCCGCCATTAGAAATATATATATATTTCTAATGGCGGAAACTAATGGCGGATTCCAATTTTTATTTCTTTTATACAATAATTTCTTTTTTTACTTATGATTTTTCTGGTCTAGAAATTTTGCATTTTTCATAAAAAAAATGAAATTGTTATAGTAAAAAAGTGCTTAGTGGATATCAAAATCATTAATATTCTTTTTCTTCGTTTAAAATGCTTTTAATTAATATTTTCTTATATACGTGTCTGAACTGTTATTTATTTAATATTGAGACATTATTGTGCATAACCAAACTGTTGAAAGATGTTGTAAGGTTTACGTAACATTTACAGCGGATTCTTTTTAGAAAAAAAAACTTTTCTTATATGTTTATCCACGCGCCGAAGAACTCGAAAATCCCCAAGACACATTTCGACAGAATCTATTCCTAAAGTAAGAAATACCATACTTTATTATTCAACAGGAACTTGTATCTAGCCTAAAACTGTAATTCATCCAAAGTAACAAAATTCATAGTTGGTTATTCAACACATATATTATTATTAGTTTGGGGAAAAAGTAATCCATTATTTTTTCGGTAGACGTCTGTAGTGATCGATATCTCGTGAGGTATCTATCAAACAATTTCAGATTTATGCTCGTTGGAAAGGTGACATTTGACACTAAAATATCCTCTTGCGGTTTTTTGTTTGATTCATTCAGTTATGAGTACAAGGTTTTAAAAATAGAAGACAACAAACAGAAAATTCGATACATTTTAGTTTTTCTTTTATAATGGCTAAAATTGTGAAAGGTGTTTATCGTCCTATATATGACTGTAACAACCAGTAACGCACAATTTTTGTTTCGTCGATTCCATTTGGGCATTTGGATGCTAAAGATGCACCTCGCATGGATACAACATCGTCGAGAATGTCTTTAAAATATCAAAAATTATCAAACTTGACAGCATGTCAGCAGTCGTAGCTTTGCACAAGACCTAAAAATCTACATGAAAACTGTTTTAAACCTTTTTACAAAGCGAATCTGAAAGAAGTTACAAAAAGTTCAAGTAAAAATAATGAATTTCTTTTTCCCCAAACTAATATATTCGAAATGGAAAGACCTAGGTTCGATACTAATGGTTCTTAAGTTCGACAGATAACAGTGCCTTCTTTTGGAATTAATAATTTTATCAGTAAAATTATAAGAAAGCTATAAAAGATAATGAATAAATTTGTATATATTCATCATCATATTTGGCAATACATCTCAGAATGGTAACCTTCCCCTGAATTTTATTCCTTGCATTTGTGGGCACAGTTTCTTTCCTTGATAGCTAGGAAGTTAGTCTCTTCTGACTCCTTCTCATTTTCAGTTTATCCCCTACTTATTAGAGATTAATGTAGAAAATTTATTAATGTAGAGTCTCATCCATTCTAAATATATGAACCACCCAGTTTTATTTTTATAAACCTTGTTTCTAATAAATTAAGATTTTATATAGCTCAAACTCATATCTATTTCCCCAAACATTCTTTATTTCTATCCCAGCAAGAATGGCTGGCCGATTTTTTGTTTTTTAATGTCTTTATTTATTTATTTTTTTTTTTAGCTTAGGTCAGGGTCCAGTTCTTGGAGCCATTGGTAAGTATTGGTCTAATTAAAGTTTTATATCGTAAAAATTTTATACTTCTTGACAGAAGCGAGGATATAAAAATCATTTTAGTTCATTATTTACTTACAACAAATGCCGAGGAGGCTATGGGACTATTGGTTATCTGGCCTTTCAATACCTCTGAATCTACATATTAAAAATACAAGTCAAAAATTACTAAAATTATAATTAATTGTTAAAATTATAAAAGTACGAATTAAGATGTTTAGTGAATGATTGAACGTATTTTGGGGTTTTTCCTATTTGAATGTCGCAATGTCCTCCATGTTCCCATTCCAAATTAATACCTCTGGAGTCGTTAGGAGACAGGCCTTGGGTCTTCTCATCTCTAAATTGGAAGACCCAGATGGTGCTGCCATCAATGTGTTTGAGTCCAGTCGTACTTCCACCCTATATCTCTGTTCAAAACCGGAAGATGCTCTTTCTGACTTCGTTCGTCCAGTGCCTAGAAGGTGGGTTTGGCTTCACCAAGTGTCATAAGTAACAATAAGTTTAGCAAATACAATAGACGCTCGTTTTCACGAACTTGTAGAGAAGGATAAAATAATTCGTAAAATAGAAAAATATTGTATTAGACTATTAAGATCTCATTTTTTTTTCACCAAACTACTTTTCTTTTATAAATAAAATACTATTAGGAAGAAATATTTAGGATACACTATAAGAGATACATGCAAAATAAGATTCATATTTAAAATCAATACTTATTGTGATTCCACTTTCACCACACAATTTTCTCAACCTCGAATGGTGTTTGGTTTTATATTTTCGGAACCAACCACCAGCTTCATAGCAAAGTATTGTGATTAGTGATCAGTGTTCGGATGAAGAACAGAATCAAGACTTCAATTCAAGGAAGCGTTTATTACATTTCGACTACATCGCAAGACGGTCGCGTACCAAGTGGCTGGGGCCCGTCGTACTCTGCTCAACTGGTATACCACTTTCTCCCTGGCGCCTGCTTCCCCCAAGAGAAAAAGGGGGTCGGAATGTATTTCCTATCTGAACTGTGCGTTTATACCTCTGAGCGGAAACGCCATTTCCTGTTACTAATTAAGGATGTGAGAAAGGGATCACTACAGACTATGCCCCCAGCGACTTAGTTCGCGTTACAAAGAAAAATATACAAACATACAAAACACGTAGCTATTTTCAATAATATGAATTATAACAAAATGTTGACATATATTGGTGATTTAATACAGAATAAACCATGAATTTATATTCTTCGTAATATTTTAGTTTATTAATTTGCAGTATTTTTAGTTTTGGTATATAACAAAACATTATTTATCTACATTACATATTCAGTAGTTAAATGAACTTTCCTACCACTTCTAGTACTGTGCAGTGGTTGTGAAGGAGTCTGAATATCAGAAGTTTTGTTTGACATGGTTAATTCGACATTATCCATTTCATCTGAGAACTGATATGCTGGTTTTAATCGGTCGATCGAAACGGTGTAATGTTTACCGTTAATGTCCAAAACAAAATTTTTATCTGTTCTATTGGTAACTAAATGTGGTCCAGTGTAAGAAGGTGCTAATGGTGGGTTAACTTTATCCGATCTTAAAAATACATGAGTGCAGGTTTTTAGTGAAGAATTTACATATGTTTTGGATTTCCCGTGGATTGCGGTGGTGATGGGGTTTAATTCTCTCATCATGTTATTTAAGTTTGATACATAAGTTAACACACTGATTAGTTAAATTGCTTGAAATGAGGTCACATGGTAATCTAAGTGTTGTACCATACACTAGTTGCGTTTATGTCGTTTTTCAGAGATGTGCGTAAACCTAATAATACGATTGGCAAAATTTCTGTCCAATTTGTTTGATTGTGAGCTTTTAAGGAGGATTTAAGGTGTCGATGCATTCGTTCGATAATGCCATTAGCTTGAGGATGATAAGGTGAGGTTCGAATTCTATTACATCCAAACATATTCGTGAATTCATGAAATAGATGTGATTCGAAATTTTTATCTGTTTTATTGGTAACTAAATGTGGTCCAGTGTAAGAAGGTGCTAATGGTGGGTTAACTTTATCCGATCTTAAAAATACATGAGTGCAGGTTTTTAGTGAAGAATTTACATATGTTTTGGATTCCGGTGGTGATGGGATTTAATTCTCTCATCATGTTAAAAGCAATAGGACATTACCATCAACAAGAATGTTCATTTTTTCCAGTTTAGGATGTTTGCCTCGACAATATTTTCGAGAGGGTACACTTTTGTTTCTTTATTTAAGGATTTTTTCCAAGTTTTTAAAATTCTCTAGAGGCTGTTCATTGGAATTATATATACAAAAAAAATAAATTATATATACAATATTATATATTGTCAATGAATACCATTTGGTTACTACATGAAAGGCGTTCTCAAATAATTCTTCGTTACTGAGACGCTATAACGAGAACGCGCGGTAATCAAACATTTCATTCTTGGATAAGACAGTTTTTAGAATAACTAGCACTTCGTCCCCCGAATGACTGTTAATGCCTTGTTGTAACTCAATCTGATCAACTTACGCACACTGAAACAAGCGTTCGAAACTGATTTAAGAAATATTGATTTTTGTTCAAAAAACCTTATTTATTGATACATATAAATTTTATGATAATTTTGAAATTTTCATAGTTGAATGTTTTTTTTTAAGCATTTACAGACCAAAATTACTCTGAGATTATACTTCAAATGATGAATACGAAACCGAGACATGTTTTATTCTTTTTTTTTTTAAACCTAACATATTTCTTTAATTCTTAGTTAATACTTTTACGAATTCTGTTTTCTCAAATTTTGCTTCTTATATTTATTTTGATCATCTCTTACATACACACAGAGAACAGTAAAACAAAATACCAGATGGTGCCATCTTGATATAAGTTTCAAAGTCGTCCTACTTTTTTCTCTAACTTTATTGTCTATCCAGTAAAATATATAGTTGATACAACTATTAGTAACAGAAATAATCAAAAATATTATTTTAATAAAATGGCATATTAGGTATTTACTGAAATAATCCTCAACTTGCGTGCAGTAAATTACAAACGAGGTGATCAGGCAATTCACTGTTTAGAAGCTGACATACTAAATATTCTAAAACTATCAAGCATGAATGTCTTCTACTAATGATGAATGAAATATGTGTTTAGACTTGGGAACTTATGAATTAAATTTTTTAAATACTCATCCAGTAAAAAATAATAAATGTAAATAATAAAAAGAGAACTGAAAGGTGACTAAATATATGATTGAAATGCTCTTTTCCGAATATATGTATGGAGAGACGATTGCTGAAATTTCATCATGTACAAGTACACCCTCTATAATTTTTTCTTAACAAAAAACTTTACAGCCATTACGATGACAAAAATTTATAGATTAAAGGGGCTTTGGTGATACAAAATTTTCTTATTCTATACAGCAACTCATAAGTACTTATCATCAGAAAACAATTGAACTTTAAAAGTGACCCACTTTCTTACATTATTTATTCAAACCATTAGTTTTCATAATCAATCAAAACATGATGTTAATTTTATTCACTATGCTATAAAGAAATGCTGAACTCTTCGCAATTTCAAATGTATCCATAAATACATAATTTATTCTTAATAAACAATAGCATAGAAAAAGTTAATTAATTTGAAATTTTTCAGACCAACAGAACTCAATTAAATTTTTTTAATTATGTAGTAGTTTCAAGATGTTTTCACTGCAATACAATAAGCTAGTCTCATTTCACATTACTATCAAAATTCCCCATTAACAAATGTTTATTGAAAATCGAATTCAGATTCAATATTGTATTGTATGACACTTCAGTTGATATAATGTAAAATATAATACATTTTTTAAAAATATATTTAAATATTGATACTTGGAGTGTAATACTTTATACTTTGTTATATAAAATGTTTTTACATCAACCCAATTCAGTTAGAAATTCATTTAAGCAAGTTAGCTGAGTAATAGTACTATCATCAATTATATTAAGTGTCAAATAACATATCTTTTTAAAAATGTAATGGTATAATTTTTAAATTGCAAGCAATTCAATTAAATTAAAAAAAATTATGCCATACAATATATTTTTTAAAATTAGTTTTCATAAATAAATAAATAAAAAAAAAAATTAAGCAAACCTCCAATATTAAATGTGAAATTTAAGACCTTGAAAAGAGTCTGTTAATAATAGCAAAAACAACACTTTAACAGCTTAAAAATAATTTGGTACTAATGTGTCAGTATCACTGCAGATTTTCAAACTGATTAAATTTCAAAATTTCCTTTCTAATTACAAGTAAACTATTCTTAATTAGTAAAACAAATTTTCTAACTATACATTAAGCGGTAATTCTCCTTAAGTTTTGGTGCAAAATTAGCTGCAGTGACTCTAATATGTAAAGTACTGGTGTGGGTTAACATGTCACTGAGAAACAAAGTGATTGTGTAATCATTAAATTCCAATGATTTGGCATGCATTTTGTAATTTTACTATCAATCAATTAATCTGATTCTACAAAAGAAAGAGAAAAACACATCAAATCAGCAATTTTATTAAACAAATGTGAATGCATTACAATCATAATTATATGAGTATAGTACAAATGAAAAACTTTGATGAAACAAGTGCAAGTAATGACAATGCATTGCACATTAACGCAGTTTCAAAATAAAGTCCAGCTGGAAAGATGCATAATTTCTTTGATTTTGTACTTTCACCTGTCAATTCTGAACTTTCTTATATACACAAGTTCAAGTTATGAATTCATTGAAATCTGTTGAAGATTTTTATCAAAGCAATAACCTTTTTTATCGATCATGTCATATAATAAATGTAAAATTTTACAATGATTTGGCAATCTCACTGAAAAATACTAAAATATTTTCCATTTAATATGCATTTTAAGCAAGTATTAGATAATGTTTCAAAATACAAATGGTTCTCAATTATTTCACATGCAAATCATTAAGAAATATCAAGATTTCCTTAAAACTACTTTTTATTGTAAATTAACTAGCATTCAGTTTTCAATGTGTAATAGATATTCAAGAAAATTTAAATATCCACGCACATTAATTTGAGCCTTCAAACACAATGGAAAAATTAAATAAAAGGAATATTTGTCTTTGAAGATAGATAACAAATATTTTTAAAGTATTCTTTATAAATTCATGCAAATATGACATTAGGGTCACTAAAAGAAAAATAATTCTGTATATAGCAGAAAGTGATATTAAGATTAAAAATCCATAATAAAATTTAAGGATGCGTGCAGTACAATTATGTCAACAAGGCCCCCACACAAAAACTTATAACTGAACTGAAAAACGTCAAAGGATTTTTTTTTTTCCTCCACATTCCAGACAAATATGTGCAGAATATCTGATTCAGCAGCAAATGTTTTCTTTAACAGAAGATCATCAATACTTAATATCAACAGTAATTGGAGACATGTAAACAAAAATCGAATGATCAAGTCAAATCAAGTGAACTGATGTAACACTAAAGTTGTAAATTTAAAGCACAGTCGAGAGTTTGAATAAAAAATTGTTGTTAAAATATATTTCAACATTGAGAAAATTTCAGTTTTTGTATATTTAAAAAGCTAAGTTAGAATGCCCTTTAAGTAATCCATTTTGTTGAATGACAAAGTATTAACAGAAATTCATAAAAAATATCTTGGCATTATCAAATCACATTTTCTCACAAATTCATAAGAACAGTGATACTTAATTTGATCTCATAGACAATAATTATGAGTTTACACTGTTTCATCAAGTAATTTAATGTATGTTTCAGGTTTTATTTTCAGATAAATAAGTGACTAAAAGGATGCAATTTATGTATATTTTCTTGACATACAAGTTTATAAAACTCAAAAGTCTCTTTCCATAATGAAAATTATCACAGTCTAACTGTATTAAATACAGAAGAAAAAATACAGCATTAAAGATTTCTAATTGTTGAAGCAACTCTTTTTCTTTTGCTCCCAACACTTGAATACACTTATTTTTAAAAAATGTTTGAGCAGTGAAAACATTATTGCAACAAACGAAATTTGATAAGTATTCATTTAATAGATATATAAGAGTTCATTTACTTCACACTGGGAAAATATAATTATATACATATATAAATTCTTATTCCTTTTTAGATTTGTGGCTTTTTTTCTTCTTATGCTTGTGCTTATGTTTCTTGTGCTTCTTGTGGCGTGACTTTTTATGCTTCTGCTTGTGATCTGTATCTGAACTTTTATTTTTACTGCCTTTCTGATCATCTGAATCTGATGATTCACTAGCACTAACTGCTGAAGATTCACTTGCACTACTTGTAGCACTGGATTTTTCTATTTTTCTGCTAACAGATTCTTCTTTTTTATCAGCTCTTAATCTTTTTCTACTTCCATCGGGAGAAATACTCTTCCTCTTTAATCTTTGGGATTGTTCTTTATTTTCATTAACTTTCTCTTCAACGTCACTAAATTCATCATAATTAGGTTCAAATTTTAAAGCATCAAAATCATCCCTTCGAGTGGATTTAGAACATAAATTGCTTCCATACTTTTCTGGGGCTTTAATTGGTGAATGTTTTCTGCGAGAAGATTCACCCTGTTCTTTACTACTTTGTTCTTGAGACTCACTGCTTGCTAACTGTTCACTTTTAATAGTCTGCTTTGGTCGTTCATCTTTCTTTTTATATGAATTGTGACTATCTAAGGATTCAAAGCTTTTTGAACGAGATCGCTTATTCCTTCCAGACCTACGAGAGGACTCTGATGATCTAATTGGTTCTGTTTGATATTGCCTCCTATTTTTGGAATCTGATGAAGAGCCATGTGGTCTTCTTTCAGACCTCTCATGCATTCTGCTATGTTCAGAAGCTCTTGAATGTTTCTCATATTCCGGAAACCTGTGCTTCCGCTCTTCCCTTCGAATATCATCTTTATAAACTGATTCTGGTTTTCTGGTGTAATCTCTTGAAGCCCGAGAAGAATTTCTGCTCATAGTGGTTTCTCGTCTAGGACTATATTTTCGATCCCGCCGATCAGAAATCCTACTTCTAGGCTCCCTACTTCTACTACTAGATTTAGAAGAGTGCTGGGTAATGGCTTTACGACTGTTTTCATCATCACGTTGTTTGCTGCTATAGCTCTTGTCCTCGTGCCTTACTCGTCTAGTTAGACTGCTATCTCTAGAATTATTATCTTCTTTTCTAGAATGAACAGATCTCTTCTCTTTAGATACAACTACTCGCAGGTTACTTGATGGTAATCTTTCGGTTTTTACAACACTTTTAAGTTCAACATTATCTTTAGATTTAGCTGGAGACATTTCTCGACTAGAGATATCACTAGAGTCTTTGGAATCATTATTCATTTCATTCGTTTCAATTCTAGGTTTCATCTGATGAGAAAGAAATACCTTTTCTGCTTTTTGAATTATCTCAGTTGGTAACGTTTCTTCTTTAGCAACAACAACTGAGCTTCTTCGCTGTGGTTTTACATCTTCATCTAGTTCTTCACCCCCACTATCACGTTCCCATTTAGATAAGCCAGGAACATCCACTCGAAGGACATCTTCATCTTCTTCATCAGTGGGATTTGATTCTTCAATATTTTCTAATTCATCAATATCTGTTTCTTTTGATATATTTAATTCAATTTCACAAACATCAGCTTCAGGCAATTCTTCAGTCATAAAATCTGTTTCTTCAGTCTCCTGGACATCATTATTTTCTGAAGATTGTTCCCCACCATTATTAGATGTTATTTGTGAAGTTTCAAAATTATCAGATTCATATTTCTCAATGACAATAGGAGACTGCACTTTCTCAGCCTCCTCTTCTTGATCTTCTATAGACAGTTGTTTTAATTTTGTTTTCCTTTTTTTAATTTTAGCATTTGATGGCAACTCTGAATCAGTGCTTTGTGCTCCTTCAAGCCTCTCTTTTTTGACAGACTTTTTCTTCTTAGCAGTTTGTTCACTTGCTTTATGTTTTTTATGTTTATGTTTTTTATCTTTTAGCCTTTCAGTACTTTTAATATTTTGAACTTCACTCTCTATTGCTTCATTATTTTCCTTGCCATCAGAAGTATCCTCAATTTTGCTGTTCCGAGAATAATCAGAATCTTTCTCGCTAACAGTCACAGAAGAAACTTTTTCATATTTCTTTACATCCTTACTTTTATGGTGATGATGATGTTTCTTGTGCTTAACTGAAATTTTTTCATCTCTATCTTTTGAACTTTTAGAGCTTTTTCTTTCATCTCTTTTAGAAGAATCTTCAGGGGATTCTTTAGCATGTGAAATTCTCATTTCATTTTCAGGAATTTTAGGAAGCTCTTTAATTTCTTTTCTCTGATCTCTGGCTTGACGATATCTTGGTTTATAATCTCGTGGTCTTTCACCAACCCATCCAGGAATTCTATGAGGAATCTCTTCCTGATGCCTATCATATTCTTGTCTTTTATCATACCTTAAATTTTTATCATATCCTAAATTCCTCTCATAACTACGTTGTTCTCTATCAAATCTTTGATGCTGATATTTTGGGTATGGATCATATGTAAGTGGATATTGATCCCCATATGCTGGTGGATATTTGGGAACTCTGTCAATATAGTGATCAATTGGTCGAGTATGAATTGGAGGAACAGGAGGAATAGAGTGGATATGATGTGGGGGGTATGTAGGTGGTCGCATAACTTGCAATGGCAGAATATTTGGAGGTGGTCCATACTGAGTTGGGTATGATCCACCATATTGAGGAGGTGTATAACTATGTTTTCCAGCATATGAAATGTTTCTGTGCGATGACAAGCGATAATCTTTGGGAGAAAATGATCTAGAACGTGTACGAAGCCGAGGAGAACGTACTCTGTCTCTAGAATGGCCTCTACGGCGAATTCTCGATTCCATTCTTGACCTAGAACGGGATCTAGATTCTGTTCTTGTTCGAGATCTGGATCTTGAGTAAGACCTGTTCTTTGACCATGATCTCGACCTTGAATATGATCTTGACCTCGACCGACTAGAGAAAGGAGAGCGGGTTCTTGATCGTGGAGATCTTGATATACTTCTACTTGTAGAGCGTGACCATGACTTAGAGGAGGAATATGAGCGAGAACGAGATCTGTGTCGCCCCGAGCTTCTGCTTCTACTGCGTGAAACACGGTCCCTGGGATGCTCTCTATCTCGTTTCTCAAGTTCTCTTTGGAAAGCTTCCATGCGATCATCAATGCTCCTAAAAGATGTATTAAGAATTATTTAACAAAAAGAACATTTCCCAGCAAAAGATCAAATAGCTTTTTTTACAAAATAAAATTTTTTTCTAGAATAAACTTTAATAGTATGAAGATTTCTTTACATTATATACAGTTTAATAAAGCATCCTCTAATATGTAATTTATATCAATAAAGCTTATCACATAAATTATAAATACTTTTAACAAAATGGATTACAAGATTAATACTCATGTTAAACATGGAACAACCTTAATTTTGTGCTTGTTTAATATTTAACTAGTACAATACCCGTTAAAAAACAATAGGATTTAGTTGAAACAATCATTCAATATTTCTACTTTTGAATAACCATTCTCTATGAATAATAAACTCTAAAGCAAAATGAGAAAAAATAAGATTTTATAAGAAAAAGTTATTTTTTCTGATTATTTTACAATGCAAAAAAGTATCTTTGTTATGAAACATTAAAAAAGAAAAAGGGAGAAGTAAAAGATACAAATCCAATAATTGACAATAAAATTTGGTTAAATTTAAGAAAATCTAGATTGTTGCCAGCTATATTATTTCATTTTTATGTACTGCTTATTATATCTTGCATTAAATTAAATGCTTTCCAACAAACGCTTCCCAAAATTACTCCTTTTTCAAAATACAAATTATCTGAGTCAGAGCATCTTTCTCTCAAAATTTGAAGTGAATATTTATAAAGAACTTTAAAATGCCCCACAAATATTATTACCTCAATTCATATGAATGAACACAATAACATTTTTAAGTTTTCCGTTTGTCTAAAAACATTTCTAATGGATAGCTCATTATGAGGTAGAAGACTTCAAGAAAAGCTTACTTTTACTTAAAATAGTATCATTTGAAAACAAAAAAATCAGATAGTTTTAAATTTAAGGAGCAGTCCCTTAAAGGAGGATATATTTTAAAAATATAATTTATTTTCAAATACCTCTCATCTTGTGTCTTTGCATCTTTTATGGGATCTTCACTATCATAGGAATGGCTGGCAAATGAAACATTTACATCACTTGATATTGAAGGGGGCAATAAAGGTCCTACACCTGGAGGAGGTGGCTGTGCTCCCATGTGAGAAGTGTCTATAGGAGATGCCCCTAAAATGATTTTTAAAAAATGCCACAAATTATATAAATGAAAAAATATTTTTTTATGAATGAATAAGGAACTAAAACATTTAAAAAGTTAAGCATTTTTCATTAAAATATGAATTTGTTATTTCTAATGTTTTCTTATTTATTTTAAAATAATTATTTCTTATAAATAACCTTCAAAATTAATCAGAGTAAAAATACCTGGTGGAGGTGGTTGTGGTGGATATACTTGAGGCGGAGGTATGATTGCAGGTGGAGGTATAGGAACACTTGGTGGGGCA
This sequence comes from Latrodectus geometricus, assembly GCA_026290005.1. Classification (NCBI taxonomy): domain Eukaryota; kingdom Metazoa; phylum Arthropoda; class Arachnida; order Araneae; family Theridiidae; genus Latrodectus; species Latrodectus geometricus. The sequence continues at coordinate 23,645 of JAPDSC010012748.1, read as the reverse complement.
TATACAGCTGCAGGCATAGAAGATGGAATGAGTATTGTATGGGGAGGAGATACATATCGATCTTGATGCTTGCGAACAGGTTCATCAGCATGTACAGGAACATCATAGGGAGATTCCCGACGAGAATGATCATTTTCGGAATATTGATGGATGTTTCTGCAACAGAAATACATATTATGAAATTTTTTTCAAATCCAATGTAAAGTGTATAATTTTGTGAATCACATATTTCTAAACTAATCAATTTGCTCAAGAACATTTTAAGTGTAACTATTTTTTTCCATTGTGGTTGATATTTAAAATACATAAATATTAACCTAAAAAAGATTTATCTTTTTTATTAATAATATAAAATAAATGATTTTTATAAATATTTTACAAGTAAGAGTTTCATAGAAATTCGAATATAGATTGATTTAATTAGAGATTTCCCTCAAAGTATAATGAACTGTATTTCTTAATATTTATTCATAAATATAAATCATTTTAAAACTATCATTTACTAATGTGATGTTTCCTAATAGGCATTCAAAAAGCAATTTAACTAATCATCAAATTTGATTTATTTACACAAATCAAATTTATCAAATTAATTTCACAAAAAAGTAAAGAACCTCACTGAAGCAAAAGTTTATAACAGAAAATAAATTTACCCAGATTGATGGTATCTAGAATTTCGAGATGATCTTTCATAATGATTTTTCTGAGAACTTCTATCATTACGATGTCTTTTATCATAACGGCCTCGATATTCATCTTCCTGTGAATATGAATCACTACGATCATCTGCAAAAAATTCAAATTAAAATATATTATCATTCCTACAAGAGATTATTATTTAAATTGATGATGATAAATTGTTAATACTATATACAAATTTTTAAATTTATGGAAAAAATTTAGATTTTTATAATATAAATGACAATTAACTATCTTTTTTAAGACCAAAAATTAGATTTTGGAGTGTTAAAAAAAAAAGTATATTGTTTATATTTCTAAGAAAAGTACTTTAAAATTGGTTCAGAGCATGCTTGTATATTAAAAAAATGTTTAAATTAAAAAGAAATTATTTATCATGAATAAGAGAAAAATCTTATTAACATTTATTGAAAGCAATACATAACTAAAGAAAGTTGTTTCACCCATGCAGCAATTTAACAAATGCTTGAAACATAATTTCACTTTTATTTAATATTTAAAATACTAAATTAAGATTCCAATCTGATGTATGAAATAATTATGTTACATACCACGGTGAGAACTCTGGTTCAGAAATTGTTGTCGAACAGGAGCAGGTCGCTGCAAAATAAATAAATAAAAATAAGTAAATAAATAAATAAAATAAAAGATAACAATTTAATAAAATTTATGGAATAATTATGTTGCAAATTGTATCACTACTTTTGTGTTTATTTGGAGCTTTTAACTATTAAATGAACTGCAGACTCCAATGGTTTTAAATTTTTGAGCCAATCAATGCATTTATATGATAAAACACTGCAATCATTAAAGTAAATAATTTTTTCAATTAATTAAAACTTTCTACAACGAGAAAAAAACATATCTAGATACTAAAAAGTTATAACGGTTTGAGATCTTAGAGTTTCAGCTAAACAATTATTGCATTTTTTATTTATAATATAAATTACATGAGGAAGGAACCATCCAATATAAATCACTGGAAAAAATTTTTATGAACTGAGTGCCACACAACAAAAACATACAGCTATAATGAATATCCATAACTAATTTAATAAATGTAACTTAGAATTTGATAAGAAAGCTTAGATTTTTAAACATACCGTAATTTCATAAAAATTTTTCAAGCCTTCAGACTGCTTTAGATAATTATTACAAAATACAAAAATTTAAGAGATTATCATGTTTATTTGTAGTGACAAATGTCATCCAGCAAATTAAAAGTTTTGACACTAATACTATTGGCACTACTATATAATAATTTACCACAAAGAAAGCTCTTTGAAATATAATTTGTGTTAATTAAACATCATAAAATGAATAACGGTGATGGGTTTTAACTCTTTTTCCATTACAGGTTTCGAACAACTAAAAGCATACTTTAATATTTTTTAAAATAATGAAGAATAGAAATTTAAATACATCTCATGATTCATATTTTATAAGAAATTGATAATGTACCTGTGCAATTTTTGTTTAGGCCATTCTATTGTGAATTTTTGCATTTGTAGTGACAGATAAATAAAATAAATAACTTTTTTTTTTTAAAATAATTTATTTTGATCTTTGTTTAGTTAAAAGATTACTCTTTAATTTTTTTAAAAGGTATTAATTCTTTATTTTGATTTTACAACATAACCAATTAAAAAGTTCAAAAATATTATATATACTATTAACTGTTTAACATAGGTATTAATATGTTCAAAATAAAAAAAAAAGGATTTAATATCTTTTATTCTTGTTTCACAATAACAGTAAGTTTAATTGAAAAATTCCACAACAAAAATTCTCTTCATTCATTCTAAAATTAATGTCAATATATATTATTGATACAAAATAAACAAATTCACTTCAGTTGTTCTTATTTTGTAAAAACAGAAATCCTAATTTTTATTCAAATATAATTATTCTAATCTAAACAAATGATCTAATAAAAAAATATATATAACAAAACTAAATCAACTTACAGACATGAACTTTTTTCGTGTATTGGTTATTGTTTCAATAGTACTAATTGGCTTTGGTTCAAGCGAATCTTCCTCATAGTGCTTGTTATAATCACCTCGGCGACTGTATCTGGAATGATTAGGGTAATCATATGCTGCATGTGTAGAATATGTGTCTGGTCCCACATTCTGTACCGATATTTTCATTTCAACTTCATCCTCAACTGGTTCATCTGCAAGAGGTGTTCCCGGTTGCACATCATCGGAACTGAAAATTTGAAATAATTCAAGTAAGCCATTAAAAACTTATAGACTAAATCAAAATTAGGTTAATTCTAAAATTAATAATTTTTTTTTCAAACTTTAGTAGCACATCTAAATTTTTCAATTACTATTCTTATATTATACTGAGAAACTATTGTTTAACTACTCTAATAGACAAAGCATATTATTTCACAATAACCACCAAAATTTTCAAGCATTTAAATTTTAACATTGGTTAACAGCATTTATCAAAAAAAAAAATATTACATATTTTAAAAAGATACTGCAAATAATGTTAACAATAATGGAAACTCTGAAAATGAACATAAATTAAGCAAATAATAATTCTATAAATTAAATTCTGTATAAACTATAAAATAAAATACTAGAGATAGAATAGTTAATATGAACAATTACACTTAAACTTGAAATGTTATGGAAATTCAATTAGTTAAATTATAATGTTCAGCAAATTAATTATTTAGAATAAGTGAACCAAAAACACAAAAGCATTCAACCGGAACACTTATTTGAATAAAAACATAATAACAAAGAATTTTCAGTAAACTGATAGAAAACAGTATTCTATATTCAATATTTAAGGAAATAAAATTATTTTGCTAGTGTTCAAAAGAAGTATCAAAAAGTTCTCTCTGAAAATACCAAAAGACTATATTTTAAATTTAACTAGATTACTTAAATTAAAATTTTCTAGTAACCACTTTGTTGTCCTTCTTACAGGAAATTTTACAGTATTAAAAATATTCTTTTTCTAGTTCCATTAAAATACATTTTATTTCATTTTTGCATCAAATTGGTTATGAATTAGAGATTTACAAAGCTTCTAAACAAGTTTTTAGATTTGTACTTCTAACTTTAAAACAATATTTAATACATTATTGCCTTCTGCATGAAAATGCTTAGAATCACAATGGGAATTTGTCTTTTTTCTCTAATTAAAGCAAATATTTAATAATTAAAAACAATAAATCTTCAATTTTACTAGAGTATTTTTTTAATCTAATAATAGAGAGTTTGAAAGAGTTGGAAAATATAAGCAAAATATTTATTAAAAAGATATTTAACCTATTGATTTTAATATATAATGAATACTATTTCAGCACATGTGTTTCAATTAAGAATTTACAAAATTAAGCAATATATATTTTTTTATAATTAGAACATAAAAATATTTTGGTATTTAAAATTGGCAATAAATTTATGTAAGGTTGACAGTGCTGCATATTAACTGCATTAATAATTTTAAGAATCATTTTGACACTACTTGTATTTAATAAGATTCTGCCAATTTTATGCACAAATTTTCCCATTAGATTATGCTTTGAGAAAATTTATTTTTATATAACAAAATTTATAGCAAATTAATTCCTTGTATTGATTTACAATGGAATGACAAGTGATTTACTCCATATTTAATCATAAAGACTTTTCCACTTGTTCAAATAGAAAAAAGTATTTCATAGCAAGATAGAAATGTAATATTTGACAAACATTGAGAGTAATACTTTATAATACACTTACTCTTCTCCCAATTTCAATTCAGGAGTATCAACCTTTTCAGAAACTGGACATTTTGATGCCTCAACAGAAATTTGAGTTTCTGAAATCTCAATAGGATTAGACATTTCTTCTTTTTCAGATTCTTCTTTCTTCACACATGCAGTTTCTACTGTTGTTTCTTTGTCAGGCTCATGTGTAGAAATCGATTCTGCTTGAGATTGATTTTCAACAGTTGAATCAGGTGACGGTTGTGGAGATACATTCCGTTCTGGAACTGGTGAAGTTTTTACAAAAGCAGCTCTTTTAATTCTTGTGTAGCCAGTTTCATTTTTAAAATTTAGGACAGCAGTTCGCAAAAATCGATTTGGAATAAGTGTGTTAGGAGAAACATCACTTTCATTGCACACAGGGCATTCATGATTATCTGATTCTAAGAGCACTTGACGAACACCTTAGAAATGAAAAGAAAATTGAAATTAAGTAATTTTTAATATCGACAATAAAAATAACATTATAAAAAGAAATTCTAAAACACATTAATACAAGGCTTTCTATGACTATTTATTTCCTTATTTTAAAGAAAATTATTTTGACCAATATTTGCCATAACTTCAGAGAAAATTTCAAAGAATCTCTCCTAAAGGAAAAGACAAATATATCACTAAGAAAAAAACACAAGAGTAATAACCACAATAAATATATTGTCAAATAATTTAGGTAAAAAAGAATATTTTTGATGAGAGTTAAACATTAATTCACATAATATGAAAATTTTTATTATAAACTTCTAATATCTTATAAAAAAGAACTTAATGATAATTAAAATATGAAATTATTGAAAAGTACATGTTAAGATCATTAGACTATGTACCTAAACTAATGTTTTATAGAAACCTATTAAGGAGTAATTCAGACCATTACTATCTTTAGTTAGTTTGTAGTACAATGATCAATTAAACTTGGATTAACAATTTAAAGTGAATTATCAACCACTTAATGCATCCAAGACAGGATTCACAATATATTGAACTGAAAACCAAAGTGCTAACCACTTAGATGTCAATTTCCAGGAAGAATCACTATTCACAATATATGGGAAAATTTTTAAGTATTCAAAGTATAAAAATAAGTTTGGAACAACATTCATCCAGAACATTGCATCAAAAAACAAACAAGCTACTTAAAAGCAAGTCAAGAACATAATTATCAAGATCTTTAAATGTTGATTGTTCATTGATAAACCTAACAGGTGCTTTAGTTTCACAAAGAGCAATCAAAAATAAACAAGATTTACTTGTTTATTTTTAATTGCTCTTTGTGTGAATATTTACTTAATAAAAATACTGTAGTTAGCAAGTATTTTTGACCTAGTGCACAGTATAATAAAATGGCAAATCCATTTTAACTCAGGTTTTGGAAAGACATTGTCAACCTCATGAGATTATTAAAAATAACATAATAGCGGTCTGTATACTGTTAATAGCATCATAGGTTAAATTGTTGCTCCATGATCATATTTTGCACACAAGGACGAATATGACTGAGACCTTCAGTTAGATTCTTTATTATTAGGATATCATCTTGAATTAAGAATCAGAGCTCCAGTGGCTTGCTAGCCTCCTTTTGCCATAGTGAGTAATTGGAAGATGAATGCACCTGCCCACATTAGGTTGTGCAGTTTCATGGGTTGGGGATATGCCTACATTAATTTGTGATATGCCTACATTAATTCCTGTTAGTGAGGCATGGGTGTGGAAAGGATGGAACTACTTTAGGTGCAATCTTGATACTTGATTGTGGTTCAAAATTACAAAACACTTGATGATGGGCAAGTATTTCAAATCAGTTAACCTTAGGATACATTCTAGAGCTCATCTGTACTGCTATGCATGTAATAAGAATCAAAGTAACAAATTGTAAAAATGAAGATCAATCAGAGCACTAATGGTTCAACTGTCACTGATGTCAGCAACTATCATCACCGTACCATTTTGGATACATTTTGCTTACAAATTTTTATGTCACATAAATTAGACAAAAAATCAACACACTTCAGTTCTGTTCATTGATTATATTAGAATGATTCTTAAATATGGTTAAGCATGTATATAACTTCAAATGATTTCCTTTTCTGTAGTTAAAAAGTATTTTTGACTAATGCACAGTATAGATAATAAAACTAGAAATCCATTTTAGTAGACAGAAATATAGAAATAACATACCGGACCGCATAACTAATCTTCTGTATGTTGTTAAAACTGAAATTGCTTTATTTTGCAAACATGCTTACCTTCTCATTTCTAAAGTTGAAATTTCACAAATAATCTATAATATACATGGCATAATCAAAACATCCAATCAACTTAAATCCTATCTCTGGGAAGATACACCACTTGCTTTCAAACACTTTATCGATAAAAGTGGTAAAAGGTTGTTCTTTTTCCTTAATATAATCATATGAAATTAGGAAAGTTTACATTTTTATTAACATTAAAAACATATAATTATTCAGTATAATACTTCTCTTTAGTATAAGTGGTGGGAAAAATATTATCACAAAGTTTTATTGAATGAAATTTCTTTTTAAATTAGCTATTATTTTCATTATTTTTTTTTATTTAACTTTTAAAAACAAATTCCAAAATAATTGCAAATATGACTTACATTCATCACAGAAGCTATTTCCACAGCATGGAATTAAAACAGCATCTTGTAATAAATCCTTGCAGACCATACATAACAACTCTTCTGGAATTTGAGCTTCAGGTTCAGGAACAGGTTCATCTTGAGGAACAAATGGAGGCTTTTCCTTTTTCACTTCTTTATATGCTTGACTAATTTGAAAAATATAGGATATTAATTCTGAATATTAATATAATAAATGGATTATTAATAAGATTATCAAAAAACCTATTCACAAAATTACATATATTTAACTCATACAATTTTATATAGTCTCAAACTATCTAAAAAAATCCCAAAATATTTTATCAATAAGCTACTTCATGAAAGATATAAAAGAAAACATTTTTAAATGATGATTCAGAGTAAAAAGTTTTTTAATTTTTAACATATACTTAAAATTACTACTTCTGAATTATAAATTTAAAAATATAACACATAAACAGAATCTAATTGAGATAAAAATTTGATTGACTTAAATCTAATATTTCCTTATTTAAATAAAAACAAATATTAACAGTATTTGGTAGTCTAACACACATAAATAGAATGTGCAATTCTTATAAAAATAGTTAAAGATCGATAATTTTTTAAAATACACAAAAATTTATTTCTTCAAGTACTGAAATTAGAAAGGGTATTTTATGGAAAGAGATTACATAAATTTCATTTCAATCTCTTCTTTAAAAAGTTGTTTAGTTGAGAGAAACTTACTTCCAATTCTCATATATTCTCAAATGAATTAAAAACAAATATTATTTAAAAAAAAAATATGTTTATATTCTGATCATTAAATATTGTCTGCCTAAAAAAAATGCTCATATTTACAATTTTGAAATAAATAATAATAAATTACATATTCATACACTAAAATGTAATCCATTTTCTTAAACTTAAAAGAAAAATATTGGGAAAAAATGTATTCTTTTATACAAATTATATTATACACAAGCAACAGACCATTTTCAAGGACTTGGCAAAATAAGTTTAACAACTTGAATGAACTTAATAATATAAAAAACCCCCAAGTTTCATTAAGATTATGACAAATTAAGATCTAAATGGTGATAAATTTATTTACTTTGAAATAATTAATAAGTAATTTAAAAATGGTTCTGATGGAAGTTTTATTGTATGTGTTGATGTACGAAAAAATTAATTAAAAATAATAAGATTTTATACACAGCACTTACTGATCAATTAAAGGAACTGCATAATCACCCGAGCTCGTAAGAAGAGCCCCTTTATGTTCAGGACCATCTACAGGAACCATAAAACTACGAGGGATTCCTGTACTACGTTTCACATCGGGCTATAACAAAACAAAAGTAACTTGTTTTTGTATTTAACTAATAACAAAAAAGAACAAAAGAACTAATAACAGAAATAAAAAGAAAATAAAAATTTTGATTAAATAAATAAGATTTCTTACATTGTTAGTTGGGCAATTTTTAATCCAATGCCCTGTCTTGCCACATCGAAAACAAGTATATGTTGGGGGAAGAGGTCCTGTCATGCTGCGGCTCTTCAAATATCTAATCAGAATGTACAAATACTTCAGTATTTGAAATAGCTTTCATTAGAGTTAAATTTATAAATAATTTGAAATCTTTTAAAATCAGAACTCATAATGCAGATGTAATTCTGAGTAAGTGAAAAGGGCAGAACCATGAATTGTAGAGAGAATGTTAAAGGTGAATTTTAATACTTTTTTTTACATAATAATGTATAATTAATACGATCAAGGTTTAAGAACATATATTCTACAATCTACATATTTTAAAAATGACATAATTTTAGAAAAGTAAAAATATATATCCACTTTACATTCTAAGAAATTAATAATAATTCAATGTGTTTGGATACACTGAATTATTTGATAGCAAATATAAATAGATACAGATAAAAATTCAGAAAATTTTGATTACAATCATGCCTGATAATCTGTGACATCAGTAAAGCAAAATGAGAAAATCTACTATTTTATTTTTAAAGTTTGCTAATCGTTAATATTAAATCTTTGTATAAATTATAAATTTCTTATATTTGAATATAAGATAATTTTTTATTACAATTAATTATAATAAAAAAGACATTCTTAAATTGAAATTTTTCTTTATATAAAATGCTCAAATAATGAGCATTATCAAAATGGTCTTTTAAATATTGATAATATTCACTGCAAAAAAAAAATTACTTTGATGGGTCATATTCAATACTAGACTGAGTAATCATAGCTTTGACTTTGTCTTCTTCAGATGTGTTAGCATTAATTAAATCAGCACTCTTTGCTATTCTATCATATCGAATAAATCCCAAATCATCCTGAAATGAACAATGTAAGTTAAAAAAAATTTTTTCTCATTTTCCAATAACATATTTATAAGATACATAGTTATATAACAAAAATGAACATTATTTTTAAAAATTAAATAAGGATTTTCTTTTCTACAATCAATAAAAATATTTTATATATCTATGTAAATTATTTGAAAGGGGTGAATACACTAACTAACATTAAAAAATTCATTTCTAAAACAATTGTATTAGTTCTTATTATTTTTCTTTTGATTATTTTATAATTATTTGCTTTAAAAATAAATGTGAATAATATCAATGTTAGGCTTTGAATTAATTATAGCATAATTTTATTTTATTAAGTAATAACAAATACTAATTTTGTTTACAACTATCATGTTACTTCTGATAAGATATATCTAAAAATAAAAGAACTAAAAAATAGCCAAATGAAAATACTTTCATTCATTAAATTATTTTTTTAAAAAAATTTAAAACTTTTTAATATTTAAATACATTTTAAAAGTACATATCAGTTATCACTATTTTTAAAATCAAATAAAAATGAATCTAGTAAATAATATAAATAATTGGAACAGTGTTGGTTTTATAAATATATAATTTGATAAAAATTTCTAAGTGTGCTATAAGATCAAAAATCAAGATTACCATATTTTCCTGTATATAAGTCGCAGATTACCTGTTAAAAAGCTTCGTATTAAATGCTGCCGCAGATAATCTGATAAAAAACACATTTTCAAGCAGAAAAAACTACATTAAAATTTTGAAAAAGCCATTTGTTTTATAAAATGGTTAACAGGTGGCACTGAAAGATTTCACAATTTAGTTTACACATTGTAGCAATATTTAGTTTTGTCTATTTATGTTAAAAAACAAATTTGTTCTTGAACGTAATTGGAAGTTAGTTCTAGAACAGGACAAATTTGATTCTTCAGAATTTGTTCTAGAACAAGCTTGAGTTCATTTACATGCATTTATCATCATCTGAACAATTTTGTACTGAAAATATTCATATATCATGTTTAAGTGAAAACATGTAAGTTGCACAGCATAACTTAAACTGAAAGTTATAGAGAAAGCTGCTGAAGTAGGAAATAGGGAAGCTGCAAAATTGTTTAGCATCGACAAGTCAAATATTCAATTGTGGGAAAATAAGTCGAACTTTGAAAACTGCAACTGACATAAAAGAGGTAATCATTGTGGGCAGCCTCACTGGGTTGAAATGGAGGAAGAATTGTATAAATGGATATTATACGAGAGAGGAAATAGGAAGGCAGCCTCAGCAATAAATATAAGAATGAAATCTCAACTCATTGCACGAGAAATGGGTATTGGAAATTTCTCTGGTGAACCCATATGGTGCTACAGGTTTATGAAAAGGAAAAACTCAGCTGTACGTAATCACATGTCAGTTGGTCAAAAACTACCAGAAGACTGGCACCAAAAAAAAAAAAAAAAAAAAAAACTAATGACTTTATTACATTTTGTAAAAAAGTCATAAAAGAAAACAATGACTCTTGACAATTGAATTTGATTTTTAATATGTATGAAGTGCCCTTGTCCTTTGATATACCACCTACCAGGTCCCTCGATATTTGGGGAACAAGCAGTGTTTTCATAAATACTACAGGAAATAAAAGAACTTCATTTGCTGTAATTTAATGCTGTGCAGAAAATGGTATGAAATTACCACTAATGCTGAAAGACGTTTTCGAAAGAAAATTTTCATAAAGTTGTTGAAATTAGAGTAAATAAGAAAGGAGGGATGAATGAAGAAATTATGATGCCATTGTTACATAGCATCTCACGAAAACGAAAAAATTATTTATTTCTTAAGTTTTTTTTAAATATGGACTCTATGAAAGCTAATCTAAACGAAAATGTTAAGCAAGCCTTGAAGTCCGCATTTGTGATAGTTGCTTTTATTAATGGAGGACTCATATACTACAGGCTTTAGATTTAATCAGAATTAATAGATTGTTTAAATCGATTAGAAAATTATGGGAGTACTGGATGTCTGATGGAGAAATTTTTTTCCCACTGAAACTGTAAAATTAAAATGGGCAACATATGAAAATGTTTCGAACTGGTCAACAAACTTGAAAGCGTGTGACGATGTCTCGGAAACTACAATAAGAAACACATTTAGAAAATACAATTTTGGTGATAAAAATGACTCTAATAATGATATATTCATTATTGAATGACTCAGATGACATATTAAGTAAAAATTTAATGAATTTATTTATGTCCGAATCTGATGACTCAGATTTTGAACGTTTTTAATTATTTTAAATAAATTTAGAGATCATTTAAGGTAAATTTTCTTTTTTATTATTAAGTGTATTATTTTAATTGTACTTTAGTGGAAGAAACAAGGTAAATTTGTAAATTACAATTCCTCTCACCACTTGGCAACAGAACATATATATATATATATATAAGAGGCCAGAGTTGTCCTGACATTCCTGATTTAAGAAACAAATGTGCTGAAATGTCCCCATTTTAAAAATTAAATCCTAAAATCCCTTCTTTTTTTATATTTTTAATTATTAATTAGTTAAAAATTTTATAAATTTAAATAAATATATTTTTTATTTAAAAAGGTATTAAGTTTATTACATTTTATACAGTAGTAAATTTTTCTGCATATTTTCTTCTCAGTACTTAAAAAAGACTGCACTAAAATAGATAAAACAAATTTCCTCTTCTCTTTTTAGCTTTCCTTAAAACTGGTGCTCATTGGCCATAAATGTATAATGACATAAAAGTTTAGATTTGGGTTTACCAATTAAATTATTGGCTTTTACAAACAAAGAATTTTATTTTCAGTAATGAACAATACTTATGATGTAGTATTCTTTAGTGTTTATGCACATGTGTTCAAGTTTGCTTATCATGTCATTTTTAATCAACAATTTAACATTAGCAAATTTCTTTATTTAGAAAATATGTTCCCCCCCCCCCAAGATGACAAACATAACAAAATTTTCTAGACGAATATTGGAATTGTTAGATGAAAATAATAACCAAATTGGTACCAAAGTGTTGACTGTGTTTGTGCGGAATTCTTTGTGAGACAATGGTGACAAATGCACTAATTTAAGATAAACAAAAGCCCAATATGAAAGAAAAAATATAACCAACAATGCGCTATTTGAAAATATTTAGTTTCTTTCATTTAAACATCAATGAATCATATGTATTTTTTATTTTGACTACATTATTGACAGTATGTATTTTGGATCATTCATTGTAAAAATGGCTGCGGATTATATAGTATATTTTTTTACTCGAAAAAATTACCTTGCGGATTATATACAGGAAAATACAGTATTTAATCTTTTATTCTGGTTTAGAAATTATACAGAACACAATCAGAAAAGAAATGAGTATTAAGTTAATATTCGTATTTTGTACATGTGCTGATAATCACTTTAATTTTAATCTGAATTTTTTTTTTAATTTTACGAAACCTTTTTTGGTTTAGATGAATTTTTAAGTTGATTGTTTCCATCTAACTGGTAATTTGAAAACTATCAATTGAGTATAATTATGAAACCTTTTGTATATTCAGCTATGTTGTTTAAAGTTAATTCAATTTACAGAGAAAATTATAATTTAAAAACCAGATTATCATTATGTATCCAAATACCTAATTAATTACATAACTAAATACAACCAAGAAAATTTAAATGGTGTTAATAATAAAACAATGAGAATTTCACTTACATCATCTATGGGAAGAGGTAAATCAGGTTTATCCCTAGAGAAGAAAAAAATGTATTAGAAAAATTTTATTTCAGTTTCAGTTTATAAAATTAAGCAGAATAAAAAAAGATTTTTCTTTTCTAACAAAAAATAATTTAAAGGAACAATCACAATTCTATAAGTTTATACAATGTTACACATTCCAACATTTTATTATTATTTTTTTCTTTTTAATCAAAGTAGAAGGTAATTAAAAATTACTACTGTTATTAAAGATACACAGAAATTAAATGTGTTAGAGATAGAAAATAAATACAATGTATACCTGAGCACATTTCAAACACAACAAACATTTTGCTAATAAAATATACAAGACAATACGCATTAAAAACTCATAAAAACATTTTTATGGTGTGAGCATTTGTTTTACATAAATGCTCTTAACATAGGTAGGATTAAATATAAAAATGAAGAGGCTTGTTGCTTCCATTCATTATTTGCTACTGCCCAAGCTAAAAAGTGTTCTCAATGGCAACAATTTCTAAGTTTGAGAAATACACAAATTACTTTATTTTCTATTCAGAGGGATATATATATAAATCTCGTTTGATTTAACCAAACATATTAATTAGGTGTCTTCATCCAAACTCACTGACCATCGATTTAATGACTGAGTTTTAAGTCCTGATATAATGATTATAATTTTAAACAATGAATGAATCCATGAACAATTAAAAAAATAATAGCATCATTCTTCTATGAAAAAATCTATTTGAAAAAGGAGTGCTGATAATAATGAGAGTAAAATAAGTATATAATTTTAGTAATTATAAATTTATCACTCACTTTTTTTTTTTTTTTTTTTTTGTTTCCAATTATAACTGGAAAAATTTGAAGCTTTAAGGAATAATATGGTAACATTCAGCAGTGCAAGCAATTAAAGACTATTATTAAAGATTTCAAAATTTTATGTGATGAAGAATGAAGAAGAAACACACTATCTATACAGTAAATTCTATATTCCCTAATTTATCAATATGAAGAATTTTTTCCTAAAACTCTTGTAGTGTGTTAATCATTTTTTTTTAAATTTTAAAAATCTACTTATTAGAAGCATCAAACATGTATGCACAAACATCATTTGAATCAACAATTTGTAAAGAAAAAAAAAATAATAAATAAATAAAATTCTTATCAGTTTGGTCTTATTTCTATGGATTTATAGCTAGCAATAACTTTAAAAATTTTAATTACTAAAAAAGCTTTAAGCTAAAATTTAATTAATTTAACCTTATTTAGAATAATGAAAAGATTCAAATCCTTAAAAGTTTATGAATACAATTTTATACCAATGAGCATTTAAAAAGTGAATCAATTGGTGTGGTTCCTCATCTGAACATAAATATTATGAAAAGATAAAATTTTTTATAAAAAATATCATACCAATTTTTCTTGCTTCCACCCTGAACAGGAACTCTGGCCACTATTACAGATGTATTTTTAGGAACTAACATTTCATCATTGTCATAAACTAATTAAAAGAAAAAAATTAATTACACAAGAATAAACATCAGGTGAATTTTAAAATAGCAACATCTAGTGTTTTCATTAAAAATATGACTTTAATATCATTAAATAAAATTCATCAGTTTTGTAGATAATCAAGTGACAAATTTTTAAGCTACAAGGGAAAAAACATTATTATTTAATTATTACATTAGAATTTATCAATAAAGTATTTATTACAATCATATAATATTAAAAAATGCACCCTCTAACTTGAATTGCATCCTTCACATACACAAAGTCTATTAATAATTTTAATATATTTAAAATGTTTGCATAATTATTAATGTATATCTTTTTTTTAAACATTCATTAACAGTTTACTTTTGAGATTAAATTGTACTAGAATTTTCAAGGATAATTAAAACATTGGATCAATCTGAATAAAAACACAACACACTCTGGTAAAAATTTAATTTTTTCAAAATTAAAATAAACATTTAATTATAAAATATAAATTTACAAATGAAAAAATATTACCTGAAATGATTTATAAATTTTAAATACCATCACTTGCAAATTTAAATTTGTAAGTGAGATATAAATATAATATGGTAAGTTAGATAAAAATATGAAATCTAATTATTTTACATTATGAGAAAAATGTGATAATTAGAAAACCTATTTAAATGCCATGAGAGAGTTTATGAAATATATTTATTATTACATTAATTACAAATCAATGAAGATTTATAAGAAAATTTTAACAAGAAACAAAAATTTCTAATAATAAAAAATAAAATTGTAACAGATCTATTTCTATTGTACATTTGCAAACTATCAGAATGGTTTTTAGTTTGTTAAATAATCATTTAAAATGTTGAATTAAGAAAATCAACTATACAAGCATCTAAAAGCAATTTAATTCTCAACATATTTAACATTTTTTATTTATATAATTAAACAATTAAAAAAATATTATAACTTCATTTTTGGTATTCTATCACTAGTTTTATATGTGAAATTCATAATAAAAACAAAAATATATACTTAAAAGTGTTCTTTTTAACTTTCTACTTAACTCATAACTATTTTCAAAACATTAAAATTTTTTTATGGTATAAAGAAATTAGAATTCTGAAAGTATTTTTATAGATCATAATGTATTATCAAACCAATGACTCACAAATTTATTTAACTTTTGTCTAAAATAAAAAACATGAGTATATTACAAATTTTTCACTTAATCTGTAAGATATTTTATCGAGTAATAAATATTGAAACAGTTAAATGAATGCTAGGTTGGCATTTTAAAGCTCTTCTGACTGAACAATTTTTCATACATTCTTGCAAATGTGAAACTAAATTTGGAAGATTCATAGATCGTTAAAAATTAATTTTTAAGATTTTTTTTGTTAGTAAAATATTTGAATATACGCAGAGTTAAATATCATAGCATTTACTAACATATCAATAAATTTTGATAGTTAATTTTTATTTCATTAAGATTTTGTTCCGAAGTTTGGTTATTCTAATTATAATTACATTGAACTTTGTTCAGATAGCTGAAATTCAAGAAAACACAAGAAAAAAGCTTTTAAAATAAAAAGAAAAGAAAAGCTAATTAAATAATCAAGGCAAAACTAATTATAACAAGAATGTAATTATATGATATCATTTGGAAAAATGAGCATGAATCTTTTAACTTTGACTATATATAATTATCTGCACATATCAAGTATATTTGGATAAGCAAGATTTTATCCTTTGGCATTGTACTTTAAAACACAATTTTCAATGCAAAATTGACAAATTTTAATATTGATATTGAAGAGTGTGATAAACAATATATACTGAACAGGATATAAAAATCCCTTTCTCAATCCAGTATTTGCATACATTTCTAAATGTTAATTTTTCAGTACCTTTCTCGTGAAACTTGTTAAACATTATATATTTATTAGCTAAAGTTAATGTTATTTTAAAAATACTTTTTTTTCCAACTTCAAATATGAGATAACAAAGCTAAAATAGCTACTATAGAAACAACCCATTATTTTACTGTACATAACTGATCCATATTAGTCATAACAAATTTTAGATATTTAAGTAAAACAAATTATGAAAGTGAAATTGGAATTAAACTTTTCATGAATATTGTATATTGCAAATGAAATCGAAACTTCTTGAATGTATCCAATGATAAATTATTTGGGTTTGGTCAGATAAACAATGTAACTAAAACTGATTGAGTAATTAAAATGTATTGAAATTTTTTAAGGGTATCTATAAATGTTCAGTACAAAACCTTACAAAATAGTAAACAATAACAAATTGTAAAGCAAAATATTTTAAAAATGCAAGTAATAATTATAACATTAATAAATTGTAAAGCAAAATATTTTAAAAATGAAAGTATATTATTTACATACTTAAAACGATAACAGCACAATATTTTGTAAATTCATTAAGAAAGAAAACTTAAAAAAGTTATTGTTTGGAAAATAAATTTAAACCACAAGGATTATGTTTTAGTTAACTATTATTCATTTCATAAGTTTTTATTTTTAAAAACTGAAACTACCATCACTTTGTAAAAAGTGAAGGCATTTATTCAATATCTGCCATAAATAGGCAATTGGTAGTTTCAAAAACTAAAATGCTTTTAATATAAAAAATAAAGCTGAAATGCAAAAATAAATTAGAGACTAGACAAATTAGAATTTTTCAACTTACAAGATCTATGGAAAAATTAGTACCTTTACCACAAAGCAGTAAGAATTACATTATTATAATATAAAAATAACTAAATATAAAACTCTATAAAAAATCAACAATAATAATGATTAGCATTATGCTTCATAAATATGATTAAAGTAAATAGAGAAATACAATCCACAATTGACACAGTTAAATAAAAAATTTTTACGTATGTTTAAAATTTCTCTATTGGATTTCATAATCAATGATAAATTCATAAAATATTTGATGATGCTTTCCAAATTTTAAAATTTCAGAATACATCAATTGTAAATATAAACATGAAAGTTGTGAAAGATCCATATGCATAAAAAAATTCTCCTAATGGTATGCTTAATACAAAATTTGCTTTTAAAGTTTTGGAATACTCTTTCAATTAAAACATGAACTTCAACATTCATAACTGCTCATAGTGGAAATCCAAAGTTCTAAGTGTTAAATGTTTTTAAATAATGGAAAAATTGTTTGTATATATAATATTAAATTTTGATAATCTAAAAAAGGTTAAAGAATTAAATACTCTAAAATACATTACCCAAGTTAAATTGTCATACAGGTTATAAAAGGGTTTGTATAGCAATTTAGTACTCCTTCATATATAAGGTAGTTTGAAATGTAAAAATCTTAGTTATTTACACAAGATTATAGAAATCATAATACCCAAAAAAATATTGATCCCACAGGAAAAATTTTTATACTTTAAATTACACAGAAATTACATTTATAAATTTGTATTTGTTTGGGCAACTTCTACATATAATTTCTATTCTATTTGTCATTTAACATACTTAAAATTAGTTTCATAGTGAGCAAATTTAACATTTATTATATGCACTTTCAAATGAAAATCTCTCATTTTTAATTTTATATACACTCCTCAATGCAGGAAAAAGGCAAATAAATTATACCATTTTATATAAATGATATTTAACTAGTAACATTTTCAAAAAGTGTAGGTTATTTTTAAACGTTGTTCAAAGACAGAATTAATACACACAACAGACATATATTTCATTGCTGTTGAGCGTATTAATTGCTTTTACCAAACTGAAAATTATTTAATACTTAAAGTTTTATCAATTATTTTAAAATTAAGCAATTTGATTTTGACTATTTCAAATAGAAATTTTAACCTATGTACAAATTAATACAAGATTTTTGATAGTATAAAAGTTACTTTTTACCATAGAAGCCCCAATTATTGATCACAATCAATTTAATGCATAGGAGATATCAGAAACCCACAACATTAAAAAAATGTTATTCCAAAGTTAGTTTATATAATTAAGTATATTTGACATTTAATAAGAACTAAGAATTACCGATTCAAAAAGTAAATTGCTTCCCATAGGGGTTCCTTATTTTAAAATTATGAGTTTTACCAACTTATTCTTTAGTAGTTAAAGATTTTTATTAAGAGTTTTTTAAACAAATTTAAAACTAGTATTTTTGATTCAAAATTAAGGCTATTATTCCCAAATTTCTAATGTATAAAAATATTAGAAATTATAATAATTAATTTTCAAATTTAAAGTAAAAATATGCTTTCACTAAAGTAGAAAACATAGGGTTAATAAATATTATTGAAGAATTCAATCTTTTCAAGGAAAATCAATTAACTTTATTTACCATTATCCTTTTAAACAATGGTATATAAAATATTTGTTCCATTTCTTTGCTATTTATTCTATCACCAGATATACCAAGATTTAAAAAAAAAAAAAAAAAAAAAAAAAAAAAAAGTATGTAAGCTCATTAATTTCCAGTCAATAATTTTCAAGATTTAATAACTTAAAATTCAAATAATTTTGCCATTAATTTCACAGAAAATATGTTCTGATAATAATGCAATTTTATTTATATACATAAAAAAATGAATAACATACGGCAGCTTATATAAATTCATACACCATTATATATATGTACATAATAAAAACTTATTGTTATAAGTAGAAATATTTTTCACTTTATAACTAAACTAGTTCATTTTATAACTAAATTAAAATTTTTCATAGCTAAAATGGGGAGAGAAAAAACATTAATAAATTAATAATTTTTCAAACAAATTTACAATTAAACATTCTCGATAAACATGAAACACCTTCAGCATCAAAAATTTATATAATTAGGTATGTTCACAATACTTACTTAAATTATATTAAAATGCAAACAATTAACTACAAAGCCTCAATGAAAATTTTACTTCTTGTATTTCAATTCTGTCATTCAAATATTTTTTATAATAAATAAGTTAATTTGAAATTTTTAGAATCTAAGATTTTTTAATATAAATCAACTTAAAACATTTTAGTATGAGAAATTCAAGATGAAAAAGGGATAAACAATATACATATATTAATTTAAAACAAGATTTCAATAAAATTATTTTACGCTTTAAAGTTGCAAAGAAATAATTATAAATTAATTTTTATTCAAAGATATGTTTTAAAACTGAACAAATATCATTGTTTTATCATAATGCAAATAGCTGGGAAGAAATTAATTAAAAAATTTTCATCTTTTCCAACTTAATAAGAAAACCTAAAAATGAAATTACTCAATGGAATAAGATAGCAACTAAAATTTTAACTGTGTTTAGTGCATTTAAAACTACATTTCATTTTTGGAACATTTTGAAAATAAAAATACTCAGTAGTCTATTTTTTGATGTTAATAAATTGCATTAAATTTCTGCTGATATTATATATTTCCCTTGTTCATTCTAATTTTCTATATATTCTTCACATGCAAAAGCCTTTGATGCATTTCATTAGCAATTGGAATAATAAAACTCAAGTGGATACAAAAATTTCAATGCTAATCAGTATATTTTTATTAAATACACTCAAAAGTAAAGAAAACAAGATTCATTACTTCATTTCCATAAACACATTTAATAATAACTTTACTTATATATTAAAAAATGTTTGAATTTATTTTTTTATTTCAGCTTTTACACTAACTTCCATTTATTAGAAATAAATCTCAGTTATAATATTTGAATTAGTTTCAAAATATTTTGCAGGAAAATAATGCACAGCACCATCCAATTGGATGAAACAAGTCAAAATACAGCAATTTAAGACTACAAAATTTTGTAGTCTTAAATTGCTGTATTTTGACTTGTTTCATTTTCAATAAAACACACACACAAACTAAAAATATTGATAATGTAGAAAATTTAAAATCTACTGAATAATTGTTAATGTAAGACTTTTTTAAGTCTAGACTAAAAATGGATGCTATGATCTTAAAAGCTCTTATAAATGCAAAAGAAATAATATTTTTCACTGTTTAAAATGAGTTCATTATTTTGTTTATTTATATTCATGATTAAAGGAGATGAGGATATTTTCATGAATGACATTCTTTTAATTGAATAAGAAACTTAAATATTTGTAAACATAATGACTTGGTTTAAAAGTATAGTCTCAAAGATATATGCACTATCTTTTCCAATGAAATGATGTATCAGGTTACATAGTTCATATTACATTTCATAAAAACTTCCTGAGCTCAAGAAATTAATATTTTTAAGCTACAACAAAGAGTACTAGGCAACAAAGATTTGTAATATAAAAATATATTGAATAAAATGGATATAATAAAACAAAGACAAAAATCATAAGAAAAATTTGAGTAAAAAGATCTATTTCCAAGCATTTGATTTAAACCAAATTTTTTTTAGAGAAAATACTTCTGAAGAAAACCTTACATTTTTGTCCTCACATTTTTAAAATTATTTAGAAAAATGAAGAAGATATAACTAAGTTACATAATAATTTAAAAAATATTTACAAAGAAAAAAATTTAAGAGATAAATAAATAAAAAAAGTCATTTCCTAGAATAACATTATCTTGATTTGTAGTAATTCAATCACATTAAAAATTTGGATATTAAAAAAGTATATAATTATCAAACTTTTAAAATATCAATGCCAACCAAATTCCAGTCATTACATTAAAAAATATTGCTTAAATAAAAAATTATTTTTCATTAAAAAATTCAAACCATAGAAAGCATTTTATTAGGAACAACTTCCAACATATATCGACTCTTCAGTTGTGAACTTCCCTATTCTCATTTTTTCCAAAAACAATTTATTGAATTTCATTTTTCTTTAATTATTATTAATATATAAAATTGGTTACATAACCTTTTTTCTCTTTCCTTTTAACTTATCCATTAATAGTATTTTTTAAATAAACATAATCTGTGCAAAAGTGATATTTCAGAAGTTCTAAGTCATTTTTAAGGATTCATTCACAACCTTTATATTAGTTTTAAATAAAATCTCAATGTATAATCACATAGTTGAATGTATGAATACCAAAATAAAGTTGTAAAACAAAAAGGGAACAGAATAAAAGTATTTTCTTCTCCTTCCTGCATACAGAATGTTTCTATATGCATTGATTTTAAAAAATAAAGCACTTTACACAATGCTAATATTTAATCAACTAAACAGCAACACTTTATAAATATTAAAAAATTAATAATTCAAGAGTTAACCACATATTTTCTGTAATATCAATTTCAAGCTATTGACCAAATTTTCCATAATAATTTTATTTTTCATTCTTTTTCTATGCTATTTTTTACATTATATAAACCTATATTTGTCACAAGCTGCTTGAGAACAATTTTATATTTCAAACAAATAAAGACTAAATATAGCTTCATTTCATGGTGATGCAATTTTTCACTTTTAATATCTTAGTGTTTTGATAAAAAAGCACTAGCTTTATTTATTTTAAATTTATTTTGGCTATAAGACTATCATACATAAATTATAAATTTAATATTTATAACAAAATGGTTTAATTAAAAAGTATTTTAAGTTTCAATTTTTAAAACTTCAATACATTACCAATTATAAAAACAATAAAAAAAACTAATGATTCTAAAGTCATATTTCATATTTTTACACTTTATTTAATAAAAAAGAAGATAAGGGAAAACTTATTGTTTATATGAAAAGTAAAAATGATCTATTCAGCCAACTCTTTTTGAGAAAGTCCTGATGCAATATCAAATATAAGAACAGTTTAAGAATGGTGCCCATTAGATTTCTTCGATAATTGTTAGAATAATCGATGAGATTAGCATTTATTTCAGTGTCTTTTGTCACCTATAATCTAATAAAACTGTTATAAGCAAAGACATTGACAAATATTGTAGAAAAATTACTTAATGATAGGAAATTATGGAAAATTATTTGTATATTTTTGGTTACTCTTTTTAGAAAACTTTTTTGAAAATGAAGCCACAAAAGGTTTATGAAAACAAATTTAAAAAGAATTAGATTCACATCATTTTTAGTATATAAGCAAAGAATAAAAGAATATATGAAAAGGATGAATAAAATTTTGTTAAAACCTTCAAAGCTATTAAAAATCTCAGATTAAAAATTAATTTTTTAAGTCAAAGCAGCAACTTTATTTGCATGCTTTTAATTAATATAAATTATGCAGAACAATCAAAATTCATGTAGATAAATAATTTGTTAGAAAACTGTACAAAGTGTTCGATAATCCAATAATTCCTACAATACATATATATATATATATATATTAAATTATGTATTCATCCAATTAATTTGTTCTCTCTACATTAAATATCTCAGTAATTACAATGTATTGGAAATATAAGACTAAACTTAAATGTGAGTAATTTTGAAAATTATTCACTAATGTCATAGATATTTTGTAGAAAATTAGAATGAAGTTAAAGATTCATTAAAAAATTTCCAAAAGCAGTAAAAGACCAAAATTGAAATTAACATTTTACAATATTATTTGTACATTCAAATCTTTTTACAAATTACTGCACACTTTTTATCATTACACTTTGTTAGAAAAAAAAAAAAAAAAAAAAAAAAAGGCAACATAAATGTTGATTTTTTAAATGCTCTAAAATGTGATTAAAAACTTCAGTGTCATAATGTGTAATTCATATTAATCACTGTTAAAATATTATTTCAAAAGTAGTTTCAAATCCTATTTCAATAACTTTATTTTCAGAATTAATACATTTTTAAAAAAACATCTGTA
>JAPDSC010012745.1:1428175-1451896 GCA_026290005.1 Latrodectus geometricus | reverse complement strand
AAGCTAAATATCGATAAGTTTTACAAGACTCTCTTCTCAAAATTATCGCTTTTGATCGATCTCGTGCTTTCATCTCAAGTTTATCGTACTCTGCGATAAACTGGATCTAGACTGATATTTTTCATAATAAATGCTCTTTTTCTATACAATTTATTAAATTTTTAATTCTCCTGTGCATTTTTTATTTTATGTGATATCTATATAATCAGCAGTACATATTTTAGGCAATTCGCCGAAAAAAAATTGCCGCGGGTTATACGCCGCTGCGGATTATATACAGGAAAATACGGTAATATTATCAAGACCTAAATAAATAATATTCCTTCCTTAAATAAATAATATTATCAAGACCTAAAACAAAACTGGTATTTTGAAATAATATTTATTTATAGTTTTAATAAAATTAAGAGATCACTCAAACAACACAGGTGAAAATTCTAATCACGTGTAAACACATCTTTATAATGATGATATTTTAACTTTAATTCGGACGCTATTTCATCATATGTTCTTTGTTTTAATTTAGTAAATTTATATTGGGAATCTGAATTATCCCATATATGAGGCTTTACTCTTATCATTTCAATAAAATCAATTTCCATGTCTTTTGTCCATTCAACACAGATATTTGCCATTTTCAAGTATATATATTTATCACATGCACTCATTAACAATAATGAAAACATGTTATTTCTTGACATCTTATTGTTTCCGCTTGGCGAAAGTAAAAGACAACACCAGTTCCGTTGATCATCTTTTGGCGATACGAATTGCTCGAGTTGCTGCTGCATGCACAAAAAAATTGCTCATTTTCGGCAATTCATTACGCCAATAACTTTCATTTGGCATAAAATTTGGCGAAAACTTGGCAATGATCAAATTTCAAATGCGCAGCTGTAAAAAATATCTGAAATATCATTGGACGACGTGTCCGAGTTGCCCAAAATTGAGCTGAGACGTCACGTAATGTTAAGTCTACGGGAGTTGCTCAAAATGAAATATCGGCAACTCTAATGTAATAGGGGCTTTAGGAACTAAAATGTTCCGCAATGAAAAATTTCTATTCTAGCCACTCCCATCAGAGTCGATTCTTCTATAACTTTCGAATCTATCGTTAATGTGTATGTTATATAAATTTTCGTGTTATTAAATATATATATTTCGTGTCACCATTTTAAATATTTAGAGCAGCAGATTTATGCAGACTCATGGATAAATTTTAAGGCGGAAGTAAGTGAGCATTAGAAGATAGTCAAGCATTTACAAGTACACAGACGAAAGTGGTTCCAAAAATAAAAATTGAGAAAATATTCTCAAGAATACTTAAATTTTAGGTTTACCAGCACTGAAGTAAATGAAGAAAAAAGGCCCTTTTTTTTGCTCAAAAATGTTGGCCGTAAATAGCATGAAACTTAATAAATTAAACGACATTTAGAAACGCTTTATAGTGAGTAAGTCAAAAAACCGAGAGAATCCTTCGAATTAAAATCAATCATTTAAGAAGCAAAAATAATTTTTAAAGGAACTTCGTGAATAAAAATCTTTTATTGCATCGTTCAAAGTTTCATCTAAAATAACCAGATGTAAGAACTCTCATACCGTTGGTGAAGAGCTAGTTTTATCAGTAGCAATTGAGATTGTAGAAACTATGTTTGAAGGTAATTTTTCAAAACAATTGCAGTCCATTCCTCTTTCCAATGATGCTGTTGCTCGTCTAATTGGTAATATAGCTGAAGATGTACAGTGTCAGCTTTTCTTGAGTTGCGTGGCAAATTGTTTTCAATACAGATTGATGAAGTAATATATAGTAATAAAGATTCTCATTTAATTGCCTATGTTAGATTTTGTGATGATATTTCAGTAGTAGAAAAACTATTTTTCTGAAAACCAATAGAACTCAAAACAACAAAGCTTGCATTATTTGATTTTTAAATGATTTTATGAACGAGGCAAATATAGAATGGAAAAATCATGTCGGAATATGCACTGATGGTGCTCGTTCAATGTCAAATATTTCAAAGTATACAATTACTTGTAATACAAAAATCGCCTCAATGCATCTAAACACATTGCATAATCTACAGAAAAGCCTTAGCTTCGAAAGAAATGAGTCCTGGACTGAATATTGTGTTAATTACGGTTGTAAACGTAATAAATTATATAAATATGAGACCTCTGAAATCGAGAATCTTTTCCGCACTTTGTAAAGTCATGGGTTCTATAAATTCAGCGTTATTATTTTATTGATAGGTAAGATCGTTATCACGTTGAAAATTTTTGCAACGTGTTCATGATTTAAGAGAAGAAATCAGACAGGAAGCCGAGAATTTTCGTGATTGTGATGAAATTAAGCTACTTGGTCAACATATTAGAGAAATTAAATAACTTGAATCTTCAATTCCAACGAAAAAATACACATACGTTGGATACGAGTGATAAAGTTAATGCTTTTCGTAGAACATTGGAATTCTGGAGCAGAAATTTAAAGCAAAAAACCTAACAATGTTTGAAAATGTAAATAATTAAAACATACAAGGTTGAAGAACATATAGAAGTTGTTTTTGTAACATTGAAAATCGTTTAGCCATGCTGGTGAAGAATTTGTGGTGAAACACTTCTGCTCGGAAGTTGGCAGCAGCAGCTAGAAAAACTTTCTATCTGAACATTGGCAATACCAATCTCCTCGGAATAATAGCGCACGAGGAACAACAGAGGAGTTCACGTTTTTCCCCTACGAAGTGAACGAACGAGCTCAGAAACTAGTTCTCTCTCAGAGATTTTGTATTCGCGACCTTTTGTCATTTTCTTTAATTTGCAATAAAATTTAGTTAAGTTTCAATATATGGTGTGCATTGATATTATTAATAAATGATAAACCTGCACCCATAAATTTTAAAAAATATTTTCTTGACGACAAACTGATAGCAAGTTAAGAGTGGGTTAGAAATTTATTTCATGACTCCCGCGCGAAGGACTCTCAATTGATGAAGAAGAAAAATTCATAGACTTCATGACAAGTGGCGAAATCAAGAAACGATATTGTGATAGCATTTCCCCTTCTCAGCCCCTCTGGAAAGGGTAAAATAAATTCTCACGCTCTGAGGTACACACGCACAGTTCGGACAGGAAATGCACTTCTTACTCGCTTTCCCTCTTGGAGGAAGTAGGTGCCCGGGACAACATGATATACCAGTTGAGCAGAGCAGTACGAACGACCCAAGCCACTTGGTACGTGACCGTCTGGGTGATGTTGTAGAAATGTAATAAGTGCTTCCTTGACTGAAGTTTTGATTCTGTACTTTACACTGAACACTGACCACTAATTCCTAAGTGGTGACCCAAGAATTATGAACTATCTACGCTCATTTTTCATGAATGAAAACTGTATAATTATGGATCAGTGGCAATAGTCAATCCAACATTTATAATAGCAGACCTCTCGTTGTTGTTCCATAAGATTGAAAGTAATTTCGCTCTAGCAACTCCAAAGCCTATGATGGAATCTTAAACAAGATACAATTATGAAGTAGCTCATCTACCTCCAGAAACAGCATCTATCATCAGGGATGTAATTATGCAACTAGACAAAACAGATCTGTACAAGAATCTGAAGGAAAAGCTAGTGGATCGGTTTTCAGAAAGCAAGACCCAATTGAATTCGGTGAATGTTAGCAGGAGAAGATCGGAAGCCTTCGAAATTGTTACAGAGCTTGAAATGTGGAGCAGAAAACCATAACATCGATCATTCTTTACTCCTAAAGCTTTTTAATCGAGCAATGCCAGCTCCAGTCAGACGATCCTAGTATCGATTTCTCTTCTGGCTTCTGACAAAGCTGCAGAAATTTCTGATCAAATTCTTCAAATTACTCCTCATAATGCCTTTGCTGTCTCCAATTAAGTTCCTACTCAAGCATCATTAACCACAGAAAAGAAATCCAACTTCGATTCAATCTACGAGAAAATAAAGGAGTTACGTAAAGAAATTGCGGAATTGCGATCCAGATCAAGAAGCAAAAATCAGCCCCAGGAGAATTTTCACCATCGGCAGTGATCTAATTCACGAGTCAAGCTCTGCTTTTATCATGCCCGCTTTAAAGATAAAGCTCGAAAATGTACACCTCCATGCTCATTCTAAGGAAACACTACTCCAGGGGAGTAGCGTGGATGGACTCCTCCTCCGAAAATTATACATCTCGTCGAATGTTCATAACGGACAAAAATACAGGTACGTGTTTTCTTTGTTGAATCAGGGAGTGATGCGTCTATAATTGTAGCTTCTAAATAAGAACTTACACTTCCCGTTCTTCAAACATTTAGCGCTTCTAAATGCAATTCTATCAATGTGTATGGTCAGAAATCAATAACTATTAATTTTGGTTCAAGAAAGAATTTTATATTTGTAATGTATCCAGTGCAATATTAGGTGTAAATTTTTTTATATCGTTTTAATTTTTTTACCCAAATTTAAGGAATAAGCGTCTGGTAGATTATATAACGAATTTAAAAGTATATGGTAAAATATTTACCTGCAAAATATTGTCCGTAAAATCTATTCTTGTAAATAATATATATAGTAAAATATTATCAAAATACACCCCTATTACAAAATTATCAGATCCTGATATGCCTATAAAATATAATACGGTGCATTATATAAATACTAAAGGTCCACCAGTCACAGCTAAGCCTAAGCATTTAGCACCCGACCATCTAAAAAGTACGAAAGCAGAATTTCAGTGCATGATTCATTTGGGCCATATGTTCATCAAAAAGGCAATGACTTCTCCTTTGCATATTTTGCCTAAAAAAGGTACTGTTGAGTGTAGACTGGAAGGTGATTTTCGTGCCCTTAATGATCAAACTGTTAAAGAGCATTATCCAATTCCTTGCACAACCAATTTTACTTCAAATTTGAATGGCAAACAAGTGTTTAGTGATGTCGACTTCGTCAAAGCATATCATCGAATTTCGATTAATCCTGTAGATGTACACAAAACTGCGATTTGCAGTCCTTTTAATCTTTTTGGATGTCTTCGCATGCAATTTTGTCTTTGTAATACCTCATTAACTTTCCTACGCTTTATTGATGAGGTAATGCGAGATTTACCTTTTGTTTACGCATTTGTTGATGATCTACTTATAGGCTATAGTTCGAAAAGCGACCATCTGATTCATTCAGATCAATTATTTTCCAAATTATATGAATATGGAGTGTGTATAAACACAGAAAAATGTGAGTTTGGTAAATCAACTATTGAATTTTTAGGATATAAAGTATCTAGTAGTGGTATCGAACCCTTACCAGACTGAGTAAAATGTATTTTATATTTTCCTCGACCGAATACCCTAACTCAATTATGCCGATATTTAGGACTTTTTAATTTTTAAGGTGTATTACGAAAGTAGCTGATATTCTAGCACCCTTAGTAAAATTTCTGGAAGGCAATAAAAACAAAAAGAAACACCCTCGTTTCAGTGAAAATAGCTAGGGACAATTAAATTGGGAGGAATAAGCAAATATTTCTTTTGAAAATTCAAAACAAGTAATTATTAAAGCAACGCTATTAAGACATCCTATTCCAAGAGCAGAACTAAGTTTATGGGTTGATGCTTCAAACGTAGCAATCGGTGGCTCTTTAATGCAAATGTCAAATAGCAATTGGGAACCCATAGCCTTTTATTAAGTTTCGTTAAGCAAATTTCAAAGAAATTGGTCCACTTACGACGGCGAGTTATATAAATATATTCCTCTATAAAAAATTTAGACACATGTTAGAAAGTAGATCTTTTGTTATATTTAATGACCAAAAACCTATTAGCAATGCATTTTACCCAAATCCTGACAAATGCAGTCCTCCCTAACTACGTCACTTAGAGTTCATTTCCCAATTTTCCACTGACATTCGTTACACAAAAGGATCTAATAACACTGTAGCAGATGCACTTTCTCGCATTGAGTTAGACGAAATATCTACTTCAGCACTAGATTTTCAAAAAATTTGCCTCAGCTCAATCAAAAGATGAGCAATTGCAAAATCTTTTAACTGAGAATAATACTTCCTTAAAGTTAGAAAAACATTATTTTCCTCTTTAAAATATTAACCTTTATTGCGATCTTTCGCAAGCTGCCCCTCGTCTAAAAAATATGAGCAGAAAATATCTGAAAATATACACTTTCTTTCTCACTCAGGTATTTCAACTTCCATCTATTTAATCACGAAATGCTTCGTTTGCCTTGGCATGTGCAAGCATATTAAAGATTTGATTCGCAGCTGTGTTGAATGTCAAAACGTTGAGATAACTCAGCACACTAAATCTCCTATTGGCACTTTTGTCACACCAAATGCTCGTTTCGCACACATACATATTTATTTTATTGGACCACTACCTTCTTCTGAGGGAAAACAATATTGTTAGACCATTATCGATAGATTTACAAGATGGCTGAAGTCATTCCGACAATAGGCATGATTGCAGAAACAACTGCTTGTGCATTAGTACGCGGGTGGATGTCAGGATTTGGATCACCTGTCACCATTACTACAGACCAAGGCAGAAAGTTCGAATCACATCTATTTTACGAACTCACAAATAGGTTAGGGTGTAATAGAATTCAAACCTTGCCTTATCACCCTCAAACTAATTACTTTATCGAACGCATACATCGACACCTTAAATCCTCCTTAAAAGCTCACAATCAAACAAATTGGACAAAAATTTTCCCAATCGTATTGTTAGGTTTGCACACGGCTCTTAAAAACGACATAAAAGCAACTAATGCCCAACTAGTGAATGGCACCATACTTAGATTACCATGTGGCTTAGTTTAAGTAATTTAAATAATCAGTGTATTAACTCAGCTTAAGTGTCAAACTTAATTAATATGATGAGAGAATTAAACCAAATCACCACTGCAATCCACGGGAAATCGCAAACATATGTAAATTCTTCACTAAAAACCTGCAATCATGTATTTTTAAGATCTGAGAAGGTCAGCCCACCATTAGCACCTCCTTACACTGAACCACATTTAGTTACCAATAGAACAGTTAAAATTTTGTTTTGGACATCAACAGCAAACATTACATGGTTTCCATTGATCTATTAAATCCAGCATATCAATTCTCAGGTGAAATGGATAGTGTCGAATTAATCATGTCAAACGAAAATAGTAATACACTGTCTACTAATAAGTATTTTTACACCTGTGATTGAAAAGAAAAACTAACTTTATTCAAAATCAATAGTTGGTAGAGCCTCCATGAGAGACAATTACAGAGTGAAACCTCGGGGGCATACTTTCCACAAGTCTTTGTATTACAGCTAATGGCATTGTCTTCCACTCGGCTTGGAGTAAACATACAAGTTTCTTCACCGATTTTGGACGGAGAGTGCATCCCTTAATCCAGCGACACACTCATTCCAGGGGTTCTCGATAGGGTTCAGGTCTGGGCAAGCCAGTCCATTCAATGAACTCCGTTGGCACCATAACAAGCCTCGGTTAACCTCGAAACATGATAACAGGCATTGTCATCCTGAAAGTAACAGGGGTGCAACACGTAAAACTGCCACAAAGTAGGAAGCACGTTGTCATCCAAACTGGTACAGTAGGCATCAGCGTTGAGCTTACCATGAATGGGGAGCAAGGGTCCCAGTCCATATCAGGAGAAATATCTTCAGACCATAATTCCACCTCCGCCGAATTTGACTGTTGGCTCAATGCATTCTGGCAGGAAACGTTCTCCAGGTAGACGCCAGACTCAGACCCTGCCATCTGAACGGTAAAGGGTGAACCTTGATTCGTCACTCCAGAAAACCCGTATCCACCGATTTAAGGTCAAATTTCGATGTGCTTTGCACCACATTAACCAAGCAGTGTGGTTGGTTTTTATGATCAATGTCTTATAATCAGCAGCCCGACCATGAAAACCAAACAGATGTGTTTCCTTAGGGATAGTATTAATTGAAACAATAATCCCGAATGCCTGTTGAAACTTCTCGCAGATGAGTGCCATCAGTTGGGTGCAGTGTTTCTAAATTTCTCTGGACAGCACTCGTCGGTCTCTAACTCCCAGTACCATTGGTCTGCCGACTCAGGGCGCATTTCAACAATCACCGCTCACCTACCACTTCTTAATCACATAGGCTACTGTCAATTTTGGGTGTTCAGATCGATAGATATGTTTCTTAAGAATGGATCACATTTGTGATACCCGATAATTTTATCTTTCTCGAAATCAGAGAGCTCCGAACTGTGCGGCATCTTACATGCGACTAATGCCGATGCTGTTTCTACATGATACATACCGGCGGAGATCATGACGTACCTCAGGAATGCTGATATCGTTATTTGCATAGGTGTCCAAAAATTTATTGGTTGACAGTGTAGTTCTGACATTCAGACTCCTTCACAACCATTGCAAAGTACTAGATGTGGTAGGAAAGTTCATTTTCCGAAACATTTAATTACCGAATATGTGATATAGAAAAATGACGACTTATTTTACATATCATAACTTATAAAATATACTGGAAATTGATAAAATAAAATATGGGTAAAATCTTAAGAAGCATATAATTTCATGGCTTATTCTGTAATTCAAATCACCAAAATATGTCAACATTTTTGTACATATGAATATAACAACATGTTTTATAGTTTGTACATTTTTCTTTGTAACGCGAACTAAGTAGCTGGGGATATAGTCTGTAGTGGTCTCCTTCTCACGTCCTTTATTAATAACGGAAATGGCATTCCCCCTTCTCAGCCCATTCGGAAAGGGTGAAAAAATCCCCGCGCTTTGAGGTACGGACGGACAATTCGGATAGGAAATGCACTTCCAACCCCCTTTTCCTCTTGGGGGTAGTAGGTGCGAGGGACAACGTGATATATCAATTGAGCAGAGCAGTACGAACGACCCCAGCCACTTGGTACGTGACCGTCTCTGTGATGTTGTAGAAATGTAATAAGTTCTTTCTTGACTGAAGTCTTGATTCTGTACTTCACACTGAACACCGACCACTAATCCCAAAAGAACAAAACCTATCGTAGAGACATATTTTTTTACTAAAGCTCGTAGTCATTTGTATATCATAATTTTTTGACGCAATTTTGTTCTTATCAGAAGAAATAACATTTAGTGAAATAAACTTATGTTTAAAATATTTACATGAATAGAAAATTACCAAATATTACACTGGTGTGCAAAACTTAAGCAACGATGTTAATTTTAAGCAGATAGCCATGAAATTGCATAGAAGAAGTTTTTGCGATCAGTGCAATGAACACGTAATTCAGTAGAAAGGTCATGCGTATGCAAATATCAGTGGCAAAACGTCAGAGGTGACGTGAGCGTATGCCAAACGCGTGCGCTCAGCACGCGCAGTTCAAGCCTACAATAAAAGGTAGGACAGAGGAGCAATAAAAAATTTTCGTTTCGAGTGCAAGTGAGTGTGTCCGTGAAATATGGCTAGAAGAAATCACCTTGACGACTTCACACATGGAAGAGTGATTGGAAAACTGGAGGAGGAGCGTAGTGTTATCAGTGTAGCTGAAGATTTCGGAATCAACAAAAGTGTCGTTTCCCGGACTTAGAAAGCCTAGGTATAGCTGTTTGAAAGGTTGGTGGTGGCCACCTCAGGAAAACAGCAGCAATGGAGGACCGCTATATCGTCCTGCAGGTGAAAAAAACCCGAAACTAGTCAGCAAGCGCCATTGCCCAGCAATTGTGTACAGCAACGGGGAGAGAAATGTTGCGGTTTACTGTAGCCAGGCGCCTTCACACAGGTGGCCTATTCGCCCATGTGTCAACGGTCAACAGAATGCAGCCACCCATGTGTCAACGGTCAACAGGCTGCTGTATTCCGTTGACAGTTCGCCATCGGCGGCACCGCTTAGAGTGGTGCAAAGAGCACAAAAACTGCACATCTGATCAATGGAGTCACGTCTTCATCACAGATGAGAGTCGTTTCAGTGCCACTAGCGATTATCAACTCCAGTTGATTTGGAGAGAGGATGGGACACGATTTCATCCCAGTAACATAACAGAAAGAGACCGTTATGTAGTCCTAGAGTTCTCGTCTGTGGAGGCATTATGCTGAATGGGCGGACTGAGCTCCACGTTTTCGACAGAGGTTTTGTAACCGGAGATTTTTGTAACTATTTTCAGGAGGTAATCCTTCCCCATGTGCATCTGTTCCGAGGTGCCATTGGAGCAGATTTCATTTTTATGGATGACAATGCACGGCCACATCGAAATCAATCTGTTCAGCAGCTACTGGAAAGTGAAAACATCACCCGAATGGATTGGCCAGCGTACTCCCCTGATTTAAATCCCATAAAACATGTGTGGAATGCTTTGGGGAGACGCATTGCGGCCACGATAACATCCTCCGGGGAACACACAGCAATTGAAACAGATGCTGATTGATGAATGGGCACTCTTCCCGCGAGAATTGCTGGACAATCTGGTGCTGAGTATGGGGAGACGGTGCGAAGCAACCATTGCAGTAAGGGGAGGGCATATCCCATACTAAGGAACATCTGTTTGTTATTGTTTCTCTTGGACAGATGATCTTGTGCAGGGATACTGTGAGTTCAAAAAAGCCTATTTTTGTTTGATTTCATACTGTATGCATTGTATTCATTTTTCTGCAACTATGCTTTCGTCATCCTTAAGAACAAAATGATGTGTCTCATGTCTGAATTTCATGTACCCCAGATGATTTCTCGAGAAATTATGGCAGAAAAACCACCTGTTGCTTAAGTTTTGCACACCAATATAGTTTCTCTTATTGCGCATCCCATGATTTCCCCGATCAACATAGAAGTAGCGAAGTTTGCGCAATACGCGGCTTCCGCGGGAATACTTTGGCTGTCTATTTTTGCCCATCCTGCTCTTTCCCCGTTCATGGTTTCATTTACGCTTCTCTGTAATGTTTAACTGCTTATTTAGATGTGGGCTAACAGATGGCACATTTCTATCAAATGTACAAGAAATTTTTGTAGCATTTTTCTCACGCTAATGCTATAAAAATTTCTTTTATATATAAGCTTCTTCTGACAGGATTATGATATCCTGAAAGTTATGTAACATATAACATTTGGCGAGAGGTATAACATGTTCCTGATGATATTTTTGACACTGATAGTAGTTCTGACTCTGATTTCAAGTATATCGTCGTAATTTTGTAACAGTACTCAATCTTGTTCTTTAGAGAAAAAAGTAAAAATATTAACCTTTGTTTAAATTTTTCTCTTAGAATTTGCCTGCACTCTAAGGTGTATAGTTAATTTTTTTCCCTCTTTCCTATTATTTATACCAAATACGCAATAAAATAATAAAAGATTGTAATTTGAATAGAAATATTTAGTTTAATTGTTTTTAAAGCATCACATTAGTCACCACTGAGAAATTTGATAGAATAATTTACTGAAATTAAAAATGGTGAGCAAATCCATTTATCCTCTGTATTGTTGCCATTTATCTACTGGATAAAATTCATTATGAAAATCAAGGATATTCCGACAAATTAGGTTCTAAAACTGAATTGCATAATTTTATGTTTAAAATTAATACATTAAATAGAACTATGTAATAACTCGATTAGGAAACGGAAGCTGAAAATTTCTTTCTTAGCTGAAAATTCTCCCAACAGAAAATTAAACTCAAGAAATCATTCATTAAAATTCCACATGATAACGATTCATATTAAAGAGAATTATTTGATTTATTCGAAGATGAAACATTTGAAGAGTTAGATGTAAAGTATACAAAAAGTGATAGAGCACGAGCAATATTTAATCACTGTAAAGAAACATTTACAAGTGATTCATGTAATATTTGAAGTTGTTGCAGCCGCATACTTTTCGTATCTAGTCCAGAATTGGGATCTACAATTTATGGAGAAACAGCTAGGTGGGAGTCCTCGTAATTTAGAAATAGGGATCAAGCAGAATGTCTCCAATATTTGATCTGTTGCTCCCAGAGGTATTAGTTAACTTGGAAATATTATTTTAAAACCTATTTAATGTGGCCCAGCCTCTTTTAGTGAACTTGACGGATCTTTGGTTAAGCCAGGATTCGAAATCACTCCTAGATTGAATATCTATAATGGTAAAAGAGGAAAATTAGATAAAGAAACAGAAGAAATAACTATAAAATTATGAAAACAAAAGTAAATACTAATAACTGTCCCTTCTTTCTTAACCGTTTGAAAAAATTATTTGTTTTTCTTGGGGTAGTGACAATGTATGCAAACGACAATTTATCATGCTAATTATTTTTGATTTATTGGAGATTCGAGGTAATAGGTGGCCAGGAATGCATTTGGATACATTGCAAAATATGTTAAATAATTCGGGTGTGCAATCTGGCGTTATCCTTTTAATGAAAAGCATTCGATATCTAATGAAGAAAATGTAATATCACTTTAGAGAATACAAAATTCACTTGTTGTTGATCGTCATATTAGCAACAAAGCAGACTAGTAGTGTTCTGATATCGCAAGCGCTAGCACCTTAAATCATAATGCTTCATTGTCCCACCTATGCCATTCTACAATAGCTGCTAGTCTGGACTTGTCGCAAGGTCACCATCATATACGTACATTGTTGCTAAGAAAGATAAAGTTAAATCGGGAGTCACCTGAAAACACTGCATCATATCTAGTACAAAAGTGACTTGGTTGGTTAGTGCGTCGTTTTCATTATCAAATGGCAATGAGTTCGAGTAGCTATTCAACCAAAGATCCATCGTGTTCACTAATGGTGGCTGGGGAATGTTAAATAGGTCGTGGTCGCAATGTTCTCTAAGTGAAACGATACCTCTTGGGGTGGCAGGCCAAGTATTGGGGATTTCTGCTTAGTTCTTGATTCTAAATTACGAAGATACTCCTCTGGCAGCTTCCCCCTAACTGTTGGAGCCAAAGTCTGGACAAGATACAGAGAAGTATGCTGGTGCAATAAGTATATACTCAAATTAAAGTGGCTCAATCTCGACACCATTGCAAACAGAGGCGTTTGTGCTCAATCAATAACAACTACTTACTCTTCGTCATGAATACAGGCTTCCCATGTCAATCTGAGAAAAATTGTCCTGCTTGATACGGGATCATTAAAAGTTTCCTGTACTACCCTCAAATTTTAAATAGAAGTAGTCTGTGGGGTCATTTTGACAAGACCAGAAATGCGTCAATCTATGAGTGCTGACCACTAACATGGAACGTGTCATATCCTCTTCTTTCAGCGATCATTGCAACCGTAGGTGTACAGAGTACCTTTGTAGATGCATATCCTCTATGGTTCAACACACCAACTAACCCGCTCTTCTCAATCCGACCACCTAATTCCAGACATACTGGTTTGTCTGTTTAAAGTACCTTGATTTTAGGAGCATTTTCAGCGCTGAAATTTCTCAGGGACTAAAATATAATTAAAAAAAGTTATTCTGGCAAATAAAATAAAACTATTGTCAGTTTCCAATTTGTCTTCCTTTATATCTCGCTTTAAACTGTCTCAGAAAACTTCACACTTTTCATCATGTCTTAATTCAGACACTGAGTTTATCCTGCAGTTTATATTCACTACTAGTTATTAAAATTGCAGCACCA
Organism: Latrodectus geometricus; assembly: GCA_026290005.1. NCBI lineage: Eukaryota > Metazoa > Arthropoda > Arachnida > Araneae > Theridiidae > Latrodectus > Latrodectus geometricus. Next base: position 1,438,285 of record JAPDSC010012745.1, on the reverse strand, counting down.
GAAAGAAGTGATCTCACGAACGTCAAAAATCACTTAGAAAATAAGATATGCAAATAATTATCCTTTCCAAGCGTTTGGGTGACGCAAAAGGAATAAATGACATCTGAATCACTGCCTAAAAAAAGTTATGCAGCAGATTTTTCATTTGAAAATCAGTTTTTAATGCCAGAGCATTCTCAGAATACAGTTTCATACCTTGAAAAAGAAGAAATGTTTCGAATGTCGTAATTCTATACTGCAAGCAAATGTTGGAATTCTATAGAGAGGATCGTTTCCTATTGAGACTGGATTGCTGTTCTATTATATCATCGACCTTACTTAAGGTAAATCAATTTCGACATACCTAAATCATAAATTGTTAACGCTAAAACACCTTAAAAAATTTCTAGGGTACAGGTTATACGAGCATAGGTAGATTACTGCGATGGACTTTTGGCTTCTGTTTGCGGCTACTAAGCTCATATAACAAAGTACTGTTTATCTACTACGAAAAAATCACCTGTTAATATGTCTGTGCCTATCTGTAGTCGTGGAAATGAGACATGTGAAGTCTTTGTTCTGGCTCCTTTTCCTTTTTAGAAAAGGTTCCACCTTCTACTAAAGCAATTAGAAGAAAGGTTCTAACTTTAGCTTACTGAACGCCTTGAGAATAATTTGAGATAATGCTAAATACTATCAGCTCTAAACATCTTAATCACCATTTGAAATGGACAGCTCCTATTGTAGTGCATCCGACATCAACCAAACTATTTTGAGGGAGTTATTCTTGTGGTAAGCAGACATTAAACTGCCACATAATTTCGAACCATCAAAAACAAAGTATTTTCCCTGCCTACATTTGCCTTTTATATGAATAAGGTCGATATTCATCATGTTTAAAGTATGATTATTTTGTGTTGTGTAGAAGCATCTGCCCGAACATCAGTGCTTGTGTTGGTTGATGCTTGATTAGATCATTATCAGTCAAATGAATGACAATGAAGGTAGTTCTAGATGACATACTAAATTAAAAGCTTGGTGGCACAAAATGTACACACGCACACATTTCTGTTTATATAGAGCATATTCCCTATCGAAAATACCTTTTTTGTTTCAAACACAGATGAATCTAGTTTGTTTTTGTTTTTTACAAGTTTGATGTTTTAAATAACCTTGGTTAAGTGGTTAACTTTTTTTTTATATTGTTTTACACCGTAGGTTGTATATTGTTTCAAAGTCGCATGAAAATAAATAGATAGCTGTTTTGCAATCTCCTCAAAATATTTGGCAGGTTATTTATACTGAATCCGTGTATCACTGTAAAGTGACGGGATCAATATCTGAGTTGTAAAACTTTATAAACTATTATGCAATATTACACACGTTCTGCATATAAGGTAAGTCTAAACAACACGATAGTTTCTGATTGTGGAAAATCCTGATGGTGCTATAAGAAAGATCAAACAAGATGGATTCCACTAGTTTTTGGGCTGCAATTATAGCTGCAGTCAGAGGTGTTTGAATTTGAGGTTTTCCTTGAAGTAGCTTTTAAGAACGATGTTTTGAGGTTTTTCTGTTTTCGTAATTTTTTTAAATGTAGAAATTTTTATCAAATGAAATTTGCATAATATATTTTTTGCTTTTATGCCTTGCCGCTTCCATCTTCTTATTAATATTTTTAAATTTGGCAACAGCTTTTGATTATGTTTTGATGTCAATGGTTTCGAAGTCAAATTTTCGTCAACATCGTCGTAACTATTGATTGTCTGCTCTTATTTAATACGTCTCGAGATTTAAAAAAATCATTAATTTTTTGTTTGTTAAGGTATGCTAGTGCTGTTGAATAATTTGTATTGTACAATTTTTCCGTGTTATGTCAACCTACTAAATGAAAGTTTTGTTTTATTTTACAAAATTAATAAAGGTACAAATTATTAAAATGTACTACTTTACTTATTGTAGATTATTTCAATAATAACTATGAAAAATTGTAAAATAAGTATTTCAATCTAATAAAAATAAATTTTTTATGATAAACTTATGATTTTTTATTAAAAATAAAATATATTTTCTTATTTATTTCGTGTTGAATGTTTATTTTTAAAATATGGATTTACAATATGAACCAATAAATAAATATCACTTTAATTTTAATCTAGTTTATGTAAAACATACCTTAAGTCCTCAAACATTTAATTAATTTTAGTACATCCAAAAGCTTGTATCAGAATTTTGTGAATTATTTGGACTGCTAATATGCTAATTTTAGTCCAAGAAAGCAACTATTAATTTCGCCTAAATTATATTTTCTAAAAAATTGTTTAAAGTTACCAGTTCGAAAATAATGATCACTTAAATATTAATGCATAAGATTGATTTGATCTAATTAAAAGAGCATGTTTTAAATTCTGATTGTTTATAACAGTGTTATATAAAAACAATAAGTAGTTAAAAAATCAAAATAATCTTTATGTTAAAAAGCAAGTTTATATATATTTGTTAGTATTTCTTCATTTTCCAAGTGCTTTAAATTTTGCTAGTTGTAAAATAAAACAAGTTTAATAATGAAAGGAAGACCTGCTAGATTATCTTTTACTATAAATACTTTTTTTAAAATAACTTCTTGATGCTACTATTATAGTGTATTATTTATGTTGAAATATTTAATACATTTTCAAGAATATTAAAATTCTTTTCTAAATGAGTTTTAAAATCCTGATGTTTGCAACTTGAAGTTTATAACTAATTAAAAATATATTTTGCACAAAACAGACTTAAATTCTCAGTTAAAATAATTTACCATTTATCCCATAATTATAATGTTGGATAGTCAAATATAGTTAGTGTTTTTTCAGTTAAAGAGTTTACTGTCTCAATTGCACTGTCTAAAATTATCTGTTTACTTCCTTGTTTATTTAAGTTTCACTGTTCTTTCATAATACATTTTTATTTACTATTTTATGTTTTTCTGTTTTCAACACTAATATTTCTTTTGAAATTGTTTGTGATGAAATGTTTATATACATGTTGTACTCTTTTGGTTGTATGATATTGAAGATTTTATTAATTATGACCTGATTATATTATTTATAGTATAAATATAGAATAAAGGGGTTTTAAATGAATTATATAATAATGTTCTAGTTTTTATTTCTGGCTAATGTTTTGTTGTTTTTATTTATTGATATTCATTGTTATATTTTTATAGCTTAGCATGTCAGGGCGAAAGGACCGAGTTCCTGTATCAAATAATTCTTATGAAAACAGCAGTAGTGATGCCGAAGAATCAGAAAATATTGATGAAAGACGTGGGCGAGGATATAAAGGAAGTAGTGGGTGAGTGGCATTTTTTTAGCATTTATTAGCTGAAATAATGTATGACTACTTCAAAGCAAGGAATATAATTTTGATGACACTTTTCATTGCCATATTTAAACTCTTTAAAATCCTGTCCACTATTGTAAACTTAGAATTTTCAGTTTTCTGCTCTTCTGTTGTTAAAATGAAAAAATTTAAATATTTCTTTTCAATTTTCCTACCTGAAAAATGCTTACTGAAATGATACTAAGAGATGAATTTCATATAATTTATCAAAATATTATAAATAAAAAAATTTAGTAAATAATTTTAAATAAATAAATAAAAAATTAAATAAAAAAAGTAAAACAATGTTACTCATGAATAAAAGGACTGATATCCTAATAACAAAAATCTGTTTTTAATTAATCTAGCAATATCATCTACTTGTAATAATGTTCCATGTAGTACTGTCTGACCAAGGTAAATTTTTGAGCAACAATACTATTACCTCTATTAGTTGATAGCTTAACAGTTATAAACATGTAAGGCATTTCAGCATCCATTGCATACTTGTCTTGGAGGAAGATATTTTTATAAAATGTAATTTACCATATGTATTTTTTTGAAAGCATGAAAACCTGAAAAACTCCTAAAAAATATAAAAAGCTGAAATTCATCATTCTTACTTGATAACTTGAATTGCATTACTTCTTATAATAAATTATTCTTAATTGAGTAATTGTGCTGGTTTTTAAAACTTCTTAAATGATACACCTGCAAAATAATATGAAATTGATCCTTTGAGTATATTGTTTCTATAACCATCTGATTTAATATTTTTGAACAAAAAATATAAATTCTTCTCCACTTTACAATGCTTGCTAAATTTTGGCTTTCTTTATTATAGAGTTCCCCAATGCTTTCTCCCCAGATTTCTTTTGCCTATTCATTATTTACAATTTTTCAGTTATTTCTCAACCTAAACCAGCCATCTAATCTTTTGCCTTCCACTTTTTCTATTAGCTTAAGCTATAGCTCTTGCTTTAGCTCTCGGGTGAAAAAAATTACCTTTCAGCCACAAATAAAAACTTATTAATTTATAATTTTTCTTTTATGGTTTTTTTCGGCACATTTATTTTCATTCCTTTTGCTTATTTTATCCACTATATTCAGTTAGCTCTGATAAATCTTATAAGATCTTTTCTCATTATTAATCTTGATCATTAGTGTATCTTTATTTTCTATGATAGTTCCTTTAATGTTTTTATACATTTGTCTGTTTCTATGTTCAAGTTGAATTTATATATTTTTATCTTTTTTTTTTTTTTTGATAACATTCATGTTTTAGAATCAAGAGTAATTTTAATCTGTTTAAAGTCTTGGTTATATGTATTTTGCAATTTGAGATTTATTTTTTCAAAATTTTCAATTTAGATTTATTGTTTTTTTTTTATTTCATTTTATATTTGCTTATTTATGCAACGATGAATTTAACATATATTAGCCATTTCATTTTCTAAATAAGTAAAAGTATTTGTACTTTTCAGCCCTATTCAGTGCTTGGTACTAGGAAGTATGCTGGTGTAGCAACAACAGCTGATAATAAATCGTTTTGCTTGATATCTAACATTGTTCCCATTTTTCCACCTATATCTATATTAGTTTTGTTGCTTTGTCATTTTTGTGAGTTTTGTTGATATTCATAATTTATGCATTGCTTCAAACGATTTCTCCTATTAATACTATTGAGTGTTTGTTTAAAATATAAAATGCGTGTATAAATCAGAGTCATATTCATAAAATTTTCCTTTAATCTCACTTGATACATAAAGCTCATCCACATTTTTCTCTGTTATATGTGTAGACAGCCAAGTTTTCTACTAAGTTGTTAATATTTTGCTCTTTGGTTCAACAGTTCACTGGTTTTATTTCCACCTTTGGTCATGGATATTTGTATTTGTTCAAAATGCACTTTCAATTGTAGATTTTGGTCTATAGCCCTTGTTATTGAAAAATGACTGTAGAGTCATCAACTATTTCTAAATTTGTATTGTATTTTCCAAGAAAATTTTCTTCATATTTTAATTTTTTTTTGATAACAGATTGAAAAAAATTGTATATATTGTTTTTATTGAAGTTACCTCTCTAATTTTTAGAATCAAATTTATTGCTCAAGAAATTGTTTTTAAATATTTCACAAAATATAATTCTATTATAATATTTCTTCCATATTATATAAATTTCACCATGCAGGTTTCTGATAATTCATAATTTTTCATTCTTTTTATACAATATTTTTTTGTTAATGTTAAATATATATCAATTACTTCTGTTCTTCAATATTTGTTTCTACACCTAAATCTTTGTAATTTTTATTTGATAATTCTCTAAAGTATTCTGTCCATCTTTTTTATAAATTCTTTTGCCAATTATTGCTATGTTAACAGAAATTTTTCATATGCTATTAATCTTTCACCTTCTGTCTTACATCCACTAACTTTGGTTGAAATGTTTTAGTTTTAAAACTCAATGCCTTGCATAGTTTTCTTCTATCAAAGTTCATTTGTAATGAATCAATTTCTTGACTTTCTCTCTTTAACTATTTTCCATTTTCATAATTTTATTTGCTATTTTAAATATTTCATTATACTCTTCAAAGTTACATGGGTCTATCCTACTTTTATTTAGCTTCATTTTTGTCCTTGACATCATTCATACAGTTTCTATCAAATTATTCTTTTTATTTTATTTTTCTTTCTCTTTCTTTTCAGCAGTTGCAATAATGTGTATTTTAATTTTACTCCCATTTTCTATCAATATTTCATCTTTAACCTCCATTCCCTACTCGTATTTTTTCTATTTATTTTCTCCTGATATATTTTTTGTATTTAATGGTTATTCACTATTTTATCAACTTTTTCTTGGTATATGAATTTTTTACATTAGTTATTTGCTCCCATGTTATTTCTTTTAATGTAATTCTGATTTCCAAATAGGAATCAAAGTTGCAATGGTATATTCTGCATGCTTACATTCCAATAATTTAATCTCAGTTGATGCAAGTGCTGAAATATTTTAAAATCCACCTTTTAATCATATTTCACCCATTTTTTTACTTATAGCTGTATTCAATTAAACTTTTCCTCATTTTTGAAATTTTGATACCTGTACCAAATATTAATGGGTTTCTCTATTGCAGTATATGTATATAAAGTCAGTGTGAAATACAGCTTATTAATTCTATAGTAATTCTAAGTAATATTAGAAAGCTGTTTAGGTTGAGCTGTATTAAAAACATCCAAAATAAAATAGAAATGGTTTTTACTTTTATTTTCTTGATTTAAAAAATCTAGCAAAGTTTTTCAAATTCTTTAAAAAATTATTTTCTTAATTTTGATGTAGCAAGTGATTTCCTTTTTTTTCTCAAAAATGTTCCTCACTCTTATTAGCTGTTCATCTTGTTTTAAAAACAGTCTCAGCACTAAGTCATGCTTTTCTTGTTTTGTAATTGGAAGTTTTCTTTTTATTCTTATATGTTCTCACTCATTTAATCATCCGATAATTATGTACAAATTACATCTGTGTCTACATTCAAAAAGTCATGTAATAAATGTTTAGGCAGCAGGGTTTTTTTTTTAAGAGTTCATGAATGAATAACTCATCTTCACTCAAGTCGTCAGATAAATGTTCATCAGTTATAGTTTATTTAATAAAAATTTAAAAAATTATTTAGAAACGTTGAAATGATCTAGATAGTCCTTTTTGCAACATTTTTCTAATCATAAATTGACAAATCCATTTGTTCCTAGAATATCAGTTATATTATTCTGTGTAAAAGTACCTTACTATATTTGCTCTTTGAAGCAATTGATTGTGCCCTCATGCATGGACTTTAAGACGGGAGTTTGAATAAGTGAGAGAAATTCTACATAAATTGCTTTAAAAAATCTTGAACATCAACAGCAGTTCAGTTGTTTGTATATAATTCAAGGATTTACGATTATCTAATAAAAATCTTGATCAAACTTTCTCAACTACAAAACAGTTAAAGAAAAACAGAAAAACACATTCAAATGATAAAAAATAAAGGCGAATGAAAGATGCCTGAAAATGAATTCGCAAAAAAGATTTTAAAATTTTAGTTGGTAAATGGGAATTAAAATTATGCATCTATGAGGCATATTAGGGATTAGTTACTAGTTCGTACAATCGTGAGTGTTTGTAAATTTAGGCTTTTTAAAAACGAGCGTCTGCTATGAATCTTATAGATTCCACTTCATGGAAAACAGATGAATTTATTAAGAAAATTCTATGCACCCTTAATCTTCACAGTTATGTCCAACTTACAATATTAGAAGTTTAATCAAGTTTGTTTTCTATTCTGCATTGTAGTTTTTCGGAACAATTCCATTATACCTCTGAACGATAATCATCGCAACGGGAAAGAAAAAATATCGCAATTACTGTCGTAAATATTTACGTTCTGTGTTGTTCAAAAAGGTTTACATTTTTAGAAATTTCTGAAAAGAGAACAAACATTTTATTTATATTTTGTAAACTAAATATAATTTATTGACAAAACTTATTTAAATAAAAAGTTTATTTCTGACGGAAATTGCTTTTCAATCGCTTCGATGATCGGTTACAAAGGTAAAACGGAGTAGTATAGAGTTTTCTTTTCATTTTACAAGAAAGTTTTATTTCAAAGGAAATTTTTTTTTTGAAGTTTTAATTATAAATGCCGATTTATATGTTAGAATCACAGATATGTTACTAGTTATTTGCTGGCACATCATAATATATTTGTGTCAGCAGATCAGTTTTTCATTAACTATGCCAACCATTCTACCTATGTAAATGTTCTGAGGATACAATAGAGAAACACTACACATCTTTCCAATCTAAAATTTTGTTTCCTTCAAAGCAACAAATTTAAATGTTGCAGGAATGAAACAGGGCAGTTGTTTTATTACTGTTTATTATTTTAATTAACAGTAATAAAATCTGTTAATTAAAATAATTAATCTGTTTAGGATTAAATAATTTTGTCATCAATGATGCTTTACTTTCAAATTTGTCTTGACTGTTACTGTATATTACTGTTTCTAATGTGCCAGGGCTATGAGTATTTATTAAGTTGGGCAAGAAAACATTTTTGTAACACTTTGAAGATTAAACAGAAGTAAAAATAATTTCGATAAATAAAATAATACAATAATGTGTGTTGAATTCATAAAAAAACTCTCTCCTTTATTTTGCAGAATAATTTAAAGCTTTTATTTTGTAGTTCTTTAAGAAATAAGAATATTGTAATTGAAGGGTGCAAATATTTTAAAGATGGAATAAAATTGTTTATATAGTTATGTTTAAATAAAATATTTTGTGAATTTTATTTAATGAGTCTGTCACCAATTTGACAGTAGATATTTTTGATATCTCAAGTAATATATTGAGTAATGGTATTTTACCCTCTTATATATATTTTCATAAAAATGCACTCGATATATTAAAATTTCAGTATCATTCTTAATTTTCTCTATCAGCTTGTAACAATTAGAAACGGGTAGCACAGACCTTAAGAAGCCATGCATACCAGACGTCGACAAGGCATTTTGTAAATTGGTGGTGGTTCCATGATAGTGTGCTTTTTTTTTTTATATGAAATGGATTGGATCTTTTGGTCCCATTAAAACTGATCATTGACTGGAGATGGCTATGTTCAGTTACTTGGTGACCATTTGAATCCATTTATTGATTTCAGGTAACCAAACAACGATTGATATATATTTCATGAACAAGAATGCTCAATTAACCTATGGTATAGTCTGCGGTGTCTCTGTGCAACTGTCTGCTACTCGGACACAGTCGTCCACGATAGGTTTCACGAACATTCTGAAGAATTTCAGCAAATGATTTGGCCACCAATATCGCCCGATATGATTTTGCTGAAGATTTATGGAATGTAATTGAAAGAACAATTGTGCACAAAGTCCTGCACCGGCTACACTTTTGCAGTTATTGTCGTCTATAGAGGCAGTATGACCAAAGATTTATAAAAAACATGCTACGTCGAGTTGCTGCACTTCCCTGAGAAAAAGGAAGTTCAATGAGATATAAGGTATCTCCTAACATGTATGTTGCGTATACATAAAAACAACAATATAACTTTCATGCGTGATAATTATTACTAAAATTTTCCTAATGTATTTTCTTCCTTTGGCCTAGTTTTATCGAAATAGTTGATGCGAAGGAATTTGTGTGCCTAAAAATACAGCGTTAAAATAAAAATTATATTTGAATAATACTTTTTCTAAAATTATAAATCTCAAAATATGAAATCATCAAATGTATGTAATCATTCATAGAATGTTCAAACTAAATATGCATTCAAAAATTTAAATATTGGAGAAATAAGAGGGAGGAATAAATCAAAGATGCTTTTGAATGGAAAATGTTAAAATAATGTAAATTCTACAGTAGCAATATTTTTTACTTGTAAATTGATTTCTACTTGGTTAAAAAGAATTTTTGAATATTTCATATTCAATGGATATTACTTATTTTACAAGCAAGGTATAAGGTATCTAATTTTTAATGCTCTGTGAAATTATGCAAAATATTAAAATGAATCAATATTTATACAAGATTTCTCCATTTAATGAAATGAATTTTATTGTGAAAATCTTGATTGATTTTTTAATTTTTAGGAAATGTGTGCAAAGTACATAAAAACATCTTATGTATATTTTGGGATGAATCTTTGTTTTCGTTATTTTCTCTTTTAATATATATATATATATATATATATATATATATATATATATATATATA
>JAPDSC010012745.1:1327320-1421227 GCA_026290005.1 Latrodectus geometricus | reverse complement strand
TATATATATATATATATATATATATATATATATATATATAGCGAAATTGAAATATATTCTGGATCCATGAGATTACCATCCGATTATACTAAAAAAAGTGTTTAAATAAGTAAAGACTCAAGGCTGTTATTGATGCAAAAGGACTCTATACTTGAGTGTTAAATACTTCATACTTTTATTTTATACTAATGAACATTGAGTTTTGATTAATAAATTTATTTACTTTATTTTATAATTTAACAAAAAATTCATTTTAACTTTTTAATTTTATCATACAAGATAGTAGCGATGCTATGTGTATCTACAGGGCATTATTAATAAATAAATAAAATTTCTTAATATGCACTTATTTAATTTATTTTCATTTCCTGTAAAAACTGTCTGAAAAATAAATTTGTTGATGTGACTTTAGACTTCACTATATATTTTAAATATCCTTGTACTGTTAAATTGTTCGTTATGTAGCTCAAAATCATAACGATATGGAGTGGCTCATATCTATTTTTTATCGTTTTGAAGATTCAGATACTTGACACAGTTCAATATCTGATTAGTTAGATTCATCATAGCACTGATGTTTGACGTCAGATAGTTGAAATGATTTTGAGAATAGGTTTTTTTTGTTTATTCATTCGATGTCGAATTTCATAACTTTTGCTGTTGAAAGCTGTTATTCACTTGAATATAAACTTGAGTGGTTAGTTAGGAACGTTAACTCTTGTGTGTAAAAAATAAACGTTGAATGACAAGTAAACCAAAAACCAAATAGCGTTAACTCTACAGAACTTGTAAATAACGAAATTCTTTACGTTACTTTAGCTTGCACCGTCTTTTCAAAATATTAATATAGCATGATCAAAAATAATTTATGAAATTTTTTAATTTCCATATCGGAAACGAATAAATTGTAGTTGATATATACATATATATTTTAATTACAAATGTAGCAAAGAAAAATTTTCAGGTATTGTTTTCACTAGCTACTCGTATTATATGTTTCATTCCTTGTGTGAGTTCACACATGAAAAAGAAAAATTTCATGTTATTTAAATTTTAATATTTTGTTTATGTTGGTTACTTTTAAATTTGTTCTGGAAAGTTATTCCTGTCTTGTGAACCATGCCTTTAATATGGCTGCGAATGTGTCTTAAGAATAAAATAGATGTGAACCTTTAGTTGTGAATTTTTAAATGTTGGTTATTTTATTTCAACATTGGATGAAAAAAAAATGCTTACTTGAATTTAAATTCAAGTGAGTATTAAAGTGTAAATTTTTAATACATCAAAACTTTAAAATATATCGGTTTGGTTGCAAAATTCTATTTATAGAGCTCAAAATACTTTCATGAGAAATATTCTCACTTGCTGTTTCTCCTTTTTATAAGAAGCAACAATCTTTGCAAAATTATTTGTATGATTTCTTTGTTAAGTACAAGTTTCGTTAAGTTATATTTGTAAAAAATCAAACATCTTAGTTGCATTATGTAAAAGGCAGTGACATATTTAATATCACTTGATAATAAATGTATTATTGGCTTATTAATAATAATAAATGTGTTATTGTCTTATCAGAAAATTTATTGGAAGCATTCTTTATTTTAATACCATCGCAGTATTATTATGAATATGAGGAATTATATTTTGTGTGTTAGCACAAATGAACTTGTTGAATGCAACTTTGCTTCAGTTAATGTTTCATGAATATTAGATTATCTTCGGTGCTCATATATAATTTCATTTGTTGACTGTTATGCAAAAAGTTAACTGATAAAAATTACTACAATACAAGACAGAATTTACAAGAATAGTTATGACTATTTTATCATGTCATCGGTGCAGAATTTACTCACTTATACTTGAATATTTTTAGCTGTTCTCACTTATAGTTTAATGCCTATAATAAATATAAATGTCCGTGGTAATAATATAATCGACTGCTTTTTTTTTTTGATTATACTATTGACTATGTCTTGCTTCTGCTGGGCTCATGAATTTACAATTTACTATATGATTATTGCTTGGTTAGTTTTGCAGCTTGTCCTTTTTGGACCTTGCGCCATAAAACCCAACCAACCAAGCTTGGTTAGTTTTCTGAATGGTAAGAACAACATAATTTCTATTTGGTTGGTAAGAGTTGATGGTAAGGTCAAAGAAGGTGTTCGATGGTGTAATTAAATATATATTTATCTAGAATTATTTGTGTTAAAGGCATGTGCAAGCTGTTGTTCATTAATTTTACAAGCCATATACTGGATTCTCTGCTCATAGATTCAAACAATGAATGAAGATTTTTAATATGAATATATTTTGCCATGTCATCGGTTCAGAATTATTCGCCATTGTCTTAAAAAATATTTACAATTCTGATGTATAATTTGTACGCATAAGGATTCAAGTAAGTATATTTATGAACATTCAAGGAATTTATCGGATGGTCAATTCGTGCACAAAATCCTGTTCGGGCAAAAAATTCGCAGTTATAGATGTGTAATTATAGACGGATTCTAGATGAATATATATTTAAGGAATTTCTGGCGACTGCAAGAAGAATATTTACTCCAAGATGAATTGCCATACGTCAATTCTCTGAAAATCATTTGCCCCACCCCCTTTTTGCAGTGTAGTTTGAAATAATTCGAATGATAAACTGTGATATATATTGCTCACTCCGAACAAGTACCAATTTAAAATCTCTGGAATTCTTATTTTATCTTAAGCTTGGTATTGGTATTCTGTATGTTGCAGTGTTCGGAATTCATTCTAATAAGTCCCAAGCGTAGGTCCCGGTTTAGTTAGCCCTCGTGTGCTAAAAATGACCGTAGAATGAAAACTTTTCTCTGCTGTTTTCTGCTGTTGATAAATTGTATAATTTAAAACTAATGTGTGGGTATAAGAGGTGGCTACATAACTTTTTATAATATATTTTGTTCAAGTTTGATGTTAAGGCTAAGTTTTTTATTACTTTCAGGAAACGAAAACAACATTAATATTTTTATTAATTTTAAAATTATATCCACTCTTATTTCTGTAATTTTAAATTGTATTTATTGAGATAGATCATATGCTTATTGAAGTATTTTGAACTATAGAAATGAACGGTTTAATTTGTATTATATTTAAAATGCAAGCAAGACTCAGTTGCATGTCCTGTAAAATGTGTCAAATCAGGGCCGAATTACTTGCACTTGAATGTATATAACTTTTGCTCAGAGTAACATATTAAACCTGATTATAAATACGCATTTGAAATATATTTTATCTATACATTATAAAATAATATTTTAATTTTACTTAAGTTTGCCATCTCCATTTTGCTTATGTTTTCTTTATTTTTCATTTATTATTTTGTTTTAAACTAATACTTAAAAATATAATTTTTTTATTAAAATAAAATAATGCTTGTTTAATATATTAAATGCTTACAAATGTATGTTGTCAATTTTTCACTTAAATGTTATAAAAAAACAATATAAGGTTACAATTTTTTAAAGGGAATTTTTAAATTGCGTAGCGATGAATGAACTTAATTGTGAAGAATTTTGTTTTAGATTATGTAATTCTTCACCATATATTAAAATAGCTTTACTAATTGCTTCGTGCCTCAAACTGTAGACTGAATAATCGAAATAATATTTAGTTAAAGTAGATATATGAATTTTCATCTTGTTAAAATATTTTTAGTTATTGAATTGTATACTTTTTAATTAATTATTATAAGTTACTCCTTTCTAAATTCGTTTTCTTGAAATATATAAACCTAAATAATGGTATACTACTTGTTTTTTAAATAATTAGTTGTATATTAATGACACTTTTTAATTTTGATATTGTAACAGTTGATTCATCCAGTATATTTGTAATCGTACATTGTAAATTTTGATGAACAGATTTAATTTTAGTTAAATGTTTGACTAGACAAGCATCTTATATTGAAACGGATTATTGTATATTACATAATCTTATTCTATACAATTAATACAATTCTTTTTAATAATTTCTGAAAAATTATTGCAAAAATTAACACGCGTATGTAACTGGTTATTTATATCCTAACAACTCAATAGAGCTGTAAAACTTTTTAAGTATTTACACAGATTTTTCTCTGGGAGAGTTTTATGTGTAGTAAAACATATTCACACTTATTTAATGGAGACACATTAAATATTTTAAAAGTTGCATTAGTATTTAAATATCATGTTTTTCTTTTTCTCTTTCTTACCTCTGAATTTCCATATTTTTAAAATATGCTTTCTTATTAAATAATATTGCTATGTTCTAATGAGAATCAATAAAAATTAGTTTTGCTGTGTTAGTTAATATCCATTTAAATACTAATACTGGTTTAGTTTGTTGAATTTCGGAGTTTTCGGAAAGTATTTGTTTGAATCTATAAAATTATTTAATTTACATTTAAACTGTAAATTGTAAATGAACTGATAATTATTCATATATGTAAATTATTTACCAGAATAACTTCTAATTGTATAAAAGGAATTTTTGAATGAGACAAGACGTTTTTCTTGTAAATACTTTAAAGAAATTCTTTTTTATTGCAATTTTTTTTATTGCTGTTTTGTTGAAATTTACAACACACACGTATTCCTTAAATTCATTGAATTTTGTTAATTTTTTGAAGTCTTTAGAATAACTGTATTATATTTTTTTCTAAATTATTTAAAATATTAGTCGCAGCATGTACAATGTTATGTTAATTCTATTTAAATTTTTTAGATAAGAATTCCGATATTATTAGACTTTACCTTATCTTAATTTTCATCTAGATGAATTTGTATACATATAAAGGAATTGTCCAAAACAATGGAACCCTGTACCAAAATGAGTACTAATAAATTTGCATTTAATATGGGAGCACCTTTAGCGTTTAAAACCACTTGAATACTCCTCTTTGAAATGGATATATATGAAGGTGTATATGATGATAAGCAGGATGCTGTACCCTTCCTCATCTTAACTGTTCTAACCCTCGGAGAGACGCTGAATGGTTAATACTTTGCCTTTCGGTTCAACTGTTCGTGAGTTCAAATCCCACCTTTGGTATGAGTGTTTATAGTTGTTCAGAATCTATTCTAAACTGTAGGTCATGATCTAATTAGCACTTTTTTACACAAAAAAAAAAAAGACCGTTGAGTGAGAAACTAAATCCGGGGAGACTATGGAGGAGACAAATGAGATCTCGCTCTTCCAAAACAGACAAGGGCTCGATGATGTCCAGTGATTGGGCTGGTTACAAAAGGTGTGTAATTGAAAAGTTATCACCAAAACCATGATTGAGTAGTTTGTTTACTGTGAATCAGGAAATTATCTTGATAGGAGGAATCTCCACCGGAAGCAGTGTCTGCGTGGTAGAATGTAGCAGGGCGGCTAAAGACTAGTGTAGTAACTTGTCTTTATAAGTTGATAAACGGACCTACTCCCAACTACGTGGTGAAACCCCAAAATATTACTGTACACTATTGATATACCAAACTATTGCGATGCCTATTTTTGTGCCCTACTATTAAGGTGCCTATTGATACTTCCAACAGCTGTAACACAAGTTAATGATGACCCACCAGACGGGCTTCCACTATTTTCCCTATTGAATCTGAAAGTTCTCTCATTTTAGCTTCACCTGAAGCAAAATTAAGCGAACAATATATAGTTCACTCACTCACTCTTGTGATTATAAGCAGCAATGTAGAACCCTCCCATAAAACCTGATAGTTACGTGTTTAATTCCTATATTGTTACATATGAAAGTAATTGTTTTCAGTGAGGCTTTTCCATTATTTATTTTAAACAATCTCTATATATGTGTGTGAGAGAGAGAGATCCACAATTCCAAATTTTTTATTTCAAGGATTCCTATTAACAGATGAATATTCATTCTCTTTTAATGCTATGTTTAGTTTGGATTCTCTCTCGCCTTAACATGGTATTCTTCTGAAATTCAACTATTGCAAATATTTTTACTTTCTAATTCAGTGTATTCCCTAAAAGGCCTATTTTATCCAAAAACATGTACTCGATTTCTTTCAAAAGAATCTACCCTTTAGAGCGCAATACTATATTTTTGGAAGAAAAAGTTCAATTTTAAAATTAATACTTCTACGGAATGGTTTTATTAGTTGCTGTCTACGAGACAATTTTATTGTACTTTTTTAATAAAAAAGTATTTTAAAATATTAGAAAATGAAATAAATAGGATTGAAGTTTTTCCTTTCCAAAATAGTGTTTTTTCCTAAATTATAACTTATTAAAAGAGCTTATTTAGGGCATACATGTTTATAGCACAAGGTAATAATTTTATGTCACAAATATAAGTAAACTTACGTCAAATTTTTAGTTCTCTGGTTTTCGGTTAGAAAAACCATGGGTTCGATTTCCACATCTTGTTTGGATGTAAGTAATGGTTTAGAATCCACTTTTAGCTCTAGAAACCAATCTATTTACGTGTGCAAAAAATGACATCGAGTGATAAACTAAATTAACTCTACTTTTTCTATAAGCTAGAAATAAAATATAAGTTTATAAGCTATTGATTTTTTATTAATTATAAATCGTTTTCTAATACTAAGAGCAGACAGCGCTCGATAACTACAACTAATGTTTTCGCTTCCGAAGCCATATTTTATTAGGATCGTTGTGATTTTGCGACGTTAGTCTCAACATTAATGATTGATTAATTGTTTGGGCTACTTTAGCCAACTTTACATGCTAATTATGAGTGTTACAGACTCCAGTCTCATAAATGCGTCTATCGACTTCTCAAGCCATAATTGATTTCAAATACTTGTTTTGTGATGCCTTTAAAACTAAATCAAAATTAGCACCTGTAATTTTGTTTGTGATAATTCCTTCTAAACCAACGCAAATTGGTTTACGAACGGATTACTATTTCGAAATAGGAGGAGGAAAGTTTAGTAAAATAAATCAATCATTTAATGCATATAAGTGCCTAAATTCAATATTTTACAATAAATAGCTATTTCTTTTTAAGAGTTTAGTTTTTAATTTAATAACGTGAATTTTTTTTTATCATTTTAAATGTTTTAAAAGTTGCATATGTTGTATATAACATATGTTGTGTACGTTTTCTTTCGATTATTTCCTTTTAATTTTTGTATAATTTAATTTAATAAATTTTTATGAAAAAAGTATTTTCAATCAAGTGCTAGTAAATTTTTAATTAGTAGTGCTTAAATCAAGAATTTGAAATCAAAATAATCAAAGGGACAGTCTATATTTTATTTTGCTGGAAATTTCGATGTACATATTTTGTTTTCACGTGAAAAATTTTACTGGGTATTTCTAATAACAATAAATATGTAAATTAAATTATACTTTATATGATAGTACTTTTTAATTCAGAAATTTTTGACACGAAAATAAGTTTAATTTTTGAGGGAAATTTCATTGAATCGAACTGTTCTGTTGATTTATACTTGAAAAACTTAGCATTTCTAATTTCTTTCAAATGGAAATCAATATTAAAGTATTATATTGCAATAACACAAAATTCAAAGCTATTTTATTCATTTATTATATATAATTATTGTTTGACGAAATTCTTTTATATATTTTTTATATTTTAATATTAGATTTCATAATTAGAAAAAATTCTATCGGTACTTTTAATTTCCATATCTTTTACGAAATTTTTTTGAATCACACAATTCGGATATTGGCTTATGACATTTTGCCATTTTTCATCAGTGTCTACATATTTTTAAATATCTTTAATGCTATTTAAAATTTCTTCACAAGCAATCTTAGTCTATTCACCGAAGTACGCGTGACCCCTCGTTATTGTTTACAAATCAGATCTCACCATATATTCGTTAATTGTGAGTAATGCTAGTGTAAAGTCCGGTGACTTTGACACTTGAAATGAGTCACGCTCTTTGCCGCTGCCGCAATTGATGTTTTTCCTGATTAAAATGGAAAGTCGATCATCGTCACTAACGATCTTCATCCTGGAAAGAGTACAACTGAGAAGGAAGCTCTCGATCTAATAATGAGATGTATCCTCTCTTTCAATTTTTTCTTTCTTTATTACAGATTGCCGTAGTGACGTAACTACGGGTTGGGCGGTTCAACTTTCAGTGTTGGAACTTGGCATCCCAGTTATTCCGCTAGTGGGGATACCGGCATTCTTCTTTCTATATTCGAAAAAGAAAATATATGTAGAATCGCAGCTATACTTGAACTTTTACACTTCTACTTACACCGCCGGTTGGCAACTTTATGATGAAAATGAAAACGAAAAAAAAAGATGTTCAGTTGTCGTAAGGAGAGGCTGTCTCTTAAGTTCAACCGAGACTTAGCGGACCCAAATTCAAACCTCCTCTCGTAGCTGGTGCGATCAACGTGTTTATTTACCTGCTCGCTCGATGGCTGATTCATCGATGGACTAAAACCTTACTCTACCTGCGTGAATGCTCAAGCAGGGAATTTCCGGTGTTAGGGCTGGCTCATTGCAAACGGTCTGCGATGTTTGATTGATTGTGTTTTGTTTAGATGAGTTTCTGTTCTAGTGCTTGTGAACTTTCATTTGATTGGTTGAGGTTTCGTAAACGTTGCATTTCTCGTCGCTTCTTATCGTGTGACTTATGTGCATGCTGCCACAATTTTCATCAAAAATTTTTGTTTTGAAAAAGACGTGAATATTAGTGACAGCCCTGGCGATATCTTGTTTCTGCTTACCAATTTTATCTGTTAAAAATATTTGCGTTGGAATTAAAATTATATTAACAAGCATGATGTCAAAGAGGTAAGATTTACAATTCCGTAGTTTCTTAATTTTAACTTTTATTTAATTTCGTACTGATATCTTCTGTATGACGCTGTCTGATTCGCGAAAAAAATTATTTAAGCCTGTAAAAATGGTTGTAAAATGTCATTTAACTAACCAAACTATCATATTTCATTATGCTTTTTAATTTTCAATTAAGTTTTCATTTTAATATGAAAATTTCATTATTAATATGATGTTTTCAATCATGCTTTAATGTTGTATATAAAAATACTTAATATTTATATGCAACATGAAATATTTTATTTATAAACTATTGTGTTGTGTATGGATAAATCATAATAGAAATGCTTTTTAAAATAGCTATTTTTAAAAGTGAAAGTTTAGCCAAAAATATTAGTGTGTGATCAGAAAGTATCATCTAAAAAGCCTGACATGAAAAATGCAGTATCAAAAGTACTTAGACTTTGTTTGAGAGATACTAGAAATTATGTACTGACTTGGCTATTGAATATTTAGCGCTCTCACATTTATTTTAGTAGTTCGATTCCCACCTCTAGGTTTTTGTATTAATGTATTCAAAAATTAATTCCAAGTGAATTTTTCAGTTGAATTTGCCATATAAAAATGTAAAAAGCTACCTTCAAACAAAAAACCTAACCGAAAATAATATAATTAATATCATTCAAAAATAATGTACTTAATATCACATAATTTTTAACTGTTATTATACAGTTAATTTCATAAGTTCATACGAATATTTTCGAAAACTTTCTTTTCTACTGTACAATTGTGAGTTCTTTAATCTTTTTCATTCTTTCATGTGGATAAATATTTTTTAATTTTAATGCATTTTGCCCTTTATATTTTCACATGTTAACTTTAAAATGTTAATTCTTCGCAGCTATATTGTAAGGTCTCTGTTTTCTTCTTCTTTTTCTAAGCGAATTGTGTAATTCGAAATTTAATGGATTATTTTCTAAAAAGTGCGTTTTTTATGAGTTGGGTGTTTGTTTCTAAATTATTAAATAAGATTCAATTTAGTATCAATGATTCATATACTTGTTATTCATTCATCATAGAATAGTCATATCAGAAACGGCAAGAATTTGTTGGGAAAATTTATTAGATATTCTATTTCAATGTAAATCTGCTACTTTTTAATATTAGTTTCTTTTTTAAATATATTTTCATATGCACTGACTGATGCTGTTATTTCTAATTGTATGATTCATTCATACATAGGAACCATCCGGTACTCGGATTACTAAGGCTCTTTTTAATTAATTTGTGTGTCCGACTTTCCCTTCTTAGGCATGAATCTTTGTTGTGATTCAGAAATTACTTAAATCGTAGCTTCTGAACTATGTATTTCCAACCGCTTTAGGAGTGTGCTCTTGAGGAAAAGATACCGGATTCGATTCCAGCCATTTCAATGTTACACAGCTGGAGAGTTAACGTTTTATTTTTCTACATATATGTGTGTCGCAGTGGGTACTCTAGGGTGTTTTTAGGCGTTTTTACTTTGTAAAATGGGAATACTGTTCATTACTTATGAAAAACTCTTCCTGAACTCATGACGCAGTGGAATTTTAAATGTCTTTCCGCAGCTGTGACCTGTTTACTATACGATTACCAATCTCTAGGTTCCGATCGAAATAATACTTGGTTTCACGAAATTATAATAGAGCAACAAATAAACTGAGCATATTCAAGAATACTTAATTGCACAAATTATTATTCAGTGTAAATAATAAAATTTGAGTTTCATATAGTTTTAAAATAAGGCAGTATTAGCATTAAAGCCTTTAGGTATGTAGTCGATATACTTTATTTTTCTATTATTTTTATTAGCATTAGTTGAAATTTTAAGCAATATTTTATTTTTTATAATGTTCTACATTAAAGTTATGTTTTCATTTTGTAACTAAAGAAAATATTTATCACCAAAAAGTGTTTATTACCACAAAAAAAAAAAAAAAAAAAAAAAAAAACTGTTTATGTAAATTACTGAACAGAAACACTTTTGCATTGACAATTTATTTAGATTATAAACGTATGTTTATAGAGATAACAAATGTGCACACACACACATTTTTAAACATACTTATAAAATTAAAAGTAGATCAATTTTTAAGTAAAAAAATTTTTGCTCATAAAATTTAAATATTTCTTTATTTTTAAAATATCACTTAAAAGATTTACATATTTTACGTTTAGCTTCATAATATTTATCAAATGCCTAGGAAGTAAAAATATGAATTCGAAATTATGCTTAAATTATTATATAATAGCTATAATTACTATTAAAATATGTGGTAAAATTGATAACCTTATGATGATCGATTTATATTATTGATCGATTATATTTATATTATCCCTAAATATTGAAAATATTTGGGGAAATCATTTTGTTGTGCTTTCTTTAAATATAGAAGTATGTTTTTGAAAAATTTTACAAAATGGTTCAGTTATGGAAAGATGAGTAAAAGGAATTATATTATTTTTATAGAAGTACTTCTTTGTGTCTAGAAATTGAGTAATATATCAATTCAATTTTTCAGATTTGCTTTTTTATTAAATGCTGTTTTAAATTTTTTTATTGTAAGTTTTTTTGGTTACCATTTGTACACGAGTATTGGTCTGACATTATGGCATTTCAGTAATGTCATTGAGAAATTTAACTATAATTTTAAATCTTAAAGTTTTTACCTTAAAAGAGTATAACATGTTAAGTACAATAATTCTCTTTCTATTTTAATTACGATTTTCAAACATTTTCTTTTTAAGTTAAATTATTAATTCCAAATCATTTTTGTGAATAATTATTTAAGAATTTTTGCTTTAGTTATCGTTGTTTCTAATAAATATTAAACTTTATTTTTGTTTTTGAATCAGTGGAGAATATTGTTGAATTAATATATTTAAACCTCAAGTTGAAAAATATATACTAAATTCAGTACACATTTTTCTGAAGTGTACTAAATTTAGTCTGAAGAAACTGATTTATTGATTCTTATTTATGAATTTATCGAAATCCCATGATCAACATACTATTTAATATTGTTGACATTCCATTGTAATTACAATTGATATGCAATCTCTGGCTAATTTGTATACATATTTACTTGTTTTTCTACAAAATACCTAATATAAATACTTCTTATATCCTAACCAGTATTCCATGAAATGTAATTTTCATGTGATGGAGGAAAAAAAATAAGTGCATTTTTCTTTTATTGTATTTATTCTTTTTTTTTTTTTTTTTTTTTAAAAAATAAGAAATGTCAATATAGAAATAGTTCTTTCAATTTCCTTGTATCATTCCATCATGGTATTTGTTATTAAGTTGATGTCACAAATATGTGATTATATTTTTTTCTGCTCGTTTGTGGTATTACAAAGCTTATTAGAACTACCAAATGTGTAGCTGTAAAAACCAAATAAATGTCGAGAGTTAAATATTAGTATCTTATCTTCAATGCGCCCAAACATGAATAAAAAGACTCGCCGAAAAGACAACAAATAAAATAATATTCACTGTATTCAGGATTTATTTCTAGAAATGTTAGCGAAAGCAATTTTTTTTCACCTTTGAATATCGTCTCCAGTAATATACTAGCCATAAATATTTCAAAAGTGATTTATTTTCTGCGTAGGTATTCTGGGATTGAAGGTTATGGTGTCAACATGATTCTAGTGCTTCGGTACAAGATAAAGATGCAAAATATTGTAGAGAATAGCATACATGTAGTATGTGGCAGAGAAAAATGATCATCTCTCTTTCTACTCTTAGTCATTCAGACTCAGTCAAATTAAACATCAATAAATAAACAAAAACAGCCATAGATAATAATTATTTCATAAAAGATAATAATTTGTATCATAAGAGAAAATTTCTGAATTTATGTCTTTTTAAATGTTGTAAACAAACACAATATTATGAATAAAATTAAGTGATTTTTTTAAACGCATTTCTGAAAATTAACATTTAAATATTGCTGTTAAAATTATTAAAATTAAATTTGACCACTAATTTATTTAAAATGTCAGTTAAGTATTTAATTTTTGTATATAAAAAAAAGATAAGGATTGTAGGATTTTATTGTTCCAGTTGCTTAAAAGTTTAAGAGCTCATAAAATATAAAGTGGCTATAGATACGTACTCATAAATGTATTTTTAATATTTTATAATATTGTATTTATTAGTTTAAAGTATGAATAGTCATTTTGAGGTTAGTTTAATAGCTTCTTTCCGTATTGGAAATTGGTATTTTCATTCGATTAAAGTAATAATTTGCTTGGTAAGTCTTATCTTTTTATTCTTTGACGTCATTGAATACGGCATAATCGTAAAGTGGAGTAATGGCTTGATTTATCAAATGACTAAATTTTCAGTTTTGCTTCTGCTTAGACAAAAGTGTTATTTGATTTCTTCAAAATCAACATTTAAATTTTAATTTTATTTACGGCTTTTCATGTAATTATATTTAGATTTAACAATTATTAGTTTTCCCCTATCAAAGTGCTGTTAAAATATATTTCATGCTGATTTGTAGATTTTTAATAATTTCATTGCATAATTACTAGCCATAAATTCTGATTTTCTTTTACAAGAATATCTTTAACATTTATCACGATTTTTTCGTTGTATTTATAATGTTAAAAACTATAATATATGGAAATGTAATTTGTACTCTTTAGTAACTCAAACGTATTCACATTTTTATTCATGTTTGATTAAAAATAAAGACACACTCACTTTTGATTCAACGTGAATAGACTTCAATATAATATATATAGAAAGAAGGAACTGCATATTGTTAAAATTTTTATTCAATGTTACTTTGTATAAATTTTAAATCTTATATATATATATATTCGCAACTACTTCCTCCCTTCCTGTGCGAGCCAAATATTATAGTACGATCCCGATAGGCTTTTTTGCATAAAACGTTTAATATGCTTATGGATATGAGACTACATTTACAGATATTTTCAATGTTGTAACAGTAAAAATCTTTAAAAAAAAAAAAAAAAAAAAAAAAAAAAAAAGTTGTGTCCCTTATTGTTTGAATCCATTAAAGCTTTACTAGAATAATTTAATATTCCGACATTTCCTTAAAGCGAAATTAAATTTTCAATTTACCGAATCAGAAAATTATTTAAATTAAGATGTTAATCTAATTAGTAGGTTTAGAACGGGGTCATTTAACTTAGAATCAATGCCCGACTAATAACTGAATATATATATTAATAATCCGATTAAGTAATTTGATAAATAATGCAGACAGGTATTAGCATTTTAGTGAGATCTTTATTCGACCGCCAGAATTAAATAACAGAATTGCTATAACTTTAGTTGTATAAATATTGAGTCTCAATCAACGCGTTAATCATTTAATGCATTTAATTAGCCATGTTATGAAGTCAAAGCTCTATATGTTATAACTATTTGTTGTGATGTCCGTTTCTCATATTTAAATTTTTGAAGTTCGTTTGCCCTCAGAATGGTTAAAAAAATCCTTATTTTTTTAAATTCAAATTAAAATACGTGCAATTTTTTTTTAACCCACTGTGATTCATACCAAAGGTAATGAAGCATAATTTTATAAATTATTTTCGAATTTATGGATAAAAACATGCATTATTTAAATATGCAAAAAGTATTTCTTTGAGCTTTAGGGAATTTTTAAATAGATAAAAAAAATTGTAATAACTCAATTGTAATATAACAGTATTATCTCCTTAAACAGCATTTTATTTTCGATTAAATTGCGTTATTTACCTAGATTAAAGAAATTTAATTAAAAACAAGAATATAAACTACAAAATAAAAATTTCTAGTATCACATTTTAAAAACTTTTAATTTTGTAAAAATATTCTCGAGAGGGATAAAAAAAAAGTTCTTTGAAAAGTTAAACTAATTTGTTTTAAGTTTATTGTAGCTTTCTTAATGAAATATTGCTAATATAAGATATATTTTCTTCTGCAATTACCGATTATTGCACGGAACTTATTTTTCTTTGTGGAAAACTACCACGATTTTCATATTTCATGTAGTTAAATTAAAATTTGAATTTTATTTTGACTAAATATTTTTTTATATAATAAATTTAAGAACTATTGGTTTTTCAGAATTTTTTTGAAATAAGTATACATGTTTTTACTTGTATTGAAATAGAAATATTTTAAGTTTCGGGAAACAAAGCATAACTGCTCTTCTGTGTTTTCTTGTGTTCAAACATAAAAATATGACTTAAAATATTACACGATAAATATTTTATTATTAGATTACTATATATAAATGCTGCATTATTAATATAATTCATACGTTGATCATATGTATTATTTATAAAAAAAATTCGCTTATGCAGATTTATAGAAATTATTTTTAGTTTGCGAAACTGAGCGATTTTAAAAAAATTGAATTATTAGAAGTTTTTTAATTTTTAATATAATTATTTGAAATTATAGTTTCTTATATTTCTAAATGTGCAAATTACGAAGTTTTTACTCAGTTCAAGAGAAAGCAAGATTTCACACTTTAATTTTCTTTGCTTGCAGTATTACACTTCTGGCCATTAAAATTATACACCAAAAAGTTCGCATGTTGTATAGGCGAAATTTATTACAGGAAGCAGATGCTATGATATGCAAATGATAAACTTTTTAATGTGTTCTTTTAAAATAGGCCGCGGTAGTCAGTGAAGAAATCGTATTCCAGGTTTCTCATACGCAAATTGTAGTTGAATGTTGTTGCTTGGTGGAAAATTGTGATTTCTCATTAAAAAAATGCTTATTAGCACATTTATGACTTTCATATAGCGACCGTGTCGTATATTGTTTGGTTGAGGACAGTTGTACCAAAAACCATGCTAAATATCATCGGTCGGTTATTACTAACAGCCAAAGAACCAGACATTTTACTTGTATGACCTTGATGGACCGTACAGCCATGTCATGACCCCTGAGTCAAAACATAGTCATTTGTAGGACAAGCGTCTGAATGGTTAGGCCTTATAGACTCCAATTCTGTGAACATTGCATCGACCACCCTTTGAGGTGGATTACTGACTATTGCGTCTTCGAACGTAGGATAATGACGAATCCGTGAATGCAAGACTGACATAACGTGTTTTCAGAGAATATTGGTTCTTTTTATATCATGATTTCCGCATCTATGATTTCCAGCGTCGGATATCCATCATCTATCTTATCATACGATGCTGTCCTATCGCATGGAGTGGCATTGGATGTACGTTTCCCTTACCTCTTGTTCGTATTAACATTCTGAATTGTGACTGTTATAATTGTATTAATGTTCGTGACGCTCTATTTATACGGGCTTTGCGAAACCGTACGTTTCAGAAAGATGATGCACGACTGCATGTTGCCAGTGTGGTATTGGACATTCTTTAATACAAACCTTAATCATGATCTCATCCCTACAGAAAGAATATGTTCAATGAATGCTGGACGACTGGCTCGTCAGCATGCGATAAATTTTACCATCATGTTTAAGCTACATGAATAGTTAACACTAACGTGTTATAACATTTTATGACGATGTTACACTGAACAAAATGCTCTATTTTAGTGATGTCTAAATTATATATAGTTCATAACTGTAAAACCTGAATTAATTGCTTATATATTATGCTCATAACATTATGTAAAATATATATTTCATCATTATGTGATCAATTTTTTATCTACCCTTTTGTCCTTGATATCTCAAATCTCTTAAGTATATTATTTACAATAGTACGTTTTTTAAAGATATATTCATCTTTAAAATACGTACGTATAATAAAAATAATTATTATGCATCCATGACAAAGGCAAAAATGTAAAAATATGCTGCCTCGATTCAGGGAATTTTGATTTCTTACGAAATAAATATTATATTTTTTTATATGTATATATCTATATTTATATTTGTGTGTCCATATGTAAAGGTGCATATTTATATATATGTATATATATTTATATGCATAGTAGTACATCGCATTTTATATTTAACTTAGTATTGTCTGATAATGATGCCGTTTTCAAATGTTTATTTTGTCTCTTGGGAAAGAAAAATTCAAGATTTAATTCGATGAATTTAGGTCTCTAGAATAAGAAAGTCTGTTCACTAAGCTAAATTTAACGAAAGGATATATTGTATCTAAATTTCTGTAGCTTTGTTGAATGAGTTATGTGAATCAATAGCAAGAATAAGAGTAAAATATTCAAAAGAAAAAATATGTAGTATTAAAAGGATAAGAAATATTGGAGCTCTGAAATTAATGTAAAAAAAATCATTTTAGCAGCAATTTCATAGAAAAAATGAATGAATTTTATGAACAATTAAAATAGCTGTTTTATGAAATGTTTAGCGTCAAATCTACCTGTTTTCAAAAATTTTTTATTTTATCTTAAAAGCAAGAAAAATATGAGTGCATAAGTTCATTTCCCAGTTATGCTATTCCTGTTTCTTTTTTTTTTTTAAAAAAAATATGTATTTACCTTATTTTTATTTCTTATATTTTCTCTTTTAATTATGTACATATACATGAAATATACAAAAGAAGAACATCTGAAAGTTTTTCTTTTTTTGTAAGTACGTAAATTAACAAAAACATTTATTCTGATGGAGCATTGTTATTTATTTGTAAAGAAAGTTATAAATTTGTGGGTATAATGGTGATAGTTATTATAATGCTAATGCATGTTATTTTATATAACTATTACATTAAAATAATTCTGCTATGTTTTATGAAGAAAATACCTAATTATACATTATAAGTAGGTTAACTTGTCTGATTTTAAATAAACTCGCTATTTTTGTTCTGTAAATTAATTTTGTTAAAGTTGGAATTACAAGGTAGTTTTCAATCTCTGTAAAGTTGCAAATCTCTGTAAAACTGGATGAATGTTGATTTAAATCTTATTTTTTTTTTATTTTTATTATTTTTTTTTATAAAAATACAAAGTTACGCTAGTTTCCATCAAGTTTTTAATTTTTATCTTTACTAAACAAAATAAATTTTTCATATTTATCCACCGTAATATTTTATCCATCGATTTGTCCATTATTTTTTTCTCAATAACTCCATTTATTTTATTTATTTATTTTTTTCACATAACAGTTACGAAATGCATATTGTGAGTAAAGAGAGTGTGTATACTACTGAAATGTATTTAAAATATCACAATGTTCATCACTATATCTAATTTTTACTAATAATGATTATGAATTTAATTTTACATAATTTTTTATTGACTGTGAACAAATATTCAATTTTATGTTGAGTATGACCAGTTTAGAAAATGTTTATATTCTGAAATCATAATTTTGCATGAGTTTACATGTAACTTTTGTTCATATTGTGAATATATTATTATTACATTATTTATTCACACTTTTAATTAACTCAAATTCTTTAGAATTTATCTTTTTTTTAAATTTATCAAACTTTTAATTAGTCTTGTAAATATTCTAATATTTTCGGAAAATTCGGAAAATTATTATTGCAAAAACTAATGTCGTAAAAATAAGATTGTTTAGCTCAGCTTTTTAGTACGAATTGTTAATTTTTTTCAATGCCAAATTTTTAGTATACTTTATTGATCGTGATAAATTTTTTAGATGTGTTTTTATAGAAAAATATGTTCATCATATTTTGTTTCACTGATTTATTTTATATAAGTGGTTCTTTTTAAATATCAAATGAAGGAATTTTAGATCCATTTGGAAGAAGTCAAATGATAAATAAAATTTAAAAATCTATATTAAATTACTTCAAATATATTTTTGAAATTTTGATTCTTTTTATGGTAGTTTTTGACTTTTCTCGATTTACCAGTTTTGCTTAACGACTAATGTGACCAGTGTCCAAACATAACAAGCACAGTTAGGTACTTATAAAATAAATGCGTATAGTTATTTTTATAAGTTGAAATTCAATAACGTGATTTAATGAACTCATAATTTTACTTTTGTTACACAAAGAGGAAAGTTTAATGTTACACTTACTTAAAATTTAATGTTTTACTCGCAGAAAGTCTTATATTTCTAGTTAATTCTATTTAAAACTTTTTCGAAGAAATCGCTTGTTACTTGGATTAATCAATATATATTTTTAAAATTGATTTCTTATAAGTACAAAAAATAAAAGAACAGATTTTTTCTACAATCTTAATTTATTTCCCAGCCACTTTGATGAGATTAATAAAAAGAATATAGAAATCTGAATTGTTTTTAAAAAAGTAACATTTTCTGTCTATATGTGGTCTATTTAAGGTGAAGGGTCAAAAACTAAATAGAAGAATTCTCTATTTAGTTTTTGACATGAGTCATGTTAATTTTAAGATTAGGATTTCTTAAATAACGGATGTTTAGCTTTAAACCATTAGTTTTTATGTAATTAACCGGTAGTTTTTATATGGTGTGTAGATCAAAGCTCTCTGTAAATTTCATCTTACTTTTAAGGAGAAATATAAATATTTATTTTTAACTTCTCTTAGTTTAATTACTTAAGTGTGATCACACAGTATTTTATTGAAGAGTGAAGAGAAAATGATTGGTTTTCCTTCACTTATTAGTTAAGTGTGAGCTTCAGATAAAATGTCAAAGAAATTGTTCCGTGCTAAAACTTAAAATTTAAAACAAAATTACTGTGTATTCATTTCATAACTTTGATCATTTATTTTTTAGATATATTATAAAATACATCTCCTTTGTGATGTATTTTAATATTAGTTATTAGCAAACATATAGCTGTAAATTTTCAGACTTTGATCAAAAATTGCTCTTTCTCTCAAGAAAGCAAACAATATTTTTTTTAAACAGAAATATTATAATAGTTTAGTTAAATTTGCTATTTATAATGTAAAATGGTTTATTTCTATCTCTAACATTTTTCAAAAGATACGGTATATTTATTATTATAAAAGTCACTATAAAATTTATTTAAATCGTTTTCATTATGCTAGAATTTTTTTTCTGGATAACAGCTTTATTGTAAAAATATTTTTTATTTAATCGAACATGACTCATTCGTCTTACAGCCAATCTTGTGCACCTCCTAACGCTTGTGAGTCTGGTTCATGAAGTCATATAAAAATGCTCAGCGCTTAAAATTTTCTTTTTCAATATACATAGTACGGACGTATAGATATTTTTTTAAATATTAAAGGCGTTTTTGTCATTTTAAATTTTTGTTAGCAATTTTTATTTTAGTTTGAAGTTATACTAACTATAAAACTAATATCTAGAAGAATTGCTTATTTACAATGTGTTACTAATTTATAAAGAAACTAATGAATTTCATTGTAATATTTTATATCGAATATCTATATTATAGCAGAATCCCTACATATGTTGATTCCCATTCCTATAGCTTGCTTAGTTTTGTACGCGTAAAAATTTTATGTGTTCACAAATTCAATGTGTTATTTTTTGTGCCATAAAAATCTGTTTAAACAATCAAATGAATTTATTTCAACTGATATGTGCTGAGGAAAAAAAGGTCTTTATTAGTGGATTTAATTTGAAGTTCCTGTTTTGAATTAATCATTTAATATTTATATACATGAACCAAGTTAACAAGAATTTTATGGAAGAACAAAAGATGCAAGGAAATTATTTACCAGATCAAATTGTGAATTGATAAAATTATTATATTTCTCTTATCATTTTGTGTATGTATGAGCTTAACTTAAAAATATGTATACTGCATGATCTTATTTTTTTTTCTTCTTAACAATATCAAATCCATTCGTCAATCATTGCAATTCCTGTAATCAATTATTTATTCGATTCTGGAATGTCTAGCGATACTTGTTTTTATCTATTCTGAAAAGCATAGAAACCTGTTTTGCATCTAGCAAGTTTATTACGTTAATACTCTTTTATTAATCTCTTGCATTTGTGTTGTGAAATAAAAAATGAATATGTCTTGTAAAATATTTAATTTCATATTTCGTTGAAGAAAAATTTTCAGAAATTATTTAAAAATCTTGTCACTGATGTATTTTTGCTGGATTAGAAAGAAGAATGTCGGTTGTTATATTAAAATTCTCTCTGCCATATTACGATCATTTAAATTTGTTAATTTTATATATCGCAGAAAAAAAATCTTTTTATTTTTTTTTTTCACAGAGCACTTGTAAAAATGTCATAAAATGTGGTTTATTAATGATTGCAAACAATGCAAAAATTTCGACAAACTATTTTTTTTTATGATGAGATTGGAATTATATTAATGTTAATTTAATAATTAACGCGCTTTTTCAGTACTTGATTAGCAATGGTTTCAATTCTTTACTATGGTTGATAATAATTTTCCAACACTTCTGATATAAAATTATCATTTGTCATTCTTTTAAGGATAAATCTTCCAATTTTTTTTATTTTCCGTTAAT
This sequence comes from Latrodectus geometricus, assembly GCA_026290005.1. Lineage (NCBI taxonomy): Eukaryota > Metazoa > Arthropoda > Arachnida > Araneae > Theridiidae > Latrodectus > Latrodectus geometricus. The sequence goes on along the minus strand of JAPDSC010012745.1, from coordinate 1,400,057 downwards.
TAACATGTTAAAGATTAATATTTTTTCAATTTTATCATCTTTTTCGTAAAAATAAATAAAACGTCGTCGTGTTTTTTCTATTATGTAGATCTCTTAAATATTTTTAAGCATACGTTTCTACATGATATGCAGTACAAATTCAATGATAATCTCTGGTTTATTAAAAAATGACGTACATAATTTGAATGAAATAATTTTCTAAATAGTAATTTAAGTTGTCTCTGCTTTGCCCATTGTACATTCATTATTTATATTAACAATTAGAACAGTTGAATTGTTTCATCACTAAGTTTAAAACACAATAAACAGTCTAAATTGGCTAAAATTTTTTATAAATTTTATATTTTACATCAACAATTTTGATTATAATTGTGTTTGTGTTTTGATAATTGATGTCAATTTTACAATGAGGTCGTACAATTAAAAATGTAACCGAAGAGCGTATTTTTTTTAAGTCTTTCTAAATCAATTAGGAAGTTTAAAAAAAGAAAGAATATCAAAGAAGAGTATTAGATTGTCCTTCAATTTTTAAGATAGTTTTCTCCCTTATTTTTAAAATCTAGATTTTTTTTAATTGCATTTCTCCAAAATTGTAAACATTCACAAAAATCAAAACAAATTTTTTGGCCAAATTTAATATATATTAAGAATTATCGGAAATGATAATTTTCTTATAAAGATATTAAACAAGCAAATGCGTCTTTCCTTCTTTAACCAAGTGGCGTCCCTAATCTGTACTTTCGCATTTTAATTTGTATTTTATTTTCTATTAATATCAGAAAAAAATGCGATACTGCTTGCTGCACCACCTAATCCATATATTTTTTGAAAGAATTTAAGTTAGAAATTTTTTGACTTGGAAGAACATACTTAGATTTATACACATACTTAGTTTAATACTTAGATTTAGACACATGTGGGGAAATAGTTATTTAGTCTAAAATATCTTCAAAAATGTATTTTATTATTTTTGGAATTTATTCCAGTTAATAATATCAAGTCATGTAGGTGGAGTGTAAAAGTTTAAACATTGAGGATAAATTATCATACAAGAAAAATATGAGACAGTAAGTTTAAATATAATATAGGAAAACTAATTAAACATAAGAATTTTCAAAAATGAAGTGTTAAAAATATTAATTTTAGTATGTTGGGAAATGATAATAAATTCGTTAAATTTTTTATGTACGTTTAACTTTCTTAGTAACATTGAATTATAGATTAAATGTGGTATGATCGACATTAAGAGTTTATCTGATTTAATGGCGCCACTCAAGCTAAACACAATCCTGGCTAGTCTTCACAACTGAGTTAACCATGGCAAGCAAGTTGTTTAGTAAGGAATCTAGAAGATAATCATTCTTTCCTCTGTCGTCGGGAAACGGTCAGAAGATCTAGTACAAAGTGAAAGATTGACATATTAACATTGACGAAAGCGATCGTTATATATGTTTCAAATTATTTTATTATTTTAGAATATATATATATATATATATATATATATATATATATATATATATATAGTGTTTGATAAAAATTAGAATGCACTAAATTTTGCTTACTATCCCTTCGCAATTTTGAGGATCAAAATAAACAAAACGAAGTAAACAAAATATTTTTCTTTTTCTGTGTTTTATTTTTACTTTGAGGCTTATTTTAGTCTTTCTTGTTATGTTCTTGAAACTTTAAGATATAAACAATCTCAGATTAGTTTGGATCGTGTGTTTTTTAATGTTGTATCCTTTGTGATTTTATGCTTGTCTTGTGTTGAGATTGTATTACTTTTGGGTCTAAATTTAAATTCCTTTGTTTTCCCATCTCTGAAATATTTTTAAAATTTGATAAATTTTCCAATATCCTACATATTCGGTGAGCAGTATTGTTGACATGTCAAATAATATCTGTTTTTTAATATAGCATTGCAATCTAAAACGAATGCGAACGAAACGAATGTTGTATGTGAACGTAACATGATAAGTATGATATATGCAATTCTATTTTCATTATTAAGTTCGCATACAATAGATTCTTTTAGATTGCAGTTAGTGCTCTAATAAAATCCTTATTTGAAATATCAAAAATTTTGCTCTCCGAACAAGTAGGATAAAACGGGAATTAAATTCCTGAATTTTATATATGAATTTCTTTATTTCTACGAATATTCAGCAGTATCTAAAACATTTACAGTCGAAACTTATTAAAAAATAATTCTATACAATAAAATCTCAGTACATCGGAAGTTTTGTAAAAGTGACTAAATTCTTATTAATATCAGTTTTTGTTAATAGAACTTTTATTTAAATGGTTTTCAATGCAATAAACAATTTTTATATTGAATTCTATTGACTTGTTTTAATATAGAAAACAATCAACTAATATAATAGAACATTAAAAAGTAAAAATTACTTCATTATTGAATAATTTGTAACATCACATTTCCGATAGTTTAATAGGGTAAGACTATTGAAGGACATTTGAATATCTGCTTAGTATTTCCTTCTGGAAAAACATTTCATTGATAGTCATCCATGTTTTCACGTGTCGCATGAGTGGAAACCTGGGAAATTCTCAGTCAGTCACTCCACAAGCATAAAGCAGAAATTCTATGTTCTTTGTTGTTTAACATTGATTGAAATTGAATCTAAAACTTTCCTCTCCGAATAACCAGGACTTATCACTGCATTGTGGTGAGCCCGAAGTCGAATCATTGCACTTATTTTCTTCTGATATTTTTACGCAAATGATTTTGGCGTTATTAAAAATTTTTAAAAATATATTTGACTTTACATTATGATCCGGTTCAAAATAATTATGCGATGTAAGTGTCTGAAGTCATCAATTTTACAAATTTCAGATAGATTAAATACAATGTAAATAAATTTTTTTAAAGTATTGATAAGCATAATCTTAACTTATTTAGAACTCATATTGTTGATTTTGGCACCAAGTGTTAAACGGAAATATGTGAACGAAATCTACTTTCACAGATACCGTAGCAACTATCCCCGCAGGACAATAGAAACGGCCTTGATTTCTTTCTGCATCGCGGCTCCTCTTGCAGAGCTATTTCCAAATCGTTGAACGAACGAATGAATGAAAGCTCAGTAAAAATTTTTGTTAATTTAAGTTGCAAATCCATTCCGTTTTGATTTCCTTTTATAAATTTGATAAGAAGAATATATTTTTCATGCCAGTGTCTAATGCATAGATAAATATCATTGCCTATTCAAATATGCATGAAACGAATTTTATTGTATGTTATTTATCCTTTTGTATATCTATTTCTACAGGGCATTTCTATAAATATTGTTGTTTTGTTCTTTAAAAGCATAATATTCAATCTGCTCCAATTTTTATCATTTTAGTTAAAGGAGTTGATTTATGCATTGTATTTAAGAGATTTTACTTAAATAATTTCAGACGGTTATTCGATATTCATTTGTTACAATTCTGTTTTACCCGATACACTACAACAAAAATGTTAAAAGTTATCATTATGGAAATAGTCTAGAAAACTTCGTTGCATTGTTCCCTAAAAAGAAATATATTTTATAAAACTTCCATAGTCAATCCGCTCTAAATCAAAACCAATCTATGAAAAAATATTTAAACCTCTAAATTATATGTTGCAAGATTCTTACAGAGAGAGAGTCTCATCGCGTTGTCTGTTATTTTGAGATTATTTTGAAGTTTGAAGTTCGTTATGAATGAAAAAAAATCAGGATATTAGTTGAAAAAATTAAAGTACAGAATTCTAAGTAATAGTTTCTCTTCAATAAATATGAAGATATGATTATTTATTTTGAAGATATGAGATTATTTGATATTAAGGTATAAGCTTGGAATGTTTTGAATGTGTTGTGTATTTTTAAAATAATATTAGAAACATATTTATTCTTTTTATTGTTAATATAGTCTATAAACTCAAAAATTAAAATTTTAATTATTATTTTTTGTGTTATATAACCAAAAAAATTTACTTTACTGTCCATCAAATATTCAAAAGTGTGTAATGGAAAAATTTTAAATTTGAATGGCATATAAACTAAAATATTGAGTTCGTTCTTTTTTGCTTTTTATCAAGTATTTTGTTCCAATCAAACATTTTATTTACTATCATTTCTAAAAAATTAATCTTACTCCTTTTATTGCTTTTCTGTTTTATTTTTAACTGATTCTTTCATTGTAAGTATTAATTATATTTACATATTTGCCCTTTAAAAGTAAATTTACATCTGCAACAAAATTATAAACATCGAAACCATTTTAAATGTATGAAAAGAATGAACAATTGCTTAACTTCTGATAAAGTTCATCCATTTGAAAAATGTAATCATGGTTTCGTTGAAACGACATTTTCGAAGCACGTACGAATAGAAAAATGATTTTTGGCCTCGTGTAAATTGTATGACTGAGTTCATGTATGTGTGTGTTCGTTTGTAGGATAGATTAAGTATTCTGAACACATTTCTCTCTATCATTCGAATACTAAGGTCACATTTTTTATTTTTTCTATTTTGATATTTTAAACAAAAAGAAAACTAAAAAATAGTTATTGAAAAATGTTCCTTTTTTAACACAATTTTTGTTTAACTTTATCTTATATAACTAATAAAAAAGTAATTATTAATTTATTGAAAACATTGTGCTTTCAAAAAATTAAAAAAAAAATCTATAAATAAATTTAGTTGATTAAACTTTTATTTAGATTTTTCTTTTAAGTTATCGGATTTTTTGTTGGAAAAACTTTTAAATTCATAGAAAGTAGGAGATATATTTTCGAGCATTCATGCGATAAAGTTGTGATAATCGAAATCTAAAAATTAACAATTTTAAAATAGTTTATTTTTTCCTGTTTAGTAATTTTTTTTTACATCGTAGTTTTTAAATTGTCAACATAATATTTTATTTATGTAATGTCAGGATATCATATACTAACTACAAATTTTAGAACTTTTAAAATTGTTTAAATTGTATATCAGGAATAAAAGATGTGGTAGCATTCATTGTATATGATTGACCAAAAACTAGTGTTTCTCATATGAATAGCTCTTCACTTCTGTCGCATTTATTTAATTGAATAGTCACTCTTATAGAGAATTTAATTTTTGATTTAAAAAAATGCTATTTAGAGTAATTTTCTGAAAATGAGTTTTTAACACTGTAATTTATATGTAATTTTTTAAAATTTTAAACTACTTACATAGGAATCATATCTGTGAAAATATGTAAAAAACTAAAATGTTTAGTGTGAATATAAACAATATATAAGTAAATATAAAGTAATATACAGAATATGACTTAAATTAATATTGAATGTTATAAAATTTCTTATTTTTGTGCAAATCCTTAAAAATTATTAAAAAAATACAAAAAGTTGCTTTTAAACAATTCTTAAAATATAATAAAATTGCTTAAAAAATTAATATTTTAAATGTTTTAATATCATATTTTTCCAATGGTTTTATGTTTGTCAAGTTTTACACTTTAAATTGAATAAGTGTTTTTGTCGTAAAGTTGTAACAGAAAATGTTGATATTTTAATGACATCTACTGTGTGAGTGAATCGAATTCTTTTCTTCTATTTATCTATTTATGTGAGTCAATCCATGTTTAAATTCCATATTACCAATTTTTGGGGAAAAGATTTCTTGAAATAAATGCTGAATCGAATTATTTTAATTATAAATTCGATTATTATTTTTTTCTTTCTTTTTTTAATTTTGCGAGTTCATAATTGAGTTGAATTTAATCCGGTTTTTAATAATTGCTTTGTTATCATAGTTTTGGTTGATGTTTTTTAATTTATGTATTTAATTTTCCCTTTGTTTATTTGAGACTATTTAAAAAAATTAAAAATGTTAGCGTAAGTTAATGAAAATAATTGCAAAAATGCTCTGCAAATATGCAATAATTCATGCTAAGAAATTAATTTATAAAAAGGCAAATATTAAAAGAAAATCCTCATGTAGTTATAATCACAAATAATAAGATGCATTCTGTAGAGCTTTAAATTCGTTTTTCTTGGATTTTTTAAAACTATATCTGAAAAAAATTTTTAATTTTTTCACAAAAATTACTTTAAGTAACATGCAATGTAAATTCTGTAAAAGTAAATATTTCATAAGGATGTTTTCAAGACATGGTTGATCTTTTTCTTAAAAAATCAATGTTACAATTTTTGTAATAAACGTTCTTTTAAAGTTGCATTTTTATTCTCTTGAATTTTAAGAAAGAAATTAATGCGTTTGTACAAGATTTTTTGAAATTGAAGATATTAATTTTTAAAATAATAATTATTCTAATATATGTATGTTAAAAATATACTTCATAAAACGAGTTCAGCTGATTAAAAATGCATATTTTGTTGATGTATGATAGGCTTGGTGTATTGTAAATTTGTTTTCCTAAAATGCTTGCTTAAAACAATACTCAGAGTGGAAACTCTAAGCATAAAAATAATCTAAAATTGTTTTGGGGTATACACGAATCTTATAGCTAAATTTGAAGTTTTTTACAAATAAGATAGACATAAACAGCATAGTTTATCAGACCATGATAAATTTACATCAGTGCTCATTTCATTTGTTTAAAGACATGAAACAGTGCATTTTCCCTAGTTCTAGAAATTCGCTTTTCCATGATGTAAGTTGCACGCTTTAATTCATGTTTAGTCAATATAGTCATAGTTGCAATCCCTGATTAAAATAATCCGTTTTCTTTAATTTTGAATATATGTTCTTTTTTTCATAGGTTTTTAATTCTTAATTAAAAGTTAATATTTCTCGATTTCTTTTTTACCTGTTAAATTATTTCGTAAAGACTTAAATGTGAATTTCATTGAACTATTTTACTTAGATTATATAATAGATACTATATTATCTTCCCCTGTAGCAAGCCTTTTCATTTAACTTCTATTTTTTTAATATAAAAGGAATAGCTGATTTTTCTTAAGAAGAGTTTATATTTTTAAATTCGTTCATAATTTTCATAGAAATGACATTTTTTATACTTAATGAAGAAAAATTGTTCTGATGTAAATTAAACTTTATGAAAACTTTATAAATGTTTCATTATTCGTTCTTATTCGGGCCGAGCTAGATGATGAATTATTATTATCCTGGCCTTCAAATGAACAATTTGTGGGTTCGATTCTTTACTCAGGCATAATGAGTGGCATCTCGGTCGAATTGACGCTGGTATGCATAAAGTGGCTGTAAAGCGACAACCAAATCCAGTTAAATTACCCTTTGTGTACAACAGTTTTAGGTTCGATTCCCACCTTGGGTTTGCTGTTTGTTTATCCTAACCGACAATGTAAAGCGGTCTGGAATCCACTTTAAATTGTAGGCTTTGTCATATTATTTCACTTGTGCAAAAAGTACTGTTCATCAATAAGCAAATCAAACGCTTAATGTGCAAAAAGTGACTATACAGGAATAAACAAACCCTTCTATGATTGGGCTTGATGTCTTAGTCCATAGAGTATAATTATTTTAATTTAATTGGCAATGATGACATTTGAGCATATCTGGTAGTTGAATGGACTGCGTTTGTACTTCCTTTTTATGTTCAGTGAAACTGTTGTTTTTAGTGGATCGAAATCTCTATTTTAAACGTAGATTGCGGTTGAATTAGCCTTGTGTGCAAAAAGTGAGCCTAGAGTCAAAGAAGTATTCATTCATACTGAAGTTACTTTTTATTAGAACTGAGTTGAAAAACTTCTGGAAAAAATGTTTTTTTAATCTTAAATTAAACCTGTTTTCAATCTATGGTATTCATTCTTTTAGGAAACACTTTTTATTAAATTTAATGAAAGAATTTTATAAAGGGGTGTATAATACTTCATACGTAAGCACGTGTATACAACGAGATGGCTGCCGAGTGGGTTACATATATATGAATTAACAGTTTGAATGAATTGTTTTTTTTTAATACATATATGTGCTTTTCCTTTATTTCTTGTAACTAGGAAAGTTTATACGGTATATTATTTTCCTTATTTTTTTCTGATTATATTTTAAATAAAAGAAAATCAGTATTTAAATTCATGAAAAATGATGTACATTGATGCCAAATTTCGCATATTAGTTTGATGTCTTATCTTCCTTCAATAAGTTGAAACGTGCAATTTTTCTGTTTTGAAGAGCATTATTATAATTGAATAAAAATGAATAGCGATTTGATAAACGTTTTAAGTTGTGGGTAGTTGAGCAGTTTTATAATAAAGGCAATTCTCTCTTTATTATCACCATGCTTCAGTTCGTTCTTTCGTTAAATATACATGACAGAACAAACTTGAATAGTTTTACATTTTCAAGTTTTGTTTTAAGTATGCTTTTAAATTGACTATTACTGAAGTGTTTAATATTTTTACCATTTAATTTAACTATTAATACATTTTTATGAGTTACTAATATACTTGTGAACTGTTTAACTCATTTACTGTAGACAGTAAAATTATAAAGTTTTAAATATAATTAGCGTGTTTAATTTTACCAGTTATTAAACAGGTGTATCTTAAAATTTCAAATACTTACCATAAGGTTGTGTTATATAATAAAATTAACATTGTGTATTCGTCACTTATATTTAAAAAAAATTTAAAATTGTACTGATTCACACTGCATATTCTGATGCATATTTAAAAAATAATTTCTGTTCCTGAATGACTTGTGAAGTTTTCACAGCTTCATCAAATAAAAAAAAAAGAATTAATGAAAATAAAATACTGAAATGAATATCCTTAGATTTTGCGTTGCCCATGGCTACTATATCAAATGATCCTTTGCATTCCGTTCAATTGCTCTCACATTGTCCCATCCTGAAAATTGTAAGGCGCTGCTGTCGGTTGCTCCCTCTCTCCCGCTTAAATTCTCCCTCCCAGTCCGGGAGACATCATTCTGGAGGAAATCCTTCCTGGGTGAAGTCCCCTGGATCTCTACCCTTCTAATCCGCCTGAATTTTATTTTCTGGTGCGCCCTTTGCACTGTAGATTCCTTTTTAGCATAGTTCATGCTCTTTTCTTTGTAATTCTGTTTGATTTTGCATTTTTGTAGTAGAGGCAGTTTGTTTCCTACTTATTAGAAACAAATTGTGTTCATTTTCTTTGCTTGCAAAACTTACTTTTTTTCTGGATAGTGCATTATATCTAGGCAAAATTGAAAGCTGCTTTGAAGAGACTTATTTTCAATACGTTTGGTCTTAACAAATAGGTCTTATCTATAGGCTCATCAAAGTCCATAATAATATAATTGTAATTGCAGTGTTTGCAGTGATTGTCAAGAAACTGAGCTTTTGGACAAAGTAGACAGCTATTGGTTAGTGCAGTTTTTTTAAAAATGCTGTGATTACTTCTAACGTCCATCACGGAGATATCATCTGATATGCATTGCTGCAACATTTCTCTTCGGGTCCATTTCTTACATACTTTATGAAACCTGGACATGATTGTGATTCTGCGTTTCCAGGTGGAGCTTCAATTAGTTTGTGTAGTAAGTCCAGTGGCTTAGGTCTCTGCATGGACCGCCCACAGCGTCCGATTGCTGCGATCCAAGAGCACAGCTTTATAGAAGATAATATCATCAACATTCTTCCACCTCCAGCGGCTTATCAATTTAGTGTGGAAGAGTGCTATTTGCATTCTGGAAGAATTCAAATTCCAACTCCTCCAATGGAGACTAAAAATATAATTTCAGTAAAGTCTGTAACGATGTTCCTCGTTGCAATTTTTATCATTGGCTTCATTGTTCTTTCACCATTATTGCATTACTTTTTGTAATGCTGATGAGTATATACACGTGTTTGGCCATCACTTTGATTCTTAAGTAAGATTTTTTTATTAATACTAAACACCCTCTTTGTTACTTTATCATACTCTCGTTTTTTAAATTATTTGTTTTAGATAAGGTAGCATGTAGTTTTTAAACTTGTAAAATAAAGAAAAAAACCCTTTATTTAAAATTAATAATTTTATAACTGACATTTGCGGGTGATGCTTTTATTGTGATATTTATAAATTGAATAAACGCCCATTTTATGTTGTTTTGTTACTTACAAATATTTAGTTTATTTATATTAAAAATATTTTTATAAAATTTTATGTTTAAATTTTGTTGAAATAGAAATTAATAGTTATTTTTTGCATGGTACTAATTATTTGTTGCGGATCACTATATAATTGTTTGTATTTCGTGTACTGCGCATTTGCTGTCGCTGTCTTGTTTTACGTAACATAACTTCACATACATTTTTCAAGATGGTGGTTTTTAAGGATTAATTTGTAAAGAGGCAAATTCCAAAAGAAAAATAAGGTTATCTATTATTTGTAATTTTATGTATTTGTAATTGTTCATTAAATATACTTTTTTCGATGTTTTTAGTTTTGGGCATTAATTAAACAAATTTTATACCTTTTCCTATATTTAATTTTTTTTTTTTTTCTTTTTTGAGCAGATTTGATCCTTACTCTTTTATAATTTTGCTCTTGATTTTACCATATGGAAAAGAACCTGTAGGCAATTTATTAATAAAGTAATGGAATTTAAAAGAAAATATACATTTAATATTATATTATAAAGCTATGATATTCGTTCTGCTGACGATATTTATTGAAATTTAAATTTAAATTTTATTCTAAATTATTTAATCGAAGAATGGTGCATATAATTTGGAATATTTGGATACTATTTAAATGTATTTTCTGCTTTGAATTCTTTTATTAATTTTTGTAAAACTTATGTTGCGTATTAGCTTATAGCTTAATAATATATCAATTATATATTTGATAAGGTGAGACTTTTTAGGCACCTTTTGTATACATTTTTTTTTTTTTTTTTGAAACGAAAAATTTTCTGACCTTAAGGAAATGTATAGCTACTTAGAGTTTTCAATAGTTTTAACCTTTCAGTTTGACTGAATATTTGGTAAGGAGGATGCACGAAAAAACTTATCATCCGTTTTTTAAATATTGAAATTTTTTCTTCATACCTTGACATTTTTTAATGATAATATTGAAATGAAATTAGTTCAGACAATTTTGCACTTAGGGAAATATTTTTTTTTGGATGGTATTTGAAGCTATAAGTAAGTCTAACATTTTTAACACGTAAACTACACTGCGCTTATATTATTTAAATTGTATTTTTATTTATTGAACATAACTTTCTTTTTTAAACACTTTCTTTTTTAAATACAAATTATTTCCACGCATGATTGAAAGCCCCACATGTCGAAACTAATTGCTTTCTCACAGATTTTGTTAATCAACTAATGTAGTGATTTGTATTTTAATAACTGATTACTTAAAAATAAGTTTTTGAAAACTCTAATGAAGTATTTGAAAATTTTTAGCATTAAAATTGAGTGTATTTGTGTGTATGTATTACTCAAGTGCAATATTTTTCCATTGTATAATTTTGATAGCTTTATTAGATAATTTTCTTTTGAAAATAGGAAATTATTAAGTTCTTCGTAATTTTTAAATGCAGTCAATCACTTTTTCGTAGATTGTAACCGAAGCAGTTTTTCTCTATGTTAGATTTGTTCATATATGATATTTATGATGGGGGTTGTATGAATATTATGTACTAACAAATCTCGATAAATGAAGACTTTATACATAGTGTTACTAAGTTCAATCTCTAATTTTAAAATTTATCTCCCCAACAATAATATAAAATAAACTCAAATTTATTATTTTTTAGAAAAATATCTGCAGTCAACGTAATTAAGTAATAACAGAATTACATAAGTTAATGGATATTTTTGATACAAATCTTAGAAATACGAATCTTATTTCAAATATTTAAAGGATCAAATATTAACTTTATAAAAAAAAATTAAAATGTGTCCATCACACAGTCATGAATTGATTGATTCTAATTTAAAACAATCTTTGCATTAACATATATTTCAGTCTACTAAAATTCGGTAAATAGTTAAAAAAATATGTAGTAACTTAGCAGGCATTTCTTTAACTTGTTAGCCAAAAATGGCTGTTGAGTTGCTAATGCTCTGGCTTTCGATCAACTGTTTTAGGAGTTCAGTTTCCATTTAGGGTGGGGATGTGTGTTTTGTAATACTTTGGATTCCACTTTAAATTGTAGGTCCCAGTTTAGTGCGTAAAATTCTTCTCGAATCTAGTTAATTATTATTGTTGTTAGTTTTTGTGCGTAAAAAGTAACCACAGTGCACAACCAAACTAGTTAACTGGTTTACAGATTTTTTTTATGCAAATGCGCTTAAGTATTTTTTTAATAATAATTTAAGTATAAACTCCTCATTTAAGTTTATTTTTTCAATCTGAATATTTATTATAATTATAAAAGTTTTGCATAAAAATAAATGTTATTGTATAATGTGTAGACACACATAAATACAGTCAAATTTAACGAACAAAAATAGGCTGTTTTAAATTAAAATTGTAAACTCAAATATTTAATTTCATACAAGCATATATTTTAAACTCTTTTGATTAATAAGTTAAATATTAATCAAAATTAGACTTATACAGTAGAACACACAAGGTGTTAATAACAGTATAAATTTATAAATTTTGTAATAAAGATTTTAAAAACTTTGTTAAACCTTTATAAAATAATAGGTTTTAGCAGTATAAATTTATAAATTTTGTAATAAAGATTTTAAAAACTTTGTTAAACCTTTATAAAATAATAGGTTTTAGCACACTTCTTTGTATGATATTTCCATCAAGAGTTCGAATATTCTAATTTCTGTATAATTAGAGTTTTAAAAATTATTTTCTTTTGCGCTGTTTGTTCTTTTTCAGTTCTTTCCTTTCTTTACTGATACTTTAACTTTGATGGATTGATAATGCTTTTCTTTTGAATGTTTCTGACAGCTGATTTATTCTCGCAATTTTTTATGATATTCAAAGAAAGTCTTAATTTAGGCAGTCTTTAATTCCATATTCCTCCTTAAAACCATGTTTTTGTGGAATTAAATGTGTAAATGCCAGCCTGTCTTGTTAAACTACAATGTGTGATTGCAGAATGATATCAAATAGTTATTAAAGATTTTCTTGTATTCTGATATTTATTTTCTTTTAAAAATTGCTAAGAATGCTTGCAAATAAAACGTACTTTATGCCATTACTAACTTAACCTTTTGTTCTTTGTTTATAATAATTTTGATGTATTTTTCTCAGACATATTATCTATTTAAAGATGATTCTTTAGACATATTAAATTTCTATTTTTATCACTTGAAAATATTCTGGACAATTTTAGTGTTCTACTTTTGCGAAGGAATTTCAGTATGAGTCTCTTATCCTCTTTTTAAAATTATGGTAAGAAAATATTAAAATTTTCCGATGAAACATGACCTAGAACGTCTCACGTTAACCAGACCAAATTCTATCCTTTTAAAAAATTTGAATTGTCCACATGCAATTTCAAACTTTCGTCACGTGTTTTCTGATCTGGTTGAGTTCTTATGTAATCTACTTATACTATATATTATCTAGAAGATATTTTTGTTCAAATTTTAATATTTTATTAAATTTAAAAGTAACCACAACTTTATCATCACTGATGCCACTTTTACACATGCTTTACTTCAACTTCCTCGCTTGTTGTCAACTGGGAAATCTAAGGCTTATCGAATTATAAGTAGAAAAAGAAAGTAAATATTTATGAAACTCTTATTTGTACATAATGTGCTTTACATAATTCTTATTTTTGAAGAAATCTGCATATTTGTATATAATTGTAAATTAAATGCTTAAATATTTCGCGAAAACTTCTAATTGCATTATCCATTTTGTAGGTAGTTTTAATTACTTTTAGAGTATATTTCATAAAATATTAAACTCGTAATTACACCATTTAATCAAAGGTACATTTTAATTTTGGAGATGAAGTTTTATTTAAGCATACATAGAAACTCACATACATCTAAATTCACTGCTCCTTAAAACATTCCTCTCTACAAGTTTGAGTGCTTTATTATTATACATGTTAAATTTAATCTGTTTATGAAATATTTACTATTTCTTATTCTTGTTTTCTTTATCACTTTATTAAATACAATCTTTACCTTATAAATAAATTGAATAGCTTAAGAACATATTGTTTCTAATAATACGTTAGCTGAGTTCATAATGTTTATGCTACTCAAAACAGGTTATTTATTTATTTTTTTTTTTATCTACCCTTACAATTTCTCCGACTCAAAAGCGTGAAAAGTTCGCGTAAGTACTTCCCAAACAATTGCTTTGAATCGTGCAGCCATTTATCGGTAGAGAGTCATTAGTATACGTTCGTCTTTGTTAAAAAAAAATGGTAAAAAGCATGTTCACACATGGAATAAATGGAGCGGATTCAGAATTTTTTATTTAATATTACCTGTGCATGCAATCGTTCATTACTAACAATAAAAAATGTAGAAATAAAATAAAATACCACTATAAAGTTAAAAAAATGAAATCAATTTCAATTTAGAAAAAAAATTAATAAAACAAGTTTTCATTTTAACTACTCATATTAAAGCATGCAAACTGTACCTCTACAGAAATGCTTTTGAAGTTTGTAATTCAATTCAAAAATATAGTTTTTTCTATGGAATAAATATATCATAGAACAAATCATCATATATCATAGAATAAATTTACTGTCAAACTCTTTTGAAATAAAAAAATGTAAGAGTTTTATTAATTATATTTAGTTCTAGAAGAATAGTTGTAAGAGAGAGAGAGATTTAAAAAAAAGTTTTAATGTTTAATTATTTACATAACACGCTTTAATTTATATTACGCATGCATTTTAATAGGACAAGTTTTGTGTGTCTTTTCTGAATGTAATTTTTAAATGCTGATATATTTTTCTATATATAGATTTCTTCTCTGTTATTCATCCTTTAACATGTCATCAAAAAATGTTTTTTTACATTCTCGGCTTTTGAAAACAATGCCCCACATTTTCTGCGTTTGAATATTTTATGACCCTTTTTATCTGAATAAATCAAACAGCTGTCAATCTTATTGAGGAAACGAGTAGAAATTTATCAGATGAAAAGAAGTTTTTTAATGAAAAAATAGCTAATCACTTGGTTCCTTATTTATTATTTAAGAATAATAGTCTTCAATTTCTTGATTATTTCATGAGATGCAAATAAATTATTCATCCTCTGTATAAAGGCTTTTTTCTCTTATTTTCTTGTACGTTAATTTTATTTATTTAACTTAGTTTTTCGATATTTTATTTTACTAAAATTACCCTTTCATGTGTGAAAACAATTTAAATAATGTAAAAAGCAATAAAATGTTTTCCTTAATTTTTAATTAATTTTCTGAGTTCTATTATAGACAGCTGCTTTATAAAGTGCAATTTTTTAACTGTAGTCTAGTCTTACTGAAGTGTGAAATCTAATATGATGAACGTTTTATATATTTCGTGATTAACATTTAACAAAACCTGTGTTCTATTGTAACTTTAAGAAAATAA
Source organism: Latrodectus geometricus (assembly GCA_026290005.1). NCBI lineage: Eukaryota > Metazoa > Arthropoda > Arachnida > Araneae > Theridiidae > Latrodectus > Latrodectus geometricus. The sequence continues at coordinate 1,384,593 of JAPDSC010012745.1, read as the reverse complement.
GCAAATTGTAGTGATCATCGAATAAATTTATCTGTATCATCATATTTCTATTAGCACGTTGCAATGGATGTATATTTTATCAAAAGAATTTTATAGAATATACTATTAAATACTTCAGAAAATATTTCGAGATTGTAATTTTGCGGCTGATTTTCATTATTGTTTCTGACACTGCATAATATTGCTCATCAGGAAAATCGTCATTTTAAGAAATGAATTGAATAAATTACTTTTTAAATTCTTTTTTGAAAACCGTTTATTTAATGAAAAAGTACATTTTATTTTAAACTCATGAAGTCACATTTTTTTTACTTAATTTTTAAGTGCTGCTCTGTTTAATTTTCGATTATTAATTCATGTTATCGTTGAAAATAAAAAATATCGTTCACTGGAGTGCTATGTCATATGAAGCCTACAGTTAATTGCAATTGAATGGGCTAATGTGTCATTAAATTTGGTATTCAGTATTGTATAAGTAGATATCTGCTGTAGCTTTTTGCGTGAGATTAAGTTTTATCAAAAAAATATTTCAACCCATTTTTAATTTTTTCATTAATTTTCTTACAAATTTAGGAAGAATTGAAACAAAGAATTAATGTTTTAACATACATTTAATTTAAATTATTATATATTAAGGTATACAAATAATTTCATTCACAAATCACGTTATCTGTTTTTCCTGTGTATTTTGAGGTTTTTTTTTTACTTATTCCAATGATTTTATAAAGTTATGTGCATGGTTAATTAAAAATGTTTCTTTAAAGTTATTTTCTCTGTAAGTATGTTATATACAGAATTTTACATTATTATTTGTGAATTTTTTTCTCGAAGTAATGTATTGAAAATTCTTAAGTTTGATGTATTATTTTTTTATTCTGTTGTACCCTGTTCAATTTCTTAATTGCTAATGAATACATTTTACTCATAAAAAATATCAGTTCTTCAGATTTGAATAAGTAAACATTTTCAAATATCGAGAAAACTATAATTACGCTATTCTGTTATGAAAATTTATTATTTTGATGTTGAACAGAGTTCACACTTAACTGTATTTATATTTCCTCAAAGTGAAATATTTATGCATTAAAAGATTTATTGAATATACAGAATGTACATATTTAGGGGGAATTTCTTTTATTTGAATATATTGCTTTTTGGAAAATTACGACTGAAAAGAGAACATTTTATATTTTTATTCGGTGATGTTAAGTCTATTTAATCCTCTATGAGGAAAAAAATGAAAATGTTGAGCTAAGTTTGAAAGTAATGTAACCAAAAAATTATTTGACAAATCAATAGAAAGAATTTCTTGGTTATGTGTTCACGAACATACACACACACTCACCAAAAATTATAATATTGATAATTTTTATTAGTGTATTGAATTATAAATCACGGTATGAAATATGTAATGATTTTTGTAGTTGTAAAATAAAATTCGCTTCATTTTATTTTGTTAGTTATATTTTTTTCCTAAATTCAGCTTGAGAGGAATAAAAAAAAAATAATTTGCTAACATTCATCAAATATTTCACTATGCACATACTTTTTTGGAATTTTTGTATATAAGGAATGTTTTTACTGCTGCATGCTGACTTTTTTTTTTTTTAAATACTCAAGCTTTAATTGTTCCACTTCAATATTTTAAAATTATTTCCACTTTTTATGTAGTGAATGCATTTTACAAAGCTTTACAAGAAATCCCTTTTCAGTTTTAGAAAATTTATTTAAAAGTGATTATTTTTTTAATATTAGCTCTTCGTCCAACAATTTTAAGGGTGGGGGAAATACGAATAGTTTTCGTTTCAGTACAATTGAAAAGTATTTAATGATAAATATTTATCTCTAATTGGGTTAATCTGTTGAAGTGTAAATGTAAAAAAGAAAAAAAAAATTGCAGTGAAAAAAAATTGCATCTTGAAGCTCTAATAGAGCTTAAATTGAAAGACATTATTTCTAAGAATGCATACATATAGATATATTACTTTACGCATTCCTTCAATAAGTATGTCACCGCCTAATGTTTTGAGTGGTATAATATGCTAAAATAAACATATTTAATGTAAATTTCATTTTATGAGTATAAATTTTGTATTCTTAAATTTCTCTTATTGTAATATTGAATAAATTTAAGATTTTGTGAATATAAAAAAATTTTTGTGAATATAAAATAAAATGAACATAAATTGTGAATATAAAATTAATTTTAATTCGATATGTGTAAAAATTAATACTATGCTTATGAATAGAAAATGAATTTTACTTCATGTAGCGATTCAATTGAATTTTATCTTTAAGTTTTAATGTTGTCGCCAATGAAACTTAAATAAGTTTGCATCTAAAAAATTTCGCATTGATAAATCTTATTTTTTTTCTCTTTTTGTTCCAGAAACACATAACCTATTTCTATTATCTCAGAAACTTACACTAACATAAATATGTCGTGACTGATCGGTAGTTTTCATGCACCATAATATATTAAAGTGTGTTAGGGATGTTGTTAATAATATTTCGAGCAAGAGCTGCAAAGAAATCCTTTATCATTTGACACTTTGTTTACAAATTTTACTCAGCTGAAATAAACGATTTATTTTTTTGGATACGTGAGAAATTATATTTAGGAACTGTGGTGGAATGAAAGGGGGATAACTCTCTTTCGTTGTGTGATACGACACACGCTTTCTCATCTTGTCTTGTAACTTGCTTTTTTATTTTATTTTATTTTTTTAAGGTAACATGTTTGTTTATCTATAAACTAAACCGTAAATCTGTCATTGAAAGATTTCTGGTTTTCTAATCGATTGAAAAAACAGACTGTTCATTTGAGTGAGTGATAAAGAATAAAATAAAACTTTGTTTTTCTTCTGTCTTAGGAATTTGTTCGAGGCATTTCAATTCTTCATTTTGAATTCTTGTAATGGTTTTGGAGTGTCGATATGTTGGAGGAAAAAACAATCTCATCTATCCGCAAGCACGCAATGCGTTTCTATTTTTAGTTTGGAAAATATTACAGTCGCGTTGAAACATTTTGAAACTAAGTTTTTTATTTCTTTTTGTAGTGTTTATTGCTCAAAGTGTATAAAATGTTGATTACTTTGCATCTATATAACACATTTCAACGCTATTATACTTAGAGAATTTGTATACATTAAAATACAAATGTAGTAGCAATGAATGCTAGCCGAAATGCAAGCATTCAGGCCTTCACTGTTACATTTCGTGGATTAAATTCCCACTTCACGCTTGGAAGTTTATAGTAGTTCGAAATTCACTTCATTTTTATAATATATTTACACTTTTATACATAAAACACCAATTTCAGAAACCTTAAATATATGTATATTGGTTAATAAATGAAAAGAGTGTTGTGGAGTTTTCACCATAAATATTTTTTTTAGTGATTAGCAAAGTGTTTCAAAGCTTCTATTGTTTTTAGTGTTGCAATACATGCTTAAATAGAAAATGAATGAAGGCTATGACATTTTTTAGAAATTTATGTGAAATGTTATGAACTGAGATTTTTTTAATGTTTTATATTTTTGTGTGTATAAAAAGGCTTTTAGAAAGATGAAATATAATTATTTTTAATAATAGATTAATTTATTGCGCTATTTTTGTCTATCTCGATTAGAAAACTTAACATGTTAATTAACAATAACTGATTTATGAGTAAAAAATTGTAAGCAATTTGACAAAACTATTCTTAGAATTTTAAGATATCCGCGTATATGCCTCCAATCAATTATTTCACAGTTTATCATTTTCCTCACAATGCAAAGGTAAATATTGAAGATTTTTTAAATTTTCACATGTTTAACGGTAACTAGATAATGTATGTGACTGTTTATTTCATCGAATAGTTGTTAAAAGCATTTACTCGCCCTCCATTTATCTATAATTTATTTTCTTGATATGTATCATTGTTTCCCAGCCATTTTATATCTTAATATCATTTGAGTTTGTATGTTTGTGCTTTAATTAATCAAGTGATCAACAATTCAAAATGATTTTAAAAAATAAAGATCTGCTTATGTCCAACCTTGCCAGCTCTCGTAGTCAAAAAAAAAAAAAAAAAAAAAAAAAATGTTTTTCAAAAATCGAGAAAAAGAAATTTTCGCTATTTTTGAAAAAAATCACTGGAATGTAGGAAAAATGGTGGATCAAATACTTTGGTATGTATATATTTTTCTCTACTTCAGCAGCTACACGTTGGTAATAATTTCAAAAAAGAAGAAAAAAACTTCACTCCCGTTCTTGAAGTAAGCACAATTTTTGAACATTGCATAAGCAGTTTTATTGTGAATTCAAATAATTGTTTATTATGGTTTACATTAATTACACACGATGTAATAAAAATTTCAAAATAAAACAAAGCTAATTTTTTAAGCTAGCCAGAGTGACCTAAATTATGATATACGTTTCATTCTATTCCGTTCATCTGTATTTATTTCAAGCCCGGGCGAACAGAATAAAAAATTTATTTATATAGATTATTATTGAAGCCCTCTGCCTACGATCCTGATATCAATTTGTACCATTGATTTTCATAATTTTAAAATCTGAACATTTCCCTCTTCGCACATACGTTTGATCCCGAAAAAAAAAAAAAACTTAAGTTTTTTCTTTAAAAAATAACATTACTTTATAAACTTTATCTATCTCAATTTTATATTCAATTTGGCTCGTAAAATGAAATTTGAAGTTTCGTCACAAATGCATCTTACTGAAACAAAGTGTTCAGAACTATTTTGTTTGTTGCTGTCCGGCCAGTATTTGAATGCAAGAGGTAGTTTGGCTAAAACTACTGTCATTTTATGAAATTTAATAATTTTAGTAAAAGTATAAATATTTTTTTATTATAATTTAGAAATTAAGGAAAATATAAAAACACTCATTTTTTATCACTGTTTTCTTGATATATTCAGTCAAACTGAAAAGCTTACCCACTCTCTGTTCAACGGAATGATTTCGACTCTTAACTTGGGTCTGATTATTTATAGTGGTTTGGGATCCAGTTTAAATCTTTGATACCAGTTTTAAATAAGCTCTTTAGAACTCTATATAAATGTTACTTTAGAAGGAAAAATCTTAATAGGAAGTCTTTTTATTTTCAAGATTTATCTTTATTTTTTTAGCTTTTACAATGGGATTCATTTTTGTGAAATGCATATTTAGTTAATAGATCAAATACATACGCAAAAAATTTATTAATTTTTCAGAAAAGATTGATTTTCAACATGTTCAAATGTGGCTTTCTCCCTAAAATAGTTCGATATAGTTTCGCTATGTTAACTGCGAAAAATATTTTCTTTTATCGCCCTTCTGGAATAGTGTTTCTCAATTTCTTTAATTAATTTTTTGGTTGGAAACCTAAATATATTTAGAATTATTTGCAGCATTGATGAATTTTAAAGAGATGAATTTTTTATTTACAATAATTACTAATTGAGGACTATCTGTGTAGGAAAAACCGTAAGACTAAACGGATCAATCTCGTTATAATATCAAGAGGGTTGAAGAGAGCTATTCACTGAAGTCATATATCAAAGGTCACGGTTTGAATCCGATCTCTGATGTGGATGTTTGTATCAGTTTAGAGTACACTGCAGTTTGTCAGTCTCTGTTGAAAAATCCTTCTTGTGCTTAGAATATATACCTAGAAAATATAATAAATAAGAAAATATAAAACATTTTCATTATGAAACATCTTTTTAAAAAATCAATTTAAATCTGTGTCCTATAAACTTGGACTGTTCGAAAATATAACCAAGAAACAGATTTATGTGTATCTCAGAAATGTTCCGAATTTCAGTCAAAATTCGTTGAATAAAATATTAAAATGTAAAAAAAATTTTTGTTTGAAAATTCTTTATGTATAATATTTCAAAAATATTATATTTTAATAATGTTTCTTTAATATTTTCATCTTTAATTATTAATATTTAAAATTATAAATTCCTATCTATATAAATATTCTTTGTGATTTCCCGTGTCTTATAATTTTAATTTTATAATACATTAATTATTATTCATACTTAGTTTTTGTTGGAATATGAGAGATATAGTAAATATGAGAGTAAATTATGCGCGAAAAATGTACACTTGTGGGAAATCCTAATAGTAATTTGACATGCTATTTTAATGTAAAATGGAAATAATTTTCCTGTTTTGTTTCAGTTATATTAAAAATTTAAACTTTCAAAATGGAAGAATTCGTATATTTTTATTTATAAATTACTCACTAATTAAATTTTTTTAAAAATATTTTTAATTATGTATCCTTGTCTTTCTTATAATATTTTTGTAATTATCTTGTCATGAGCTTTTTCCTAGCTGAGAAGAAAATTGCGATGTTGCTATTTTATTGTGTGAAATCTTTGTTTCAGAAATCCTGTTTTAACTGTTTGTCGCAAATGTTCTACTTTATTAATTTACATTTATTCGTGTGAAATTCGAGTTTATTTTTCGCAATTTACATCTACGCATATAATTTGTAATCTTTAAACAAAAATCAACATTTGCATTCAAAATGATGACTACACGTAAAAGTCTGCGTGACCATATTTGAAAGGTGCAGTGCTTTCAGTACCATACGTTATTCAAAATACCTTTAATATATGAAAGAAAACAGAAAATAATTTAGCCTATTATGTGTTAAAAACGTGGCTTTGAGTTTCGAGGTAATAAGATAAGGTCTATTGTATTTGCATAGATGACGAATGCTAAAAAAATAGGAGAACTGAACAAAAAATATGTTCGTATGGAAACAATTGTTTTTACTGGATTTAAATGCGATTTTAATGTGGAAAATATAAATTGTTGCAAATTTTAGTATATCACTTCATGTATGAGGATTTTGTTTAATTACCTATCAAATTTTCAAGATGTATTTATTTATTACTAAAAATGGTTTAAAACCATTAGCCGTTTTTGAAAGGAGCATTAATCTTTTTAAAATAAATATTTATTATGATGCCTGAATTTTTTTCTCTGTTAAATTCTAAGAAAAAATTCTGTGTTAATGTTTACAATAAAGTGTCATTTTTTTTCAAAGGAAATTTGAAAAAATATAATTTGACCTTTTAGAAAAATTTGACTATTGCATATTTGAAACTATAAATGAATCAGACTTGCTTAAAAGTATTATTTTTGTCTTTAAGATATTATTTATTTTTTATGTAAATTTAACATCTTGAACAAAAATTTTCAAGTTATAAAATTTTTGTTGTGAATTTATAACATGTTAATAAGCAATTAAATATCCTTACCTTTGTGAAGGAGTTTTGTAAATGTTCTATACCCAAAAAAATAACTTTGAAGACTACTTTAAATTCTCCATTTTGAAAATATAAGTGAAAGTAACAGATAACTGAAATTATAAACATACGGGAAGTATTTTTTAATGAATAGCTAAGAATATTAATCCAATTGTGCTGAAATAATAATATAAAATACCATGATTCTCTGTATTCATTTTTACTTATAAATATTATCTTTTTACTTAAAAATACTTAGCTTTTAAAGCTTAAGTTAAATTAAACGACACACTTTACTCTAATGCATCTGATATCAATTCAGGGTGTACATTATTTTTAAATTAAATATACTATCATTTATTTACAGCTATTGAATTTCAGTTAACTGTATTTAAGTACAAAAGAACTTATTACAGGTAAAAATATGCTGTAGTATGGGCTTTTCAGGAGTATATTAAGTACTTTTTGAGTGGTTATTTATCAAGTGTATAGATAACTTTGCAAATATGTTATATTATTTAAATGGGAAATGTAGTATACATTTTTTTGTTTTCATATCTAGCATCCTTAATACCTTTTCACGGATATAATTCAGTCTGAAATAAAACTTTTTTTACAACAGTTATTTAAAGTTGTCTATGAGAATAAACCTGGATATATTATTCATTAAAATGAGTAACATACTTCTCTTTTATAAATTTTTTAAAATAACTATAATTTTTTAAAATAATCTTCATTGCACCTTTTCTTAAAGAAGTTGACTTGCTGGTATAACTATTGTTATGTTTTTTTTTTTTTTTTTTTTTTTTTTTTTTTTTTTTTTTTTTTTTTTTACACAATTATATGATAATGTGTTCAATTTTTTGCAACATTCATGTATTTATTCATTTTTTTATGATACTGTAGAAGAATAGTTTAAAAAATCGAATCTACGTTTTACATTATTTAAATTATTACTCCGTTCTGTGTTTGTGTGATTTCCAATTTCCTGTGGTTCTGTATCATGCTTCCAGTTTGATTAAGTATTTTAAATTCATCATTATTCTGGCCCGCACCATGTTCTTGAGTAGAGTATTAATGTATATCGTGAAGTATAATGGATTGCTTTCACAGCTTTTCTGAACGTCATTTAAAAAAATTAAATTGAAAAGTGTCTATACTCATATAAATTGCTTTTTTCTTATATAGTTCAGTTGCTTTCACTACTTGTCCTTATATCAATATTATGATTCCCATTAAACTGTTCTGCATTTTATTTATTCTAATTGCATTGTTCCATTATTACGTCTTATAAAAATTCAACGCATTGTGAAAATTTCTTGAAAATTTTTATGAGCTTAGTTAAATCAATCTGAGTACAAATGATTTTCTTTGAAACTTACAGAAAATTATTTGTAAAATATACATGTTATATATATTTCTCAAAAAATGGATTTTTTGCTTCTGTTAATATCTTTCCAAAATATACGGTGACTGTAACTGTTGTGTTACAGAAACTCAACTTTCAGAATTTATTCAACTATAAAAATATTTTATTAGAAGTTAAAGTAACCATTTATGGAACAATTAAAGAAAGATACTTAAAAGATTTCTTGAATTGCACAATAACATTTCTTTATTTGAATAGCATTTATTAACTATATTGTTTGTATATAGGTGCATATTTTATTAGGCTAATATTAAAAAAAGTATATTTGATTTCAGAACTAGTAGTGAGGACTATCTCAAAATTTGGTTTTCATTTGTTATGCTCAAATAATACCACTCCATTTAATATTTACTAGTTGTTCAAAATTTTTTGTTGATGTAATCTATTTATGTTAAAATTGTACTTTAACGCTGTGCTGTGATTTATTTGCCTGTGGTTATACGACTAAATTATTCTCCAACCTTGAACTAACTCTATTTTTACTTCTTCCGTGCCAATTTAGTCTCCTTAATTACCATTAATAATTTGTCTGTTGTTTTTTTTTTACCGCAAAGAAATTGCTTAGATTTACACTGGTTTTTATAACCACAAATATTCGATTAGAACAATTTCTGACATTTTTGTAATGTTGGTTTTGTACACTGAAGTATAACTCGATTTCTTTTTATATTTCCTTTCTTATGTGCCCTGTCTAAGTAAATTAGCTGGTTTTGGAATGTGTCCAACTAATATCTTTCTTTTGTTATGGGTGTACATTTTATATTTAATCTGAAATTTTCGTGAAAATTGGGCAGGTTTTTTCCTTATAGCTTTATTTAAGAAAAGTATTTGAAATGAAGTATATGGCGTATATATTTTCAAGGGAACATAAGAGAGCACTGAGCACGAACGAATTATACGAATACATTTAACGCGATTGTTTATTCTTTCAATCTTGTTAAATTTGCTGAGAATTTTGATGTATAATAAGAGATAAACCGATATATATATATATATATATACTATTTATGACTAATCTCAATATATTAGTGCCCCCTTTTGATCATTTTTCACTACCTGTTATCTAACTTATACCTAAAATTTTTTAAGCAATATATAAATGTATATTGTTAAATAAAAAATAAATTTTTTTTCAATAATGTACACAAACATTTACCTCGAATAATTAATTTGAAGACAAATTTAATATGAAAAAATATAACTATTATGTAGATTTTTCTGTTGTATGATTAATACACTTTTGACTCTTTGTACTCTGTCATAACTATAAAAGAAAATTAAAAATGATTTGAGTAAATTATTAATGTGCTTTGTGGGAAAACGTATAAAAAGAATATAATATGCATTTGGCTTAATTTTTTCGCATTTTTCAAAAAAATGTTTTTTATCCAAATGATTTGAAATTTAGTTAAATGGCTCTCAACATTATTATTATTATTTGTATTCGAGCACGAAAAAAAAAAGTTGATTTTGTCAATGACCGTCTAAATTTCTGAAAAGTTTACATAACATTTTAAAACGATGCTTTTATTTTTATTAATTATTGAATATATTTGATTTTTATTACTATGCATTGAGTGAAATTTAATTGCTAACGAAAATAAATGTGTCATATATTAAAATGTATTTATATTTCTTATTGCTGAAATATATACTTTTTTCATAAGTCAAATTTTGAGTTGCTTCAAGTTTTAGAAAATTTAAATGCAATTTATTTGATTTATAAAATCTTGATTTATCTTATAAACTTACTAACTTATAAAATCTTGATTTGTTAACTAATAAATTCTGATTTCTCTGTTCGGCTTTAAATATATTTCTGTAATTAATAATATAATTTCTATTGTAATACGTTCATTTCTCATACTTTCCGTAAATATTTATGGGAACATTAAACATTAATACCAGTTATTATTTATTTATGCATAAAAACTTGCATCCGATGGAAGATATCTTATTTTCCAGAATTTGATTTTTCAAAGCTTTGTTTTTTTCCTAGTATAAACTTAAAACTATTTAGTGTTTTAATTTCTGCTTGTCGAAATTTAAACGTCAATATTGGTTTTTCCGCTAAGTCTTGTTAAGTTTTATGGATTTTATATGTGTATAATCGATATTAGAAAATTAAGACTTGATTTTTCGTCATTTAAGTGAATTTTTTAAATTCCTTGAGTGTGAAAGAAAATTGTTTCTGACGTTGAGTGTCGTAATGTGGTTAACACGTTCCCATTCCCTAAGAACGAAATCCTATTTCCAAACGTTTTGATTGCATATCCGGTGTTGACAAGGTTTGCAAGGTTGACGTAATTCGTTAAGTTCACTGACGCGTGATCGTGTTGCTTCAGGCGGATCTGAATCTTAAACAGAATTCTATTGCTCTTGTTTTTCAGCATGTTCTGTGTATAACTTAATTATAGTTCTCATATCAAATTTTTAAGGGATTATAGATTTGTGCGGTTTTTCATCAACAGTTACGGAATTTTAAACTGTTACTAATTAAGTACATGGATTTTTGAAAGTATTTTAGAAAGTTATTTCTTTGCATTAAAAAATTTATTTTTACCTTATGGTCTTGCTGAGAAAATGTAAAAAATTTTAAATACGAAATAAATGCGACAATTTTTCATTCTGTGTTATAAACTTGATTAAAAAAATGTTAACTCTCATATTACATATTTACGCAATTTTATAACCTTTAAGTTATTTTGTTTCAAACAAAGTATGCGAAACCTTAAATGAAACTGAAAATTGTTGAAATAAGTTGGAAATTTTGAATGTTCAGGTTTCCCTATCTGAATTAATGAGTTCTATTCTCTGCAATCTATCGCACAGTGAATTGCGGAATCGGCCAAACTAATATCTTTTCCATGAGATTTACTCCAGATGTCTATAAAATGAAATGTTACTTGAATGAAATTTCTGCAGTTTTTCTTAATTATGATATCGCTTAGTGTGTTGATTTATGAATCATTTTACGCAAATGTACTGTATTGTACGTTTTCTTCTATAAGGAATTAATGAGCTTCTCGATTTCTTGATATTATTCTATTATTAAATCTAGTGATTTTTCTAGATATAGAAATTTGGTATTTTTGACAGCTTTTTAATATTTTTTCCCCTAAGAAAAAGAAAATTGATGTTGCTTTTGTAAACGTATTTGACTATGACAGCATACTTTTTTATTTGTCAGAAAAAACAAAATTATTTTTTAAATTATTCAACACTTTTTTTCATAATTCTTATCTATTTTATAGCACGAACTAGCTTTAATTTCTTTGGGGCAGTACTTTTGAAATTCAAATTTTTTTTTAGTCTTTTGATGAAATTTAGATTGAAGTTCATAATTTATCTCGCAAAATTTAGAATTGTTTGATATTTTTAGTGTTTTTATATTAGTATTTTTTCTTAATAATATATATTGATTTTTGAAATCACCATCAACGCAGGTTCATATGGTTACTTCGTAATTTCATTGAGATAATATGAAAAGAAATACGCGAGAAAAATGAAGAAAAAGAAGCAATTTTATGATCCTTCAAATTTGGCTGTTTCGCATTCTACAAATCTTAAATTTCATGGTTTCTTTTAAACGCTCTTGGAAAGTGATGCAAATAATAAAGCATTTCTAAAAAAATAGATGATTACTAAACTTCTTAGATGATAACTTTTTGTTTTTATCTTTTGCTGCAATTAAAAGCATTTTTCCTTACTATTTTTAAATAAGAAATAAAAATATGTGATCAAAAATCTTTGAATAAATAATGAATATTTTTGTGTCTGTTTAAGTGAAAGACTATTTAACTTATAAGTTGTATAGCATCATTTTTATAGTATTATATAAAATAGGAAGTTTATTTCTAAAATATTAAATTTATTGATATTTTGTTTTATTTAAATACATTAAAATTTTGAAAAAAAGCTGTGTGATAACTACCACTAATACTATATTAATATTTTATATTCCAGCTAATGTTAATTTCTTGTAGATGTTTTGTATGAATTGTAATATCATGTATAAATTATCAATTGTTAAAATTAGAATATATTTATTATATTTTAATAAAACCTTAGTTTTCTAATGCTTTCAACGTGTTGCATCAGTTATTTGACTGTCTAGTTTTCCTCTGAATGCTTTTTTTAGTTTGAAAATGAATTTTGTGCTGATTATCATGTGCATGCATTTCAGTTAGAAAAATTTCCGAAATTTTATGTCTAACTATAATTTAACCATCACTAAAATGATAAAAGTTTACTGTTTCATTTATAAATGTATGAAAATATTTTAAACCTTACCATTAACGCGCGTTCATTCAAATCAAACTAATTTGATATTTGATGTTTACTGAAAAGAAAATGAAAATATGAAAATGAATAAAGAAAATTATATGAAAATGAATGAATATATAGCCCCATTTTATAAGTATAAAAATTTTGATAAGCTAAATCTAAATAAAAACTAACATAACTTTTTTTTTATTTTTTTTATCAGAAATACATTTGAAAATATTGTATCTATTTTTTTCATGAAGTAATTTAATAGGATTTGCTGATAATTATTTTATATATTTTTAACAAATAATAGAAAATATAATTTTAATATAGGATTTGGTTATTAGGACATTTGTTTTTAATGGATTTTTGTTTAAAATGTACATTTACAAATATTTATGCTAAATGTCTTCTAACTGCTTGGTTGAAGGTATCTCGTATAAAGTATTTGAGAGCATGCTTAATGTAATATGTGAGTTTAAATAGTGTGGTTCTAAAAATAGAAATTTTCTGTCCTAGGGTGGGAAATTTGTCATTTCATTCTGTTTTAGCGAGGAGAATCGTTTCAGTTCCTCTCATTCTTAACCATCTAATTTTTATACTATGTAAAGTCAGATAAAATTTATGGCTCATGTAAAATAAATGAAGGGAATTCTTCCATTGCGTTTTCTTTTGAAAAATGATCTTATTGGTAATGCCATTATCAATGAATGCCAATCTTTCCTCGATGAATAATTAATATTAAAATTTTCCCGATTCCTTTTGTTAGATTATGTTTCGATGAAGTCAACGTAATGAGTTAATGAAATTTCATTTCAGCCATATTATATTTTTAAATGTTATAAGAAAATCTAAATTATTCTTTACGTGGAAGAATATAATAATTTGATATGGGTTACATTATGTATTAACAATTTAGGAAACAGTTATCAACATATACTAAATTTGACATATGAATGTTATTGATGTAATGAGAAAAGCATTATCATTTAAATCAGTCTGTATTAAATAATAGATATGCATTCCTTTAAATCAAAATTATATAAAATTTGTTAATAGTAATTTTAAAATTATTTTAAAATAATTTTTTAAATTATATAATGCATTTCAATTAAATGTGATTATTTTTTACGTGATTGGTTGTACTACTATTTAAACGTAACAAGTAACTATTGTAATAAAATATACTTTCTAGTCCTTTAATCATTCTACTGTGTGCATATCCCACAAAATATATTTGGCTGTATTTTCTTGTATTTCATGTGTATGCATTTGTTTTAATTCCTTTATCCCAGTATTTGAAACCCAATCCTTGATTCAATTTCGTGCAAAGGCATGCGTTTTTATTAGACGTGGTTGTTGCTGCATCACAATCTGCGCTTTAAAAATCACTGGTTTGTTCTTTTTGGGTCGGTTGTAATAAAAGCTTTTGCATTTCATAATAAGAGTTTCTAATTTAATAGATTTGCAATCACACTTTCCAGTATATTATTTTTCTATTTATTCTTTAATTGGTTGATTTTTATTTCTGTATTTTATATTTTTTACTGTGAACTTTCCGAATTTTCAAATAATTCATTTTTAAAATCTATTAGGTTTTTTTTTTAATGGCAGTATTTAATTTGAATTAGTAGGCAGTAGTAGATTGCATATATTTAACATGTCCTGTTTTTATAAATTTTCAGAAATAACTTCAAATCATTTGTTTAAATTTTTTCAATTAACATTGGGATTTATTATCCTTTTAGATAAATCATAGCTTTCGTGCGTAAAATGTGATTAGAATGACTTAGCAAACTAAAACACTTGACAAGACCCTCAAATATATTTGTTTTAATGTTCAAATGCTTTGTTACTTAATTGTTTTTAAGAATTTTTATAGACATGTTTTTGGTCATTATTTTCTGTTTCTTATCATTTATATTGAGAGCTTTTTAAACACAATTTTTCATTCAATAAAATTTATAACTAAAATTTCCAAATTCAATCTGAAGATTTCAAATTTCACTATAAGCGTCTGAAATTAACTTTCTTCGTAAAAGAGTTTGCTTTAGTCATTCTTATTCAACTCAGTACCAGTTAGCCTATTAATACCTGTCGTTTATCTTAATCTCTTCAGTCTTTTCAATTTGGATAATGTATGAAGTTTCTTTCAAATTAATGAAGAAACCATTACACACGAGCAGCGAGTACCTATTATCTTTATCTTATCATTTTTTATTCTTTAACTTGTCGTTTCTCTAACAGTATTTCCTATTCCAGCTGCTAGATAGTTTTGCTTTATATTTCGTGTTATCTTGCCATTTAAAATCCCGTTGTCTTTTAATACTTCATTTTAGAATTTTTTTGAAGCTAACTGAATGCATTTCATTTTTTCTCACTTTACTTTTTGTTGCGCATATCTTTGAACCGAATATTCTCAATTATTTGTATCATAATCTCCTTTTTTTCTTAATTTTTTATATCATTTGTGACTTGTATTTTTCATATACTTTTAAGGGAGAAATTAACAATTTGTAACTGTTAGGTTACCTAATTCTTCAGGTTCTTGCATA
This sequence comes from Latrodectus geometricus, assembly GCA_026290005.1. Classification (NCBI taxonomy): domain Eukaryota; kingdom Metazoa; phylum Arthropoda; class Arachnida; order Araneae; family Theridiidae; genus Latrodectus; species Latrodectus geometricus. Next base: position 1,369,084 of record JAPDSC010012745.1, on the reverse strand, counting down.
CATTTGTAGTTTGTTGTAAAAAATTTCTAATGATCTTTCACAACTTGGTTTTGGTTGAATTCTTAGCAAAATGAAAATGAAAGCATAAAAATTGCAATAATACACCAATATGATATTTTATCTTGTTAATTGAAAAACTATCTGCAAACTTATATTATCATATCCTTGTTAGAAATGATCTTTAATTATACGTTGCTAAATTTAATTTTTTAATTGTTTTTGTGACATAAATATTTAACTGTCACAGTTAATTGTTTTCAATTGCTAATAGTCGTGTATGCATGAATTGTTTTTGCCATTAAATACTTTCTTGGTCAATAAAGTATGTCAATCGGTTTTAATATGATAATTGGCTTACTTATCGCTCTACAGTTACTTTTTGTTGGCGATAAGAAAATTTTGATTTTCTGCTTATTATTTTAGGATTTAGCACATTATACTTAAATGCATTACTGGAGTTAGTGGAAACTGTTTAAGTATTGAAAGTCAATAATCTTTGACTCCATTAATTATTGCTAACAATAGTTATATCCGAAGAATTTCAGTTTTCCATATTTTAATCCCAAATTCTTTTATATATTATCTTGTGTAGAACAGAATTTTTAAAAAATATTTCATATTAAAATAAAATTCCGGTGTACGTAATTGATTCTTGTTTTACAATTTAAAGTTTCAGTCGAGTTTATTAAAGTATTGTGATGTTTATAAATATTGTCTGATGGAAGTTATGATTAAGGTATTTTAATTTGAATGCAATTTGTTTTGTTTTTGTAAAAAAAAAATCAAAAAAAGTATTTATTAAAAGAAACTGCTGGTAAGAATATATGTAGTTAAGCAAAAGATCTAATAAACACTTAACCCTTATTTGCATAATGGTGGAAATTTCCATCATAACCTATAATGCCCAAAAATTATATAAAAGAACAAGTTCACTTTAAGTTGATCGTGTTTGGATACCTTTTTAATGTCCATTGCATAAAAAGAAACATAGCTGTCAAAAATAAACAAGTGTCATTATCAGTAAAACGAGCTTAAAGTTGTCTCATTCCGCTGTTTGTTGTAGTTGCAATGAACGTATGATTTCGTTTATAATTTTGTTTTATTATATTAGAGTTTCTATTGCTAAAAAATTGAAAATGAGTGGAAGAAAGGTTTGTAACGCGTGTTTCTGTTATTTTCCTCTTTTATTTCTATTTAGTACTAAGCTAATTATCTAACTTTGGATGATGATGGAAATTTTTAACATATTGTTTTTTGCTAAATTTATACTATAAATATATACTAAGATTTTTTTAACCATTTTTACTTTAATTTTGAACATGAATAATATCAACTTGATTTATTTCACCTATAAAGAAAAAATCATGCAAAGAAGGGTTAATCTTTGCTGGTATTTTTATTGTGTTTTACTCTGTCCTTATTAATCTATATATGAATATGACTGAATGAACTGAATTTTCATTACAGATATCTTTCGAAACATGTATATGCATGCAATTAAATTATTTTTTTTAATATTTATGAAAATTTCGTGGTATTTCTTAAATTGCTTACTGATATTGTAAACTTAAATTGCTCTCGTTCCACGCGAACTTCGGTGAATCCTATTAAATTACACTTTATTTTCAAACCAGCATGCATCTAACAGTAATTGCTCATATCTGTTATTAATGATTACTTTCCAAGCTTTTTTCTTGCTAAAGCGATAGCGAAATATTTAGCTATCTGCAAAAGGAAGGAAATGTTTATTTCCAATCGATATTTCAGTGCAAAGCTATGAGCTTGGCGAGCATAACTATCTTCAAATGTGTATATTGGAATTATATTTTATTTTGAAAATAAGAAAAAAAGTTAAAAAAACTCTATTAAATATTTTTTTCTCCTAGATTTCCACATTTTCAAAGAGCAAGTTTTAGTTATTAATATATAGTTTTCATGTATATTATCTCTAGCCAAAGTTTATCATAAGCTATATTTTTATTTGCGAAAAATATTCATGTTTTATTATTTCAAGTGATTACATATACATGTTTTATTATTTCAAGTGATTACATATACATGTTTTATTATTTCAAGTGATTACATATACATGTTTTATTATTTCAAGTGATTACATTTTATTTCTGCCCAATATATGCATCATGTGAAATGTGAAAGGATTATAAAGGAATTTTGCGAGTCATCCTTTCCTTATTTTAAAGGAATAGTTTAAATGAATTTTCATGAAGTTTTTAAATGAAATATCCTGATGTTTTCTTTTATGTAATAAATATTGAAAAAATAATTACATATTTTGTGCTTGAAATTAAAGTTTCGTTTTGAGAACATATTGTATTCCTGAAATTTTTTTTTTATGAAATAGTATTTAATTTTATCTTATGTTTAATACTTTCCGTGATAGTTAACATCATATAAAAAACAAGTGAATAAAATGAAAATTTACTATTCATTTTTGTTTGAAAGGTGTAGAGTAATGCTTTAATCATAAATGTTTTACATATCTTACTAATACCTTCGTCCCACTTGATTTATTTCACACTTTTGTTTTCTTCGTTATTCTTTTAAATATAGCATATTTAAGATTTGATTATGCTCTTTTTCTTCTCTTTTTAAGTTGATAAGTTTTTATTTTTAGATTTTGTATATGACAAAATTATATAATATTACGGGTGTTATGAGCATTGTTTGTTAAAAAATATCTTTCTTGAAATCAAATATTACTAGTTATAATATTGCATGATGTTGTTAAATTATTCTTGAGAATTATTTCTTACATTATATCCTTATGTCATTGTAAATTAAAATATTTTTCTCAATCGTCCTCGAATTTTCCTTGATATTTTTCAATTAAATCGATCTAATTTTTGTTGGCTACCTATTTAATGTTTTGTACTTATTAATTCATTGATAAGATTTAATGCGTCTTACAAAAATCCTTATTTACGTTTCAACAGTGAATTTTATATATATTGCGATTAATTGTTTGAAAGGTAATCATCAGAATATTCTTTCATTTTTATAGACATTCTGCTTAGTCAAACTGGGCATTTTTTTTATCATTCAGTTTGAACTTAAACTTTTTCATTCCTCACCTTTACAGAGTTATCTTTACATTTGGTTATGGTTCCTTCAGAATTAAATCACAATTCATTTTTATAACTACATTCTTCCAAATCATTTTAAGAATTAACTGTGGAATTTATTTCGTGTTATCTTGTAGAATAATTGTTAGTTTAAAATAATATGATCGATATGATAAGTCATTTATTCAAAAATTTTTTTCTGCCGTTCACTTATGTAAATGAAGATATATTTGAAAATGTTAATTTTCATTAATTTTTAATGAAAATTAAACATTTTTCAGTGTACGAAAAGCTGTGATGTTGGAAATGTAATATTAATTTAGATTTTAATTCTATGTAATGTAACTGATATCTATCTGTAATATAATATTTAATATCTATAATAATAATAATATATTGAGCTTATTATCAATATAAAATATTATAAAATATATATGATAAATTATGCAATGTACTATTTATATGTAATATAACATATATAGTACTTATAAAAGAATAAAAGGTATCGAAAAGAAACTTACTTGTATTTTTTATTTCCTGTAAATATTTTAAGGTGACAAAGGAAGTGCTGCATAATGTTCAATAATTGTGCTAAAATTATATAACAATAATGCAATTTATTCTCTATTTCAGGTAACTTTATATTTTCTATAGATTAAGCATTTTTAAATTGATAATTTTTTTTTTTAAATTTTAAGTAAAAAAAATTAACAGCTTTAATATTAATTGACAATTTGTAACTGTTGGCAACTATGCAAATGCTTATTATATGAAAAAAAATCCTTTTCTTTTTTGGGGTTCACCACTCCACTGTCTATATTATCAATTCATCATCTAGAATAGCAGTGATGATAGATGAAGCGTAAATGTCACAAGCACACAAGAGCATTGCTTTAAATCGATATATGTCTGCTGTATATTTTATGTGAGAAAATATAAGTGAGAGGGCGATATTCTTTTACGCCTGTGTGTCCTTTTATTTAATGAGTGAAATGTAAAAAAAATCAGATGATGTAATTTTCAAAATTTCTTTTAATTGTTTTTTCGTAAAAAGATTTGAAAAACTGAAATTCGTAATTTCCATTTTAATGTGTTTATCAATGTTTCATCAGAATTAAAATAAATAACGTTTAGTTGTTTCTGTGTTAATTGTAAACTTCATTTTTAATTTCGTGTATCAATTTTTGTATTGATTCGTTCAAACAAAATCTTTAATATAAAGGAGGTGTGAAAGTCTTGTTTAATTCATTTATGTGTTGAGCCTCTGAAATTTGGATTATGGTGAAATTTTAACATATTGAATTTTCGTTGAGTTTTGGAAAAGGGATAAATTTTTACGCTAAATAAATATAGTAGCAAATTTTATTAATTTTAATAAATATGAATATATGTAAAGAATAAATGTTTTTTTTTTTATCATTTCGTAACAAAAATTATAAATGTAGTTATAAGATGATTAATATAAAAAATTGGTAGTACTTAAGAAAAAATTAAATTTACGATAAAATCCATTATTTTATATCACATTGTAATATTTGTACATATTTTTATATTATTATAAGAAACAATTCAAGTGTGTCAAAAATTATTATTTTTATTAAAATTGTTTTAAAAAATATAAAAATGTTAATTTTTTAAAATTTTTCAAATGACTCGTTTTGCTAACTATAAGAACCAGTTTTTTTTTTGTGCTGTTTTTGATGAAATCAATAGATTGCATTTATGAGTCGATATTATATATTTATATAGCAGTTATCTCGAACAAGTAGATCGTGCTTTTCTCTCAAAAAATAATTCTTAATCTTTGAATAGTCATGGTGACGTGAAGACATTTATTAAGCGTCAGTTCTTACACAAGAGTTCTAATGTACTTTTTAAAGAGTATATTTATATATTCCTGCCTTTTATATCATTTCTTTGTTATCAAGATTTCGAGTATAATTTTCACGTTGTTGTATTTTAAGATACATTTTTCAGCCAAATGTAATGCTGTTCCATGTAATTTATTTAAAATTTTGGTATGCAAGTGTAAGAATGCATTTTTGTAATCTATAATGATTCACTATTTTAAGTGTTTTCACGAGATTTTAACTTATTTACAGCCTAAATATATTAGTCTACGAATTTATTCATTCATTTATTCTGTTACGTGAAAACAATTATTTTTATGAAAAGAAAATTATTATTTTTGTAAATAAAATTCTTACTCTTTTTGACCATCGAATTTTTTATCCGGTGTTGAATTAGATCGGCTGCATGGAATGAAATGAAACTCGATATCTAACAAACTTGAAATAAATACTTTCATTTCGAAATCTCAACTGCATGTGGTTAGTTTCAATTTAAAACAATTAACGCTGATTTGAACACCCTATAAAGTTGCTTAGGCCTCGATGTTATTAATTTAATCCATGTTACATTCCCCTCTGGAATTTTTTTTATTTTTTATTTTAAAAAAAAGCACGTGATTCTTTTCCTTTTTAAGGTTGTCATAAATGAATTACAGCTAGGAGTAAAGAAAAATATATTTGCGGCAGCATATTCCCTCTTTCTATTACATTCCCAAAGTGTATTTTTTTTATTTAAAAAAATAATTTTGTGAGTATCGCTTATGAGCTCTTCAGTGTATGAATTTTCACCCTTCTCAATACTTCGTAATGGAATAGTTTTTAACCATTATGTATCCAGTTCGATTTATTTGTTTTTAGCTATTCTATACATGAGACTTCATTTCATGTGGCAAAACATCGTTTTCAGTTGCTGTTTATTATTTTGTAATGGATGCACTTTTATGTATTAAACTGTAAAACTTCAAATTTTCACATTTAAGCTGAAACTTCAGTACACTTAATTTTTTTTAAATTATTTAAGTATTTGTTTATTTCAGTACGCCCACACATATATACAGAAAATATCTGAGTTCCGTTTCAGTTGTATTGATTTTTTATTTGCCTTTCAGAATTTAAAATATTATTAAATAGAATTTAAAATATGCATTTTTATGTGTGAACTTAGTTTTCACTTTTATACTGAAACTTCAGTCATATAAATTTTTTTTAATTCCTTTATTTTCTTATAACGTATACAAAATCTTTTTATCCAATACTCTGCTTTTGTTTTTACGGTATGAATATAATATTTGTCTTTTCAATTCATAATTAGGTGGGATATCTGAGTTCTAGATAGTGTTTTTCCTTGATAAAAACTAAATTAAGTTAGGCGTAAATTATAAAGTTATTGAACAAGCTGTAAAAATATTTAAATGGAACGCAGCGAAATGGTTGTATTCAGCTCTATTTTCACTAAAATTTTCATAGTATTTGTTTAGTAAATATCTTATTTCTTATCTAATTAAAAGTTAGGCAAGGTATTTGAATGCTTAGCGCCTTGATTTCTGTTCAACACTTTGTGGGTTCAGTATATCGGGTATGGTTGGTTACAGTGGCTTGGAATCCTCTAAACTGTAAATCCATGTCTAATTAGCTATCATAGGCAAAAAAAGGAAAAAAATTATCTTTAAGCGATAAATAAATCTATTTAAAGATAAGAACTATATCTTCAATATATTTTACATCTGCAAAACTACGAGATTTCGTTCTATAGCAAACATAACTAAATATTTATATAAAATGCAGTTACATTCTAAATTAAATAAAAGCTGTATTTCTATAATTTTTTTAGAAATTATTCGATTAATTATAAAAATTTTATTATTAAAATTTTTTATATAATTTAATTATTTTTGAGTATGTGTTTGGTTTGAGGAAAGTTATAACAAATTTTTAACTCTTTTCTTTTACATTATAAATTTCGCTTTGTCTTAAACAATTATTATCCACATTTGGATACAGATTATGTCTTTAATCGTAGTTACGATCTTTAGGTTATTTTCAATGCGACATGTGTATGTTTTCTTTTAGTTGGCTTCTAAAGAGTTTAGGCACTGTTTCCCTTGGAATAATTAACTTGAAAAAGTTTTTTTAGCATTTGAAATTTTCTTTTCGAATTAAATAGTCATTATTTTAAGATTCAAAGTTTTTTCAAAATAAGTACTTTTTTACGATTAATGTTTTAAATTTTGCAAATATTTTCTGCTAACAATTTAAAAGCATTGCTGTTATTTTTATTTTAAAATTAATTATTCTAGATGATTATTAAATATAACAACATTAAAAAGAAATTAATTTAAAATTTAGATAATCAAAAGAAAATGCATAAGTCATACTTTTTAAATAATGCATAATGCTTAAGTCATACATTTAATAAATTATTGAAACATTTTAATAAACATTCTATTTTTTACTTTATAAAAGATATGCAGTATATATTAAAATATACGGCAAAGGATTTTGCATTGAGATTGCTAGTATTTCATTCTCTAAAAGTACTTACAATTTTTTTTTTTGGAATGAAATATAGATATTGCTCTTCAACAAAAGAATTTTTCAATTTTAGTTTTGAATCATAAATTTCATTTCATATTTGCGTTTATTGTATAGTTTCAATGAAACATTTATTCATGTCCATAACTATTAATAAAAAAATGTAAACAATATTAGAAAACCTTTTTAATAAGAGTCAAATTAAAAACAAATAATAATAACATTAGAAGGAAACTTCTATAAGTTTTAACTTTGATATTGTTATAAATAAAGAAAAAAGATTTTTGTCATTTCTCTTCTGTATTTAACAAACTATAAAATATCCATGTCATGTTTTTGTATTTTAAATAAGTTTCTCTAAAAAATTTTTGTCTTATAATTATTTAGCTTAATAAACTTTTGAATTCATACTTCTTATTGATGTATAAGTCTATTCATATGTTGAAATTGCTAAACACATATTTTTATTTACACATATTATTACATTTTAGATACAGCTCTTCGCCAAAACTGAAACCATGTCTTGTGAGCCGAATGGGTGATCACATTGAATCTTTATCGTCTCCTTCTAGTAGTGGAAGTTCTAGAGACTCTCCCCCTCTTACAAATGATATTGTACAAAAATCGGTTTCAACATCTGGACCGAAGAACAAGTGAGATGCCTTGAATAAAAATTTTATAGTTATCACTTCAAAATATTGCTTATGTAAGATAAATGATTATAACTCCCATTAATTTTTTCATGACACTTTAAAAATTAGTAAGCAATACAAATAGGCTCAGTTATGACATCAATCGGAACATTATTTTTAATCATATCATTAATCAAAATGTCTTCTGGTATCTTTAAAATAAAAATAAAATTTATATCTTCATAAATATATGAATGACCCTTGATATATGTGCCAAGTCTTCAGGACCAAAAAAAAAAAAAAAATATTTGCAGTATTGAGAAAAAATGTTTTTAAGTTGCATATTTATAAAAATGTCTTAAAATCAGATAAATTTCCAACAAAATATAACAAGGGGAAATTTTCTAATGCCCTTGGATAAATTTGTATTGAAAAATGATAAAAAAACATGATAACAAAAATGATTTATTATCAAGTTTTTAAGGCTGGAAAAATGAGGTACTGTTATTTTAAATTCTTATTATACTTATGTGTAAAATTGTAATTTATTTTGAAAATTTTGAGATACACTTCCCAGAGAATTTTTTTTCCTGCTCTCAAATGTTATAATGAATACATAATATAATGCATCACAAAAGTGTGATCTTTCTAATTTTATTTCATAAAAAACTACATCAGTGGGATGAATCGTTCTTTTTCTTGAATATTTGATAATAGGTAAATACAAACTTGGCAGATTTGCAGAAAATGGTTCCTTTTTGAAGTGAAGGTAGCTTTTAATTAATGACATAAATTACTAATCTGTTTAATATCATTTGGGACTTCATAAAAATATATATTGAAAAATCAAGAACAAAGTCCAGATTTTTTAGTTTTAAAATTTATTTGTATAATTTATTTATTATATACTTAATTTGCATTGATTTCTTTAATCAGCTGTGTTTCTAATTAAAATTGAAATTTTACATTTCATTTGTATCTTAATTAAGTTATTCAAATTTAACACATTTAAAAAGAATTCAATATAACTTTTAATCATATTTTTTATGAGATTTGAGAATTTTCAAGCTTCTTAGAAAAACTTGATTTATTTTACAAGTGTCACATATGCAACTTGCTCTTTCACCATCAGTACACAAGCTCTAATTCTTCTTGAGAATACAATTAAAACTTCTTGCTCCCCAGCTCACATCCAAATAATCAGCTGTCCTAGGCTGATCAAAATCACAAAGATTACACTCAGGGGAATTAGCAACAACAATATGCAAAAGTTGGCACCTCAATCAGTCATGTCCAGTTAAAAGTTTAAAATGTACCCCAGCCACCTTGCTTGGAGATTCATGAGCACAGCATGAGTTATCACTAAGAATCACCAGTTCTTGTCATTTGATGCATCTCTCGTGGCAAAGCTATAGTAGATTTTGTGTTATTCAGAATGCACTTCGAGGAGGCCTGCTACTTTGCATATTTTAATTTTAATAATTTAGAAAAATAAATGTGTCATTTGTTTCTTTCTGTTTTATATATATTTTATTTACTTATGTTTATATATAATGAATGTTACATTTATGTCTTCCTTTCTTAGAGAAACATTTTTTATTTTCATAATCTTCAATAATTCAGTTAAGAAATTTGTAAATGGGTATTCACATAGGAAAAGTAGCTGTTATTTTAAATTAAAATTATTATTTTCTTTCATTAGATACAACAACGTTCTTTAAAAGGAGTTAAATATTTATGCAATTGAAAATGTTTGACGTGGCTGACACTTCAACATTCCATTAATATTGTATTGTTAGCCACATTTTTGTTTAGGAATGTCATTTAATGTGGTGTTAAAGACACTATTACTGTATATGATATTTCTGAAATCATATAAGTATTTTTTTAGTGTGTAAATTATAAATTTCATTATCCTGAAAAAATATTTTCAACTATTATCAAACTATTATTATTCTAAGTTAAATTTGAACTAAAGTTATTTCATGTGAATATCAAAAAGGGGATTTATAATCAATCACTTACTAATTTAGTTTTGAATAAGAATAACTATATTTCTGGACGTTTTTAAGTTTATTCAGAATTATACTTTCCATATTCAGTAGAAATATTAACTAAAAATTTCTTACTGAGTAGAACTTCACGTTTTTTTTACAAATAGATTAAGTAAAACTGCTAAAAATTAGTTTAAAGCTAAATATATTTTATGTGACTCATTTAAAATTGACAAATTTTGTAATATAGCAAATTTAAATAATATTATACCCTTCATGATTGCGATGATTTATATGCAATTTTTAGTGCTAAGTAAATATTTTTATTTAATTTATTACTCAGATTTAAATTTTTGCATTCCTTCATGGACCATTACAAATCCTTAGTAATAAACAATTGTACCCAATTTTAGTATCAATTTCCTGTTCATTACAATCTATTTTTACCATTAACACAAAATTAAATGCTTTGATACTGGATTTTTTGCATTTATATATGTGAAAACAAACTTATAGATTAGCTGTTTTAAATAGACAGTTTTCCAGTTTTTTTACATACATCTAAATTAATAAAGTAAATTGTCATCTGTTTCTTACATGTTAACATCCTTTTAATTTAGAAATTGAATTATAGTTGAAAAATGTAGTAGTTTGTAATAATTTACTTTATATTTTGCAATATGTTTATGTTAACAAAAAATGTGTGATGGATAATATAACATATAAATGTCAAATTATGACTTACTTTCTGACTAGTTGTTGTTATATATAAATAATATTATTGAATTGTATATAAACGTAAGAATAATAAATGTTACTTAGAACCATTCACTTAACAATTCATTTTTATATAGAGCAAGATCTCATCAAAATGTCCAAAATTTGGGACCAGCTCGCAATCATATTCGGGAGATAATGTGTTCCTCATCATATTCAAATGGAGCGGGATGTTCAACTCAAACAGTGAGTTCAAATATTTCACCTGCAGCTAATCAAAGTGTAACACCATCATCTGCAAGTGATGACCGAATTACTCTTATTGTAGAAAATACTCGTATTATAGTTGACCCAGCTTTATTTGCAGCTCATCCTGATACAATGCTTGGGAGGTAAGTGTTATAGTCCAAAATTTTGCAAATAGATGTGCAAAAAGTTATAACTAGAAATTTTAAATAAAATATAATACTTAAGACCTACTATTCATGATTACGAATTTTTATTAAAGAATATGTATTTTGTGAAACTATTTTAGAGTAAGTTTTGTATTAGAATTAACATTGCAAATTTAGTTTTATCTTTATTGTTTTAATATTTTGTTTTATATGTCTTAATATATTCCAATAAATTTAAATTTTCAAACCAGATAACTGTTCAAAAATGAATCTGTAACACTAAAAGAGAATTTTTAGAATTGCATTGAACAAGCCATACATGCGTTCATACTATTATATATAAATAGTCAAAATTTCAAATCAATTGAATGACTGAATTATTTCTGGAAGATTCCCCAGTAAAATGGTTGATCTAGAATTTTTACTAGCACTTCTTCTGTAAATGAATGCAATTATTCATTGAAATGTGTAATTGAAATATTTTAGTAACTTTGCTAATTTTTATTTTATATTACTAAGATAAACAAGAAGGATGTCTAAATTATCTCAGATAGTTATTTGAATGGTTGAAAACAAAATTTGGAGATCATGTTATGAAAGAACCTTAATTATATTAAATAATATTAATTATATTAATTCATGTAATTATATTAATTATATTAATTCATGTGAAATATGATCGTGTGTGTGTTGCCTTATTGGAAAATAGCTGCTGAGAAGATGTGTCATGAAAAACAAGACTAATGACTGCAGGTGTTATGGTCCTATTATTGATGTATAATTACCCTTATATCACACTAGGGGTATTTGTAAATCAAATGAAATAGATTCCATACCAAAAATAACAAAATATACCATATAAAGACTGAATCATTGCAAGATTTTCCACTTCAATTCTTTGAATTTTCTGCTGAGATATATGTGTGTGTCGAAGTTTCATTCCCCGATTTTACAATGACTGCTATTTTCTTGACATTTCTTTTCAATTTTTAGATGTGTTGAATTTTAGCCAAGTATTCACATTAGTATGTCACTTACAGTATTTGATTATTCATCTTTTCACTTAATATAGTAGGATTATCCTAGCATATTATAAAAATTTCCATGGAAATATATAATGAAATACTTCTTATTCTCCCTCAAACATTTTACTATTTAATAAAGTAAAATTAAAATTTTATTACTGCAACACTAATTACTACTACTTATTTTAAGTTATCATGAAACTGAAATATATATAATTTTTTACTGAAAAATTAATTGCATTGGTCTTGGGTAAAACATTTTTGTTAAAATAATTTATATTAATTTATTCCATCTACATTTTTTATTTTTCCTTTAAAATATATTGTGCTTATTTTTATTTCAAGGTTTTTGGAACATGTAGTAGTTTCTCATAACATTTACTGTTTGTAGATGTTGCTGTTTAAAATGTTTTGATTTAATTTTATTTAGAATGTTTGGATCATCTTTAGAGAATAATATTACCCGACCTAATGAAAGAGGTGAATATGAAGTTGCTGAAGGCATATCGGCTACAGTATTTAGAGCTATTATGGTAATTACTCTCACAATAATAAGCGTCTAAAAACTACATTACAATGTAAATTTAATATAGTTTTGAGGGTTTTTTTTTTTTTAATAAAACCCATTAGTTGTTGCATAAAATGAGTTAAATGCAATACATTTTCTTTGCTCTTAAGTCTTATAGTTTATAATATTAATTTGTTTTTCAACGTTACAGATATATATTATCCTTTAATAATACTTTTACTGTGTCTTTTTTTTGTTGCTTTTACTTTGCTTTTTCTTGTCTTTTCCATTGCTTTTTTTTATAATAATTCCAATGTCATTTATATATTGTGTGTAAATTGTTTATTCTAATCATTATTTCACTTGTTAAAGTATTGAAATTTTAGTAATCAATTTGTAATTTCTTATTTTTAAATTTACTTTATACATTATTGTGTAGTAACATTTGTTCTAAAATAGCTAATTTATTTAAATAATTCTTTGAAGTGAATTTGTAAAACAAACTTTAAATATCTGTCTTGAAATAATTGATTTATGATGAATAATACTTATGTAATGATATCTTTTTAAATTTACTGCCTATCTTATTAAATTAATTGCCTAAAGTACTTAAAATATTTAATTTTAAGTACTTTGTAATTTGTCAATAGATTAGTTATTAAAGCATATGAAAATTTGAACCTGCTAAAGCATTTTTTTTTATAAAGATAAAGAATTTTTTTTTATAAATGATTTAAAAATATTCACAAAAATTTTATTTCCTGTGTTTTAAACAATTTTCATTATTTCAATTTGTATACTGCATTATACTTCAAATAATATTTTCATGCTTTTAGCTTACGTGTTGAGCATTTTTATAGAAGTTTTCATACAAGTTGAAATTTTATTTTTATGAAGTTTAACTTAAACAAAAATCAAATATGAACTTTTTACTTACAGTAAATTCTCAACATGTGAAAAGTTATTTAAAAGTATTAAAAAGTAATTATAATGTATTTGTGAAAAAAAAACCCATTTAGTGAATTCTCTGATTAGACTTGTGCTTCTAAATATTCTAGCTCTTATTCCTACTATATTAAACATCACTATGAACTTCACTAATGTTATTTTGCTTCAAAAGTATGTTTGTGGCTTCATTATTGCTAGAATTTTCATGGTTGGTTTTTGTAACATCAATTAAATTGTAATTAATTAACATCAATTATATTTATAATTTATAGATTTTGATGGGTTTCATGATATTTAATTATATGCTAGTTGATTGTGCTTCAATCAACTATTCAGCTATTTTATTTACAGGTTTTTGACCAGTTTATTCTTAATATAAAGACATTTGTCTAATATTGAATAAGTCTTGTTTTAGAATAATTCGTTTTAATGTTTGAAAAATGTATATTTTTTCAAGAATTATAATGATTTATATTTGAAAAAACACACTTTTCAGTTACAACTAATTTCTATCCAAGTAAAATTAAAATTATTTAATTTTTTCTTGCATTTATCTACTACATTTTTAATTCATCCTTACTTATTTATACTGTAACTTTTATTATTAATTTATAAAGGATTTTAATCCTTACTGTTTAATTCCATGATTTTTTTTAATATCTGAAATGCATATTGTTTACTATTATTGAAACTTTTTCTCGGTCAACATGCATTAGTGGTTTGCATTTTGACTTTAGTTTCTACAACTTTTGGGTTCCATTCCCACCTCTGGCTTTTGACCTGGCATTATGGACTGCCTACCAACTTAGGGTTGTTGTCAGGCATTCCAATATTCACTATGTACTTGCCTTTCAAGAGGACTTTTCACAGATAATTGGCCATATTTACAAACTGCATGGGTGGAAACTTGGAAAAACACCCATTCTGACAGATGTGCATGCAGAAGATAAAGCAACATCCCTCTCCCATTGTCCAACAGTGGCTGGGATTGACACTGGCAACTTTCACACTGAAGAGCAGTGTCCTACTACTAAAAATTAATGAGCCTTTCCACTTCTGGCTTGAATATTTGTAGTGCTTTTGATTCCAATTTAAATTGCATGTCCCAGTCTAATTAGCCCTTGTGTGTAAAAAGTAATTATAGAACTCTGAAAGAACTAAATAAATCTGTTGTCTTTTCATTTTATCAACCATTTATAAAATGGAATTACTGGAATATTAAATATTAATTTTACTTAAAATAGAGAGATTACATAATTCTCTATTTTAATACACAGAAAAGTTATTATGTGGAGGATTTAGCATTCTTTATTATTTTCTCATCCTAGTTTATCATTTAAAATATTTATATTCAAATATTCGGAATTTATCTGTTTTAATGAAATAATTCTTCGTTATGATATTATTCACAATTTTTTTTTGTTCATAAACGTTAAAATTTAGTATTTTCTTTATGAATTAGTTTATTTCAATTAATGTGTTTTAGTTTTTTATTTTTCAGTAATTTGGCTCTCAATTTACACAATAGTATTCAATATAGTTGAAAGTCCCAGAGTTTTAACATCAATATAATACATAGGGATAGTTATAGTTGTACATTTAAAACTCATGTTTATTTAATCTGCACTTACTACTTTCTCTTCTTACTATTTGTACTACTCTCAATTAACCTCCCTCCCTATTTGCATACAGCAATAACCATCTAACCAATCAGTTAATTCACTAACCAATCATTTCATCTTCCAAAGTAAAAGTCAAAGATAAACCTATTTCTATTATGCTTGAAATTTAGATGAGAAAATTTTTTTTTGTCAAATTTGCTGTAAGTTTAGTTTAGGTGTTGCAAATATTATGTAACTTACTTTTTTGATTCTACAACCAGAATGTAATTTTATTTCTTTGCAGGAATATTACAAGACTGGTATTGTTCATTGTCCACCTAGTGTATCTGTTCCAGAACTAAGAGATGCATGTGACTATTTACTAATTCCGTTTGATGCCAATACTGTAAAATGCCATAATTTAAGTGAGTCTTGGAATTCCTAAAATATTTTTTTGTTTTTTTAGATGCATTCTGCATCGTGAATAGAAAATTTATATTGCTAATAGCCATGAATTTTATGCAAATTGTGATTTAGTAACACAAGAACACAAATATTATTTTCACAAAGTATTTTAAAAATTTATTTTCTCAGTATGGTTAAGCATCTGTTCAACTAAATAAAATTATGATGTATCTTGTTTTGAAATTCAGTGTAACTGTTATTCTAAAAGAATAATCATTGCATTTCCTCCATTATACGTTCAAAAAATTGTTTTTTGTATAAATTACAATTTTTAAAATGTTTTACAAGTTTTATTTTAACAAGATTAAATATTTTTAAGGATATTAATATTTATAAATGATTGTTTGTTTTATTATCAATATTGTATGGTTATAAGATTCATATACAATGTCTTATCATCTAATTCTACAAATCATGTAGAATGTTGCTTAGAAACTTCTCCATCAATTTGAATTTGCTTGTGATCCTTACTCACTTTGGTTTGTATTAATTTAAATGATTTTCTTAATGAAGAAAAACAAAATAACAAATTATTATGAGGGAATCCAAGACTATCAAATGTTGAATGAAATGAGATCCACAGGTGCCAAACATCTTAGTATTTTGAATTGCACTTAAATAAAGAAGGCACAATGAATATTTATATGTAAATTTTTAATTTTTATATGGATATTTTTTATCTTTGACATTTGTGTAAGAAGTGCCTCAAATACATTTATAAATAAAACCTAAATTAATAATAACCTTCCTCTTATTATTTTATCAATTTTACAAAAAATCAATATTGATTTCATAATAAGGAAAAATATTTCCTTTATTATAAAGAAATGTAGAAAAATCTTGAAGTGAGAATTAATGAGAAAGTGAAGTGTAAATTAATTAGAAAATGAATTGTAAATTAATTTAGTATCATTGTTATATGGAACCACATAACAACTATGATGTCCATCTGCATACTTGAAAAAGAACTGAAATGATTGAGAACATCCATATTCAATTTCTGTTCAAAATTGGTGTTTTATATTTAAAAGAATTATACATTTCTCATCCATGGAAAATAATTTGGATGGACCTCAAAAGTAATACATGTCCTCAAAAGAAAGCTTTTTTATTTTGTATCTTTTAATTTTGCTAAAAATAAATTGTTTTTAACATTTCTTAGAGAATAGAAATCAATATTTTTTTCCTATTAATTACTTATGAAACTACATAACTGCTCCTGCAAAATTTCTGTTTTTATTATAAGATTTACTTTAACTCAATATCATATCACCTGAAATTATTTTTTTATTAATTTTTCTTGTATATTTCAGCACTATTAGCAAGCAAGGAGTATAATGGCTTAACGGCCAATGTAACTGGCATTTGACCAATTTTTTTAATAAAATTAGAGTTTTTTATGACTTATCCATTCACACATACACATCAAAATTTTGTATAAAGAAAACTATATTTCAATAAATACTTATTGTTAAAGTAGAAAATAATATACCATTTTATACATGCCTACATTTCATTTCTTTTTCATTAAACAGTTTTTAAAAAGCATTTACATATGAAGCTTCGAATTTTTGTGTATTTCAGTATGAATAGTAGAGTTCATAAAGGAAAAACATTCATAATTAAATTGAAGCACAGATTAAAAATGTGTTTTCTTATTAAATTCCAATATGCCTGTCAACAATGTTTCTTATCTGTTTGTTATTTTTAGGAGGGTTTTTGCATGAAATTTCAAATGAAGGTGCCAGACAACAATTTGAAAGATTTTTAGATGATCTTATATTGCCAGTGATGGTTGGGTCTGCTCAGGTAATAGTCAGATGTAATATTTAATGAAAACAGGCAACATTGAAATATCTGCAAAAATATATCATTCTCTTAAAGATTAAAATTTCTCACAAATTATTTTTACTTAACGAATATCGTATATTTATAGAAAGCTAATAAAAACTTATCTTTTTTTTCAGTTTACCATAGTAATCTTACTTAAAAGTTAAGACATGTTATGTGGCATTTTCTCTGATAAATCTTTTGAATTTATTGGTGTATCACAACTTACACATTTCTTTGGTCATTGTTTCACATAAGACTGATAGTCTCATAGTATGTATCGGAGGTATTTGTAATTGCTGTAGAATATCACATTATCATGAAGAAACATGCAGTTATAATATGAAATAAATAAAATTTGCTACAAAGTCTATTGCTTTTATGTGCCGGAGAAATTAAATGTGCTCCAAATGAAAATATTTTTTAATAAATGTGTAAACCCAAAGGTTTAAGTTAGAAATTACCCTATAATTTTTTTGAACTGCGTAAACTTTTATAGTAATTGAATATATTTATTGTGTAGTTATTTTCTTACTCCCATGGTTTATAAAACTTTAGGACTAATTTTTTTAGTTAGCTTAATATGATAAAAATAAATTTACTTATCAGTAATTAGAAAACACATTTACTTTTTATTAATTATTAGAAAAATAGAAAATTGTATATTTTTTTTACCATGCAAAATATGCTTTAAAATTGAGTTTAAAGTATCTCATCTTTTTATATACCATTTTATTCATCTGTTAAATTTTCAACTGAGGCATTTATTATTTTATTAAAGTTTTCTTTAAGTAAGATATCAATTTAAAATCATTGAAATTTTATCATTAATTTCTAAGATAATTTGATTTGAATCCCTAGATATTCTTTCAAGATAATTTTTAAAAATTCTATTGACAATATTTGTACAATAGTTTAAAAATATTTGTTGACTAGTAAATATATTTTTTATTTATTTTATGCAAAAGTAATATGCATTGTTTTGCTAAATTATGATAGTAAGTTTTAAATAATTTTATTAATTGCTGATCGATTAGAAGCAATTAACATCTTTTAATTGATTTTTTGGTTATTTCCCTGGCATTATATATTTTTTTGGCTGTTATTTTTATTATACTCCGAATAATTAAAAATAAGTGCTAAAATAGAAATGAAAAACAGATTTAAATCATTACTCAGAATTAAAGAAACTTAAAGGATTTCTATTTATGATATTACAAATTATATATTAATTTTTACTCTTGATTTTATCAATCATAATTTGGTAATTTTAAATATATTGTCATACAGTGTATTTTTATTTGAAAATCTAGCGTGGAGATCGTGAATGTCACATAGTTGTACTTTTGGATGATGATATTGTGGATTGGGATTCTGATTACCCTCCTCAAATGGGTGAAGAATATTCACAAAGTAAATACAATTCAATATATATTTAATCAATGAGTTCGAAGTAATAATTTATTATTATTAATTCGCTAATTGTCTTCAATATAAACTTTAATTCATGGCAAAAATATTATAGCACAAAAATATTTTTTTACTAATGATTTTATGTTGATTTTAAAAAATCTACATTATTATAATCAAACATTTAATATATATATATATATATATATATATATATATATATATATATTATATAATCCGCACTATATGTCATATAATTCAAAGAATGCAGGTACTCTAATTAAAAGTACATAATTATTAAATTATATATTTGTAATGTTAGCATGTCAGGATACTCTGAATTATCAGACATGTTAGCTAACTCAATACAATGACTATTTTATTTTGAATTATTGTTAAATATTAATTTTATTATTATTGTCTTGAAATTCGTTATTTTCAAATGATTATAAGTATACTTGTAAAAAAATATAACCAATGTCTCTCAACATATATGGCATTCATTTTAGTTCACTTTCTGTGTTAAATTAAGTATGCATGTTAATTGTATAAATTCAAAGTTATTCCTTAATAAATTTACTTGTTTTATGCTAATGATAATTTCTTGTATTTAGTGTGTGCATTTTAAATAAAATGCGTTTTGTATCTTGATAAAATTGAATTTTTTAATATTCATATCTATTAAAATATGTTTTAAAAATTTACATTTCAGTTGTTTACAGTACAGCTCTATACAGATTTTTTAAATATATTGAAAATCGTGATGTAGCTAAACAAGTTTTAAAGGAAAGGGGCTTAAAAAAAATAAGATTGGGTATTGAAGGTAAGAAAATTCTATTTTACAAATAATTGATTTGTTAATGTTATATGTATTTGTAAAACATTTATATATATGTTATTTTAACTTTACTTCATTCATTTTTTTTTTACAATTTGATTAACCTTTGTGTGCAAAAAATGGCTGTTGAGCAACAAAGAAGCCAAACCAATAATTTATTTTTTAAAAAATTTCAGTTATAATTTTCGAATAATACTGATAATGCTGTGACTGTAAACTTGATATCTCATTGCTAAATACTATCTTTTTATTCTTTTGAAATGTTTTACAAAATTAAAAGAGCAAGTATTTCTTTAACAAGACTGCAACACTGTTTTACATTGTATTTTCTACTATTTATAAAAAATTAAAAAATTTCATATTCATAAAATTTTTTTTGTAAATAATTACTTTAGGGTATCCTACTTACAAAGAGAAAGTTAAATGCCGTCCTGGTGGAAGAGCAGAAGTAATTTACAATTATGTTCAAAGACCTTTCATTCGAATGTCATGGGAGAAGGAAGAAGCTAAAAGCCGCCATGTTGACTTTCAGTGTGTAAAAAGTAAATCTATAACTAATTTAGCTGCTGCTGCAGCTGATGGTGCTCTTGAATCTGTTGCCCCTGCTAACATTACCCCAGGAACAATCGAAGGAGCTATTGGTGGTCCTGAAGAAGAGAGATTTCTCGTTCCACCTCATCCTTCACCAAAAGAACCATATCCTGATCATCTACCACCAGATGACCTTGCATAAAATATGTTGTTTCCTTTCTCTAATAACTTTATACTAATGCATTGTTCAAATGTACATAATGAATATGACATTATAGTAAAAGTGCTGTAAAACACTTATTAGAAATTTAGTGCAATTTCTGCAATGCAGTTATTGTACTAATGTTTCATTTACTTTGTCTGAAATTGTTTGACAGATTTTATGTATTACAAGTATTTTCTCAGCCATTATTAATGGATGAAGTTTTATATCTTCTGTAATATTATTAATTTTAATGAAAATCAAAGTGCTCTTTGGTATCTTCAATGGTTTTTAGTAAATTGAATCGCTAAAAATATTTTTAGGAAGTACGTATATAACTTTTTGTTTAATTGCATGCATTCTTATTAAAGTATTTCTAGATCAAAAGACATGTAGTTGTATCCAGTGGGCTATGTCACTACTAGTTTCATATATTTTCAGCTTAATTGTAGTTTTATATTCAATTTCTACATAAGTTTCTCTTAATAATTTCATATACAGTTTTGAAATAGTTAGTCAGATATTTTGTAAACATATTTATTCTTTTATTATTATTATTATATTAAAAAAATTATAAATTACTATATAAAATAGTAAATTTAAGAAAAAAATTCAATAAATGCTCAAATAAACATTGTAATGTAGAAAACATAAAAATATTTTGGAAGAAACTCATCATTCCAATTTTTTTGAGAACTTCACTGCACAATTTTTACTAACATTTCTACAAAATCTTGAATTTAATCAATTTATAGTCAAAATAAATCTTATTCAATATTTCTTAGTGACCTAGAGAATATATTTTTGTTAGTAAGGGTTTCATTCTAAAATTAAAGAATATCTTAATTATTACATTTAATAGCAGAATTTATTACTGATCTATTAAAATTAAAACTGCATTTTAAATTAAAATGTAAGAAAGCAGCTTTAATTTTTATAAAATTATTTTAGGAGAATTTTTATCAAAACCTCCTGAGTACATATTTTATATATAACAGTTTTATGTTATTAATTTTTACTTGTATTTTATGTTTAGGATTTTATTGTTTGCTTATTTATATTATTAACGACTAATTGAATGATCAGAACTATTTTCTTATCTGAGCACTTCATGAGTTCAATTCATAATTATAGCATTGATGTTCGTAATTATTTGAAATCCAGTTTAACAAGTTTTACTTTGCAAGAAATTAAATAAAACAACATACCAATAAACAATCTAAGAATTTTAAAAATTATAAATTCTAACTTATGTGTTTACAACAGAACATGTATAATAAAACTTAAAGAGTACAATAAATTATGTGAACATACACAAAAAAGTATAGAATAACAAAAATAATTGCTAGTTTAATCTTATTCTGAATATCATTCCTTATTAAATTAAATATCAATATAATTTTAAGAGGAATGTCTACATTTTTTAAAGTTTTCTATTCATAACTATTTGTATTCTTGTTTGCTGTATTTTAAAATCAAGAGATAATATTTTTCTGGTAGTAAAAAGTATTTATCGAATTGGCAATGCTTACAGTTTAAATCAATTTTTAAACTAATAATGTAATTTTATAATTGAAAATATTTTTAAAATTTTAATCATTAACAAATTGTTCCCTTTAAATAAAAATATGTAGGTTTGTGTAGTTATTATTTTCTACTTTTGTTTTCCAAAAGCATTACTTTTCTTTCTTATGTCTTTTTCATTAACTTATCAGTAAAAATAAAAGGTATTAAACAAATTGGCAAATATTTAATCCTGTGAAATTATTTTGTGTACTAGTTATACAATTCATTTTCTGTTAAATCTTGTAATAAAAAAATTATCGTTGAAGTACATTTTCCTATAAATTATAATATTACTTTAGATATAAAACATTTTAAATTCAAATTATTATTTGTTAAAATAAGTGTTTTATACACTTAATTTATTATTTGAACTGAGAATTGTTTTCTGCGAGAGTAAGTACCATGCGAAAGATTGATTCAAATGAATTACTCTGTTTATCCTGCTGTTGTAGAATTTTCTCCCTTAGTATTTGTTAGGACCCTTAACTTTTATAAACGTTTAAAAATTATTATTATGAAATTTAAAATGAAATATTTTGTTTTGCATGAAAACTATATGTGCATAGCTAGATGTGTGTATGGCACATATTAAGAATTTTTAAAGCTGTTAATTTCACTAAATTGTTATAAAATCTTATTTACAATTTATTGCAAAATAAATTGTGTTAAACAGTAGTAGATGTTATGGTATTGTGTAATTCATGTTGTACTTGTATCACAATTAATTATGTTAGTCAAATTTATGCATTTGCTGCATACTTTAAGCTTTTAATTTATAAGTTTTATACTTATAATTTATTAAATATTTATTTCATTGGTAAATGAATGCTGGTATGTGAGAAAAATTATAAAAATAACTGACAAAACTACATTGTTAATGTTCTGCTTGTATGTTAATGTTCTGCTAAGTGATGAACAATTTAACAAAACAACATTTACTATAAATTTGCTAATTTGCATTTTTAATTTTTTTGACAAATTATATTTACTCTGAATTTTTGATAAAGAACTAAAGACGTTTGCTTAAAATTTAGTAGTGTTTAAAATTTTTGTATTTCAATTTTGTCATTTCTATTAGGCAACAAATTTTTAACAAATATAATTTTGAACTTACATATTCTACTTCTTATAAAATGCATTTAATTAAAAACAGTTTATGGAGTTTTTTGAGAAAATCCTTATAAGCTATTTAGAAATTTCCATATTATAGAATTTTAAAAATCAATTTTTAAAATATCTTGTTTTTTAAATTCCATTTGAAATATGTAAACTTAATTTAAAATATATTAAAATATTTTAAATTAAGTTTACATATTTAAATATGTAAACTTTATATTTTTACATATAATATGGTAATAAAAATATATTATTTTCTTCTAAAAATTCATGTTTCTAAAAAATTAATGTAAATCATTGTAATTGATGTTAAATTTCATTAATTTGTTTAAATAATTTTATGTTTTAGTGTTAAAAAAAATTCACCATTTTCAAGATATTTCTGATTTTACTTCATTAATTTACAAAGACATAAAATATTTTCTGAAATGTATAATAGATATTTTGGGTATTTAAAGATATTCTTGAGTGTAATAACCTTTATTAGAAAGTAATTTTCCCCAACTTAAACTTTATTTGTAAATTGCTTCTGAAAGAAAACTTGATTTACTTGAATGGTAGAACACTACTGAATGTAATGTAACAATGTTTCCTTAAAAATATTATAGTTCTCTATTAAAAAATGATTGTTTTCTTAAATTTTTCATGCTTAAATATTTTAAATGTTGATTAAAGTTTCATCTCTTTTTTTCCTCCTTTCAAAATCTCTTAATTCCTAAATAATTTGGAAATCTTCAATTTGAAATAATTTTAAATTATTGAAAATTTAAAAAAAAAAAAAAAAAAAAAAAAAAAAACAGTGCGATCACATGCACATTTTTGGTTATTAATGCAGCTAGAAATTTTAGAGTAAATTTGTTTTTCCAGGATAATTTAGTTAAACAGGAAATAAATCAACTTTATGAAAATGTAAAACAAACTCATCACTTTTCACAAGAAACTTGTCTAAGTAAAACTGGTGCTAATTATTGAGTATGAGTAGTAAATATAGATAAATAATCAGGAGTTTTTGCAAAATATTCTTAATATTAAATAAATGGATACAATGCTGTGCATCTTATCAGATTTAAACAATATATTATATCAGGGATGAGCATTTTGGCTAGAGTCAACAATATTGTGCTTAAGGGTAGTACCTTTTTAAAATAATTGGATTCAATAGTTAAAATCTCAAATTAGGTAGAAAGATAGCTTTGCATCATAAAAAAGGTATAAACTGTACCATAGAAATCTGTAGCTAAATAAAAAAGTCACTTTTATTCATTTTATTTACTGTGCTAATTTCATATCATTTATAGTTGTAAGTATACTTAATTTTAGAATCAGTTCAATGAGACTAGTGCACTTTATCACTCTTTTAAAAATTTTTCAAATCAGAAGTGAGAAAGCTTGTTAAAATTCCCACTCAGCTGTCAAGTCACTGTCTACCAATTTGGCACCTATATTTATTGTTGAAACATTGTGAGCTTGAAGATACAGAACATACAGTGGGACATAATATTTGCACAGTATTTTGATTGGCCAAGTTTAATTATTTTATATAACTACATGTATTCAATTAAAAATGGATTGCCAATTGCCTATTGATGAAAACTTTCATATAATTTATATTTTGCTCTTCACATGCTGTAAGCATGTTAACTAGTAGTTACTTCTTTAGTTTTATTTGTTAAAAAGGTTTCGTTTGCGCATGCTTGCTGATGTGACTATCAGTAGAAAATGTTATATGGTTGTGCACAGTAAACAATTTTGGCTTAAAGTGTATTTTTCTGAAGCTTTGAAAGGCTGATACCTGTGAATTATGCCATTGAGAATAATGAGCTCAGCTATGCTTTCTCTTTTTTCCAATCCACTTGCTTTCAGCATATTCTTAGAAAAATGTATATATCCTTTAAATTCACTAATAAGCATTTAAAGGAAACAGAATGTTGAGATTATTAACCCATTCAATATATTTGTATTTATTACAAAATCAGTAAATTTTTCTTACATGACAATGTGTGATAATGTGCCATCAGTAAGGAAGATTAAAAGCTGTTTTAAATTGATCACAATCAAGATTAATGTACAGTTACTATTAATCTTTTTTTTAAACCCTTTTATAAATCTTTGAATTGCTGAATCCATTTAATAAACATGAAATTTATGTGCAACGTTTTCTTAAATTCCTTGTTTACTTAAGAAGATATCCTTTCACTTTTTATATTTATTATTATGCCATATAATTATAGAATGATTGAAATCTTTTCCATTTTAATTAAATTAGTTACTGATTAGTTAAATTAGTTAAACTTTCCCTTTAGTTTATGATTTGAGGAAAGTATAAAAATGTATCTACATTTGCACATTTCTTCACTTCTCTGATAGTTTTAGACTATCATCTCACTGTTGACATTTGTTTAGTAGAAATATATGTTTTATTATGATATTTTTAATTTATAAAAGACGAATAAATTTTTAAGTTCTTTTAATATAATTTGAAGAAATTAATTAGTACTTTAAAAATAAACTTCAATGCACACATGAAAGTTACTCTTCAATAATTTGTTTTTCTTCTGGTGTAAAGAATATCAATATTAAATCAAAATTTTTGTATTTTAATTTGTCTTTTTTTGTTGTTATTTTTAAATGGACTAAGGGTAATTATAAGTGTTTAATATTTATAAATATCCACATAGGATTCTGAATATATTATTGATTGTTTCGAATCTGTTACATACCTGAATGCCATAGTGTACTTCATTTATATTTATTAGCATGTTTAATTGTCATTTATTTAATGATATACTATATTACTCGGCATATTTTATATCAATGTATTTTGATAAGTTCCTTGTAAGCATTTAAGGACAGAAATTATAAATTCATCAATGCCATATAAATTAGGTCAACTGTTTTTTCATTAAGTGTAATTTATGTTGGATAATACTTTATATGAAAAGAACATTATTAAAGTGACTGAATTTGAGCATTAAATTTTTTGTAAGTTTGTACTTAAGGTTGCGATATCAAAAATGAACAAACTTGTACATGAAATTTATTTTTCAGCATTTGCCATCATGCTAAAAATATCATTAGTCATCGATTTTAAACATTGTCCTGAGAGCTTATCTTTATATAATTTAATATAATGACTAATATTAATTTAAATAAAATATTTGCCTAAGTGTTTTTCCCTACTTATAAGTTGTATATATCTCTTAATACTTTTTTATACTTTATGCAGCATATGTTGAAATAGTACATTTTGACTAACTGAAGAGAATTTTATTCTGTTGAACTGTGTATCAGGTTTTCAATATAAACTGAACTGTCACAGTTTTTCAAGGGAATCATTAGTGGAAATAATATTACTATTAAATGTTTTCAACTATTTACTTTAGAATACTATTAGAAGTGTGTAGGAGACATTCACGAGAGTGTGAAAGAGCTTTCTTTAGTGTCAAACAGAAGTTGAAATATACATTTTACTCTCTCTGTCCTACATGAACATTCTTACTTACCTGTTTTAGCATTAGATATGTATGTGGTGGCCAATTTTGTAAGTTTTGCTTTGAAATATCATTGTGCATTTCAATAACTTAATGTATAACAAAGCATTATCACATTTATACATATCTAATTTCTTATTTATCATTATTGTGAATGTCAACATTTTGTAACATCATTCATTTCGATTCAGAATAAAAATATAAGTATGTAGACTATTTTGTTTTTCTTGTTAAATTTATATTAATACAACGGAAATCAGTTACCTCTCATCTCCATTCCAATATGATTTTTATCTGCAAATTAAGGAATAACTGAATTACTATATAATTTACACAAAAGATTAAAGATATGAAAGAAGCATGATAAAACACTTTACAAAGTATAGCGTACAGATGTGTTCATACTATTAGACTCAAAGGCCATTTGTCTCATTTTATAACCATTTTATTTGTTTAAAATTATAAACTATATTTTTTTAATGATATATTATATTTTGTAAACCCTCCTTTGTTCTTAATGACCATTTTAACTCTTTTCGGCCAACTCTTTACTAGAATTTTACATTTTTCTTTTATTTCTACATTATGATGCCATATTTTTAAGAATTCTTCAATTAAAACTTGCTTTGTGATTTCTTCTATTTTTTAAGTTCTTTCTTGACAATCGTCCATAAATTTTCAATGGGATTCATGTCTCTCAGGCCATGGCACAATGCTTGGGTCTTTTTTTTCTTGAAAACATTTTTATTTTTTTGGAATTGTGATAGGGTACTTTGTCATTCATGAAAATACCTTTATTGGGGAGTGTGAGACGTGCTTTGAAAATTTTTATATTATTGCTCCTACTTCACAGAGTTCCTTCTACAATATACAGATAACCTGAACCATACAAAGTTCCTTCTACAATATACAGATAACCTGAACCATACAAAGTTCCTTCTATCATGTAGATAAAACGTGGACCATATACAGAAAACACACTATGCCATAACTTGAGTTTCTCACTATGCGCTACAAATTCAGGTTTAAATTACTTTCCTGTTTTCCTGATATATTGGCTGTATTCATGAAATTTGAAACATACATTCATCACTAAAACTCACTTGGAATTTAATAAAACTTTTAATAAAGTAATCAAACTTGTAAAACAAAAAAAAAAAAAAAAAAAATCAAACTATAAACAAGATATATTCAATCTCAACTTTAGAAGTTTTAATTTACTTGTAATTTAACAGAGTTAAGCGCATTTAAGAACAAATATATTAGTCTTTTACCTTTTTCCACTCAATTTTCTGACAATTTTTCAACACTTATAGCCCAAGATATTCATGATTTAGACATTTGTAGCTTAATTTTGGCTTTTTTCCATGGTCGTCTTGCAGGCAATTCTACTTGAGCCAAAATTCTTGCTGAACATGAGGCAGTGTTAACTCCCATCTTGCTTCATTCGATCACTCGATTGTTTTTGATTGAAGTCTTGGGTTTTGTTGAAACAAATTTAATTTTCGCTTATATCTTGGAATTAAATTAGTTTTATATCACATTTTTCTTCTTTATTTTGAGAATAAATGCCTTTTTCTTGAAAAATATTTTTAATCGTACTCATTGATTTTTCAGATATATTCATTTTTTAGCAATTTATCATTAAATTGTTTTTGTCAATAAGAGTTGAATTTCACTTTTGCTGGAGACAAATATTTATTCCTCCATATAATATTTTCGTTTTTTAAATAAAGTAATATTAAAAAATAATAAATTTATATTTTGCACTATACATTCGTATCGATTAACTTAAAATTAAAAAAAAATACGGAAATAAAGAAAAAAAAATATTTAGAAACGTCCTTTGCTAATTGCTAAGAAATATTGTGTTACCAACTTTTAAAATAAAACATAATAAGTAATGAATGTATCTCAAAAATCAGTAAATTCCAGTTGATTAATAAGATAAAATTTTTAGGGCATGAGAGGTATTTAAATATAATACGTGATTGAGTCTAATAATGTTAACAAGTCTGTATTACTGAACATAAATATTAAATACTTTTCATATTTATGTTCTTTTATACTTTTCAAGTTTGGTAAATTTTTTTCATAGGTTTTAATGAAATGTTTTTGAATTAGTTGTGTTTTTATCCTCATCTAAGGATTTTAAGTTCTATATAAACACAGAGTAAACTCCTGATTAAACGCAATGCCTAAATCCAAAAAAAGTTTCAATCTCTTAATCGCAAAGAAATGCTTCACCCATATAATATAAAAAAACATCCTCTGTAACTTTTGGCTAATTGTCTAAATTGAATGATGCTAATTCTTACTATTAAACATACTTTTCATTTAAAAAAATTTTTTTTTTATGGTGGGCATTGGGTGACTAACCATAGCGACAACAAGGCCGGAAACTGCTACTCATTTATCATTACCCGGTGGGGACCTGTGAACCAAGTCACAGAGGCAAGTAGCATTACCCATATCTCACAACCACAAAGCCGTTTATAAGGTAGGCCACATTCATATATCATCACAAAAGGAAGGATAAGGAAATAAAGAGAAAGGAACTTCCGAGTCCTAACCGGGATTCGAAATCAAGACTAACAGTCTGGTTATCGGGAATGTTAACCACTCTGCCATCGGCTGGCAAGTTATTTGTGTACACATTGTTCAAATGTATATTTGATTATTTTTTCCTGACAATTTTGCTAATTATCCGCGATGGCTTTACTTAATCCTAGGGATAATAAGGAGTTTACTGTATTTCTTTTCCTCTTTAAATTAATTTGTGTGAATCGGTTTTACTTTAAAAATTAAAATTACAATTTTCATGAAGCATTTATCTTTATTTCATAATATCAGCACCAATATAGCTACATTTTACTTTACACAACATTTGTACACAAGCATACCAACAAATGTCACAATAATAGATATAACTCAAAAGAAAATCACTATATTTTATATAACTTTTATTATACTAATATTTTAAATCTGATAAAGACTTTCATTTTATAAAACATATTCCTTCAAACCATTTTTTTCCAATATGACTGAGATTCATTATGAAAATTTTTCTCATGAATCAACTACTCAAATGGAAATCCATTTAATAAATTAGTGAAACGTATGAAGTATAATAATTTGAATTTACAACCAATAAATAAATATCTACATCTCTAAATTATATAAACAATGATAAATATTCACCGATTCATGAATTCAAATAAATAGGATACCAAATGCAATCATACATTTTTTTTTTTAATTTTAATAAATTTTTAGTAAATATTTAAACAGGCTTGAAACTAAATATTATATTTTTATAGAAATCATTTGCAATTATAACAGCCTTTCTTAGAACACATATTTTACAATATGTGTTTGCTATCAGGAACTTGAAAATTGATGTGACAATATAAATGTTTCATATGAAATGAATATTAGAATTACTCTTTAATGACCAATGATTATATATAAGAGTTTTAAAACACAATTTATTATATATAATATATAGTGTATACATATATATGTTCTATATTTATATATAACTTATGTCACTGAAAAGGACATGAGGAAAACTTCATCAATATTTAAATATATTGCCCAAAAAATAAACTTTTGATGAAGCCTGACAAAAATATTTTCCCTCAGGATTGTGTGAAGTGCTGATAAGTCAATATAATTAAATTATAATTTTGACTCAGATTTATGCCAATAATGATTAAAAGTTAATTTGTGACATATACCGATTAATTAATTTGGTTAAAATTACGAAGCTCTTGATTTATTTAAATCAAAGAGTACGCATTTAGAATAAACTCAGTCAACACTTCGTTTTAATCCAGAGTTCAACGTTCAAATAATTCTTCATCAAAGTATCTATATATGTATAGTCTCTCATAATTATAAAAAGCTACATTAATGAAAACATTGCACATAAAAGATGATCTAGTAAATCAATCGTCCCAGTAAATAACATCAACCCATACCATTAAGCTAATATATATATATATATAAAAATTAGTGCTTATAGACTAGTTGCTCAGTAAATAAAGGGCCATTTTAAGGCACGGCCATGTCACAAACATAAGTACTTTTCTTGAAACACAATGCGAATTTTCTCACAGAAAATTATTTTATATGGTATGTACAATGCATAGAAAAATCTTAAATTCAAAAATACAATCAAAATTAATTAAAAAACGTAAAATTAAAACTAACAAAGTATGCCACAGTTTTTAACTACATAAGATGAATATTATCGTATTTATGTAAAAAACCTGTGTAAAGGCGGGGAATTCTAATGCTTTTATAAGAAACAGTACATTATTACAGTATTTCTTTATACATTTTTAATTCAAATTTCCTTTTGTTTCTTTTGAAAATATCCTATCTATATAAAGTATTTATTTATTAAAGGTTATAACAGAATAACTATTTTTACAATTATTTAAATTTCATGATGAAAGTTTTAGTCTAATTCATGTATAAAGTAATTCTAAGTTATTAAAATATATAAATTTGTATGACTATTTGATCAGTTTCTGGTGTTTGGTAAAAATGTATAACTTTAATGGAAAGTTAAAAAAAATCAATGTAGATTGTTCACGATGACTGCAATGATTTATGGAATTTTATCTAAAAAAAAGAATGAAATGGAAAAGGGGAAATGTAGCAGAATGAGTTTTTTGGCACTCGACACCTAATCACTTTAATATCACGAAAGAAATATAATTTATGAGAAATGTATTTTATATCACAAGCTTACTCTATTAAATAAAATAAAAAAAATTTCTCACTAGTTCTAAAAACCTCTAATACATAATTATTTCGTTTTTATTAATTTGAAGAATTTCAGCCGAAAAAGTTTGTGAAATGTTCTAGTGGCAAATATTGCTCTACAAAAATTCATTTCTAGAAATAAATTCTCAAAAATATTTAGATTAAATCTTCCAAAAATATGGTTATATATCGATAAATCAAAATCTGGTTAATTTAAAATAATCATGTGTAAATATATCCTTATATCTATATCAAATTACCTTGTTACATATTGATATATATTTCTCAGAAGATATGTGAATTTATTTTAAATATGATAGGTGTATATTTTTACAAAAAGAAAATTAAAAAAATATAAGAAACAAATTTTGGCTTTATAACTTTTATATTAGTTTTTCTGTAAAATATATTAATTTCACTTTGCTTTAACAAAACTGTAGCAATAAACTTTTTCTCCTTCGTATATATCCAAACATAGATTTTTTTCCATCATACACATTGTTAGAACAATATGAGTAACACATGGAAAAGTATATTTTCAGTGTAATTGGTCTGTTCTGAGCGTGCATACTATAATCATTTTTCTGAATAAAAATTCTGAAAAATATTCATATTAAATATTTAGTAAAGTTTCTCTAATCTCTCTTTAAAATTTTATAGTTTAGATCAAAAATAAAATATTTAGATTCATAGTTAAAATAATTTGCTTTTCTCTTCACTCCATTAAAGTACTTTTACTAATTTAATAGTACTAACATCAAAATTGATATAAAACAGTTGATACTGACTTGTTATGTTTTAAAATTTTCTGAAAATACATCTCACGTTCCATATATTTTTATTAAAAAATAATAAATAATAATCAAGTTAATAAATTAGAAATATCGAAATTCATTAAACTATAATGAAAAGAGAAAAACATCACGATTTAAAAAAATGTGTAAGTTGAATGTTATGCAGTATTTCTTTCTCAAGAATCTTTACTTCAAATAATAATCTTTTTACAGAATTATCTAACAAGTTTATAAACATGTGGCATAAAAAAACACAGATCAAACTTAAAATGCTCTTAAACTTATATGCTAACAAAAAATAAACATTTTTGACAAGCAATTTAGCAATGTCATAGAATCTGAAATACAAGACATAACAAAGAAAAATACGGAAGATTTTGGCTACAAGTTAGAACAAAAAGCAGAGTTCAAATTCTGAAGCCATGTCCATGCAAATACTTATGACACCATGAGACAAATTCATCATCCCATATGTTATTATGTGGAAAACATGAAGATTTAAGTCTCTGGCTGAAGTGGACAAAAACCAGTTGATTAAAAAAAAAAAAAAAAAAAAAAAAAAAAAAAAAGCACATGAACAGCATTCCACTTAATTCTTAAATATGAAGGACATATGATGCTTCAGAACACTCCAATTTCCTGAAAAATATTAAGATTTATATTAGTCTAATATATTATTAAATTAAATACATTAAAGATATTTCTTTATAACTGTTTTAACCTTCAAAATTCTAAAATTATGTTTCTCTACATTTTTATGTATTTCTTTCATGTATCAAGTTTGGTTTAATTTGGAGCTTAATGGTCATTTTTTCATTTATTAAGAGAAACTTCAATAAATAAATGACTTTCTTATATACTAGTACGTGTAGTTTTAAGCATTGAATGAATTGAAATTCTGTGCATAAATAATGCTTTAGAAAATTAACTTATAATAATTAAATCCATTAAAACATTTCTTATAGTTAGGGGAAGTCTATATTTACTACTCACTTAGGTTCTTTATGGAAAAATTTCTTGACTTCTGTCAGAAAATAACACCTTTTATTTAGCTCAATAGAAAACTATTCGTTATTTAACTATTTATAAGTAGCTTAATAAAATATAAATAAATGTATTGTTTTATTGATATTTTATATCTATATATCGTATAAAATTTGTATATTGGATACAATATACAAATTTAGTACGGTGCTATACTGTAAGAATAGGAAAAAACGAAAAGTAATGTTAGTATCTGATAAAATCTACAGTAGCCATCAAGGAAATTTTAAGCTCCGACTAGTGAGCTAATGGGACCAAAGCAACTATATCTCTCTTATAGATCTGACTCTAATTGGAAAAGTTAATATTGTTTATCATTTACGGGTATCAATAAGAAAAAATAAACCCAGTCATAGCTTTGAAAAGTTTATTGTTATCCAAACAAAAATTAATCAGATATCTGCCACAATTAACATTCTTGTATAAAGAGCTATCAATAAAGTATTTTTTACATTATTTTAAAGAAAAGCTTATCTAGAGCAATGATATTGTTTTTAAACACAGTTTTAAGCATTTTAAAATTTTGTTCTGTCCTGTGTGAGGACAGCTC
The DNA here is from genome assembly GCA_026290005.1 of Latrodectus geometricus. Classification (NCBI taxonomy): domain Eukaryota; kingdom Metazoa; phylum Arthropoda; class Arachnida; order Araneae; family Theridiidae; genus Latrodectus; species Latrodectus geometricus. Next base: position 1,335,186 of record JAPDSC010012745.1, on the reverse strand, counting down.
TTAAATCCTCATTTTTTTCAAGTGTTATCAATAGTATAGTTATACTTCACAAAACTTTGTTTTTGAACTGTACCAAAATATTAATTTCACTTTATCTAAATAAAGATTCTTTGGATTTGAGTGTTGCACATATTTTATTAAAATTGATTGGATATAACTCTAAGAATTAGAAGAGATCATTTGCATAAAATTGCAATAAAGGAATTTAAACTTAATTTTTACATTTTACAGGCTGCTGAAATAAAATTAATATTAAAAGATGGCATTGCGCAGATTCCATATTTTATTTAGAAAAATTAATTTAAAGAAATTGCAAATTTAAATAAGTTCTTTCTCTTATAGAGAAAAAATTTATGGTGTCCTAGTTATGGGATGACACACAATGTCATTAAAAACCCCGTGTTCAATTCCAGCAACTATTAAAGAATGCGAAATCGTTTTGTTTTTTGCTTGTATATTGATTGAACTCATTTTTAAGAAGTTTCCCGGTTTCCACTATCTTACAGTTTAATTGTTTAGATTCACTCATTTATTTTCTTTCTTTTTTGTGAAAATTATAAAAGATCATTCTCATTCAAGGAATTTATAATCAACAACGTACAAATAAAAAATATATATCCCTTATAAAATACAACAAAAAATCAATAATTTCACATGTTTTTATAATTAATACATTTGTAGTATTTTGAAATATTGCAGAAATATATGAAGTTCTAAAACCTATCAAGCTGGCATATGAATATTAAAAATAACTATCAAATTTTTATCTAAGTGTAATAGAAGCATACTATTTATAAAACTGAGTTTTTCCACTTCATGTCACAGAATATTTAATCTCGATGATACATTTATTAACGAGAATAATTCGGATTACATGAGAAAATTTTAAAGTATTTAAGCTTATTAAGTTTCAAATAATTTTAGGGAACCATTTCTTACCGGAATGTACGCGAACTCCCTCTGTTAATGCAATGTTGCTATCTTCGTTTTGCTACAAAAAAAAAAAAAAAAAAAAAAAAAAAAAAAAAAAAAAAAAAAAAGACAAAAATATTTAATATGTTTTTTTTTAAATAAAGTGAAATTACATGTACTAAGGAATTTAAATACTCACCATCTGCATTCTCCCTCATTTCAGAAGACAATTCAGATCTACTAGGATCACTATGCCTCATAGACTAAAATTTTTAAAATCATGCATCAGATTTAAAGACAAAGCATTAAATACTTCAATTTTTAACACTTTTAAGATATGCACTCATGGTGTGTGATTAGGAAAACCATATAATTATTAGAAGTCTTACAAAGTGAATTTTAAATGTATTCATTTTCATTGCATTTTTATATTTTGCATTTCAAATACACATGGTCTCATTGCAAATGCTCATTTGATTAATATATATATATATATATATATATATATATATATATATATATATATATATTAATGTAGAAAAAAGTCCTAATTATTCTTCCTTAGACTTATTTTTAAATTTAAATGTCAACACAAAATTGAAAACAATAAGTTATGAATAGTGAGTCATCTTCAATAGATATAATAATATAAGCATTTATAATATTACAATACATTATTGATACTAATGAAAGATTTAATTCTTCAACCCCTCTTAAAATTGAAATATATAAAGATAATTCTATAATCCTCAATTTTTTCAATAAACAAGGAAATAGGATTTTTAAACCCACACACACACAAACACACACAGAGTAATGAGATTTATAGATAATATTTTTATAAAAATAAAGTTTATTAATGTGAAAAATACTTTTTTTTATAATCTATAATACGCTAAAGTAATTAAACGCAGCAGTGCGACGTTATAAATTATTGCATAAATTTATAAACTTTAAAATAATGAAATAATTTCTCTAAATTGGTGATCTACAACTGATTAAAACTTAGTATTAAATTTTGTTTTTGTTACACTATTTGCATAAAGTGTTTAAAATTATGCGCACAGTTCCTCATTTAAAATTTTTAATTTCAGTTTAAATTATATGAAGCCAAGATTTTCACCATTAAGGGGTTAGCAATTATCTTGAATAAGACAATGAAAACAACAGATATGTTACAAATACTATATTGACTTCAACTTACAGATGAACTAGGAAATGTTTGTGTTGCTGCATTACGACATCTCTTGCTAGGCAAGTCACTTAAAATTGCTTGAAGATGTTGTAATTGGGAAAGGAGTGATCTAAAAAAAGAATTTATATATAAATTACATTATCTTTGAACAGACATCAAAGGTAATATATATATATATATATATATATATATATTGCACAAAATTTTTTTAGTGTTTATTCATCAAGATCTACACTGGTTATCACAAAAGTGACGACAGCGCAAAAGTAATGCACAGAATTTAATGAAACTCACACACATTATACAATGCATAGGAAGGTACAAAATAGCATAAAAAGAAATCACTAAACCATTATGGTGTTATAAAAATTAGCATATGTGTAGACAGAACAAATGGAAGGTGTAAGATAGTACAAGAAAAGTGTTTATAATCTGGGGTATTATCCTCCGAGAAACAATACAGCACATGCAGCGATATGTGATGCTCTTAGTTATGTGGTCAGTTGACAGTGTAGGAAAAGCCAGCCATTGCTCTTCCAAATCAGTTAAAAGCGTGACTAATGTCCTATTAGTGGGTTGAAATTAGCAACACTTCGTCCTACAGATTGAAAAACAATCTCTATTGGGTTAAAGTCTGGTGTTAAAGCTGGCCACATCATGCTCTCAGTAGTTTCCTACTTAATATAATCATCTACGATGTGAGCCCTGTGTGGACTAGCATCGTCATCCTGTATCATGAAAGCATCACCTGTTGCCCCGGCATAAGGGCGCACATAAGCATCCCGGATGTCATATCTATAGACGTGAGCATTAACATTTCAATGGGAAAAGACACGGTGCGTCCATTCAAAGAAACACCACCCCAAATATAAACACTGCCTGATCCGTATGCATCTTTTTCACGGATGTTTGATAAATGAAAACAAATTCCACATTTTTTCCAAATGAAAATACGCCTACTATCACTATCGAGACTAAACGAGACAACTTTATGATACTAGAGAGAATCCTGGTTCAATAAACTTAATGGAATATAATATTCATTAAAAATTGATCTATACTTTTATAATCTAATTTTCTAATTACAATTTATTGTATATAAAAGAATTTTATACCTGTTACTTCCTTCTAAAGAATCGACTTTCTTTTTATATTCAGAATTCTCACATGAAAGGACTTCCACTCTGAAACAGAGAAAAAAAGAATCAACTATCATGAAAAGAAGACATTTAATATAAATTTCAAATACTATTAAGTGCATCTATTATCATCTCTTAAAAAGTGTCATCTCTTCACTCCATGTTTCAAAACGAAAATGCATAATAAAAAAATTCCAATTCCATAAGAAATCGGATAGTAATGAACTTACACTTATTTTAGAATGCATTATGTTCGAATGTCAGATTCAAGCAGTTTTAAATGTATTGTGTAACTTTTTACAGTTACTTATTATCTTATATAAGCTATGATTACATTAATAATTTTCAAATTATATTTTTAATTTATTTAAATATTTCCACGCATGTTCGATGATTAAAAGTTATAAGCAAGTGCATCACTTTCATGTATAAAGACCTTTCCTCAGAAAACAGAACAAAACTAGTAAAACTATTAACTTTTAATAATATAATAATTAAAAACTGACTTGTTTAAGCCTATATTTAATAAATAAATATAAATTTGACTTGTGTTGAAACATTGTGTTATAAAGCATTTCAAAAATTATTCATATAGTTCAATAATTCATATGAAATTTATATTTTTTAAAAACGTTAGGAGAATTAATAACTAAAGAAATATTATAATAACAAAAATATCAAACAAGAATGTAACAAAGAGAGTAATCTTTTTTATAACTGAACTTGGTATTTTAATGCAAAATAAAATAAAAAATTATTTTGCATACTTTTTTTCAAGAGCATCCATGTATTCCTTTTTCTTCCGTCTACTTTCTTGGGCAGATATCTGTATTAACAAAAAATATTATTAATTTTAAAAGGTATTATTGAGTGACTAAATCAATAGTTTATAACAAAATGTAAATTTTTCATATTTTTTACTGAATGTGTGTAAGAAAATGGAACTTTGAATAATTATCAAAACACAGAAATAAAAATGTCTAAAATGAAAAATAAATCTAATTACTTTATTTTTAATTTTCCTTCTTATTTTTTTAAGAGAACGCTCTTCAGCCTTTGTCAGAGGTAATTTCTGTGGAATGTGATAACCTTCAGCTAATAAAGTTCTTTTTTCTTCATCCGTCAAGTGTAAAACTCCAGTTGCTCCTTTCTAAAATTAAAAACAAATAAAAGCATGAATATATAACTAAACATTAATATCAAAATATTTTAAAACCAATTGCCTCATAACTTTGATAAGATAAAACCAGGTTTGTCAATGTACTAGTAAACAAATATTTCACATTAATAAGAAAGCCCATTCAGTTTTTCCCCCAATTTATTCATATATTTACCTGCATCTAATTAACAATAATCATGCTTTTAAAACAGTAGTTTCCAAATTTGGAGTTAATATTAAGTTATTGACCACGAATAACCAAAAATGGTTACAAAATATTTAGAAAAACTTCAGTTAAGTAATGGATTTATCAACCAAGAAATGTTTAAGAATGAAGTACGAAAGGAATAAAAAATTATAAATAAAAATGTTCATAAATGTATGCAAAAATGTATATAAAAATTGAAATTTTATTGTAGCTAGCTTAGCTGTACTATGATTTATGTGTTTATGTCACTGCAGTTAACATACATAGTACGTTGAATAAATTATTTCTGAGCTTAATAAATTTACTTATTCAACCAAAATTACATATCCGAATTTTCATGGATCGATAAACTCTCTATTCCAAATAATTTTGTTAATCAAAAGGCGGGTTCTATAGTAAATTTTTATTTCTCAGAAGTCATTTCACACATTTTGCATATGCTTATGGAAAAAATCAAATTAAGTACTGTTCTACCCTTTTGTTTTTTTAAAATTTTATATAGATTAATCTTACCGGTTGACTGCTGATAAGCGCTGTTTGGCTGTTACTAGAATGTTTTGATGTCACAGGCAAAACGACTTTTGCCTGGGACTTGCGTCCTCCTGAATGTCCCGAAGTTTGAGTGGGTGACGGTGTTGAAGGTGAAGTTGTGAGAAGACCTGGTGAAGAAAGATGAGAAGAGGAACTGCCATGGACTGGAGATAAGCTTCCTTCAGAATCGCTTCCATTACAAGAAGGTGGAGTTGGAGGAAGTGGGAATCCACTTGCTATACAAACAGAGAAAAACAACTTTCACTGAGAATGTATCGTCATAAAAACTTATATTACATTACCTAAGAATATTACTTAATATATATTAACATATCTCGTTTAATGTTTATTGTTTTGGGAGAAATATATTTGATAAGAATATTTTCTCTTTTCAATATAAGCTAACAAATTAATGAAGTTAAACCTGTTTAATTCAACTTTCATCAAGTTAAAAATGCTTATAATTTCAAGATTCATTTATGACTGCCAAAATAAATTTATCAACTGAAAAAAATGTGATATCATCAATAAATTTTTACATGTAGAAACAAAAAAAAAACAGGTAATTAAAAATAATTATCTTGTTTGCCTCTCTGATAAAGTAAAAACGTATCTACTACCTTAAAAGTAATACATATTATAATATAATATTAGGGTAATAGTAAATGTTTCAGTACTTATATACAGATGAGATATTCGTATTATGCTTTAGTGTGTAAAACTTTTTTTTAACTTCATATTAAAATAATTGTTTGCAGACTAATTATAGAATTCTGCATTTCTCTTCTTTTTTTCGGGCAGGAAAAAAAACTCATATTTAAGATATTAATTAATATTTATTATCAATATAAACGGCACAGGATTAATGAGGTCCTTATGTTATTGAAATTAAATTTTTTTTTTAATGTTTTTGCTTCTTTGGTTCACTAATGATAAGGCTGCACTCTCTGGAGTAGAAGATTCCGGATTTGATGCCATTTACTGTACAACAATGGAATATATGTGTTGTATTTCTGCTTAATGCATGCACATTTGTCGGTTTGAATGCTAAAGAATTTTCTGGTATCGTCCCTCATTTGCAATAAATGAATAGTGCCAAAATTAACTATGAAACATCTTCCCGGAAAGCAACTAAAATTTCCTATAATTTCTTTAAATTAAGGCATTAAATTATAAATTATTTACACATAGATTTATGCTTTTTAGTTTTAAACTGGATCTGTTTAGATTTTTAGAATTGAATCCTCTTACTTAGCGTAATTTCTAATATTTCAGTTAGTATTGTTAACAAATAGATTTGTTTAAGTTACTGAGTGCAAATAGATTTGTTAAGAAGTTAATTTGTTAAAAATTCATATTGTTGCTAATAGATTAGCAAATGATGATTAAGATAACTTCCCAATCAATACTGCTTTCACTGTAATTTAATATTCATATATAAGATTCTCTAAATAATTTAACTGTCAGAACTGCTTTTATAAAAATGTAGCTCAATAATTTCCAGTTTCCTTCTAATTTAATAAGAATACATTTGGGAGTAACTTTTTAATATTTAAAGTATTTATTTTAATCACTTAGGTAGAAATGTCCAAAATTTTCGTAATTTATTATGGTCTACTAAAAACACAGTTAAATTTTTATAACTACATTCATGAATAAGAAACTACAAAAGTATTGCTGTCAATTAATAAAAAGAATGAAGCATTTCTTAATCTGAAAAATCAGATAAAGAAAAATTGAAGGAATTTACGGTCTACATAATTCAATGTATTCAGCATGTAAAGATCACATCTTCTTTAGTATCTAAAATAATACGCAAACAATCAAATATGATACAACATTACCCAAAAGTCTAACTATTTAAATATTTACTTTACGTCTTAGTACCAAGTCACGAGCAAAACATAATTTAAATAGGAATTCTGATGCTTAACTGCATCAATTACTGAATAAAATGGTAAAAGCAAAATTTTTTTTGCAAAAATTAGTTCGTTTACAGTCAGAAAAAGGTCGAAACTGATAGAAGATAGTCAAAGTCACCAAATCATAAGTTAGTTTGCCAATTATACAAAGAAACTAAAATACTGGGAAATAATGTAAAATTAATAGCCATTTGACAATTTAAGTTATTTGAAAAATGCTTGAGATACTGGAACACCTTTCCACACACATACGTAGCACAAAAGCATTAAAAATACAAATGCTTCTATTAAAATAAATATTACCATTAAGCAGTTTAAATTGTGACACTATTGGAAATTATTACAGTATTTCTAAAATATACGAACTTGAATAATAATATATTTCTGTTATTTATACGAATGACTAATTTCGATTATTTTTAAGAATAAACAAAACTAATTATATAATAAAAGTGGAATATTTATTTAATAATAAAATATCTTATTAATTATACTATACGCGTACAAATATATTAATAATTGCCTTAAATATAATTTTAAATGTATGTAAAATAAATTTTACAACAAATGTATATTAATATTTGTTGAGTATATTTTGAAATAGAAAACTTTTTTTCTTTTAAAAATTTTTGCTATTTGGATTAATTGGTTTCAACTGCTCTACTTCTATTTTCCAATTCTTTGTATTAAGAAGCTGTGAACATACATTCCATTTTTTTGAATTATTTTTTAACATGAAGTGATTTGAAACAGAAATTTAAAAAATAAAATAAAATAAGGCATTGCAATTCTCTTTATTT
>JAPDSC010012745.1:1250726-1326920 GCA_026290005.1 Latrodectus geometricus | reverse complement strand
ACACACACACACACACACACACACACACACACACACACACATATATATATATATATATATATATATATATATATATATATATATAGTAAAATGCAATAAATTCAAATATATAGTGGTTAATGTAAGTTTATTGATGAATTGAATAATTTTAAATTATAGTTATTGATATTAGAAGAAAATCATAAAACAATCATTAGAAGATTCAATTTCTTTAAATTTTGTAATGAGATGGAAGAAAAATGTATTTGAAAAAAGTAAAATTATTAAAAATGCTTCTATTATAATTTATAGATTAAGAAAAAATAACATAATTCATATTAATAATTTTTTTCTCTGACTCAAAAGACCAAGTACGCTAAGAAATAAGGAAAAGTGGAATATGAAAATTTCTACAAAAACAAAACTATATATAGCTTTGAAAAATGAATAGTAAAGTTTTATTTTAATTTTTCTTTCAACTGGTAATGGAGTAATACTCAGAGTTTGAAAAATCCTACATTTTCTTATAACTTATTAAAATTTCACGAAACTAGGGAAATTTTTTATTAAAACTTCATCCAAAAAAATTCTAATTATCTCTAAGAAAGAAGGACTAAGATATTCAAACTTTTTAATTTTATTCGAAATTAACTAGACAAGAAGATTCGATTCGTACTTTTTAAAGAACTAAATAAAAAGAAATTGTGAAACAACTTACTTGACATTGGGGGTTCAACTTTGACATTAACTTTGGGGAAAAGCATTTGGTCTCTGGATGTAGTTGAAGTCTGTTGAGCAGATGGCCTTGCTGCAAGAACTATGGTCGGTTGCTTGAGGAGTGATTGTGGGTGCAGAGCGGAAGAAAGAGAAGATGCTGAGGAAAGGGGTGGTGATGGAGCATTTAGGAGAGAAGATATTGTAGACAGATTGTGGTTGCGAGAAGAGGTCTCTGGTGGAGGAGATGCCGGCTCCTGCTTGATGATAATATCCTCAGGAAAATCAGATTGACCACTTGTGGATGAAATGGAAACTGCTGGAAAGCATTCAGCTTCCATATCTGCAAGAAATAATAAAAAATATTCAGAGAAAAATTTGAACGTATTTATTATGCTCTATTTGAGCATGAGTTACGAGCGAAATTATCGGTCTGAAAATAATTTAAATTTATATTTGGGACATATAAATACTTAAATACACATATTAAGATTATATTGCTTTATCAAATAGTATAAATACTATTGACAGAAGCGAATAACTTATACCTACAATCGACTGTTATTCTTTTTTATTTAACTTTTAACACAGAATGGTAAATTGGACAAAAAGATGCAACTTAAACAAATTTTAAACCACTCAACATGCTTAAGGTTAGTAAAAAACCAATAAAATGCTGAAACTGAAGACTAAATGCTAATCAACGGGTACAACGGGACATTAAACATCCATTCCCGAGGTAGGATTCAAACCAACGAATTGTTGAATTGATCACTAGAGCTCTAACCCTCTATCTACCTCTACGGCTATATTTATTGATAGTAAAGATGTGATTCATAATCATTTGTAAAATATATTTAAATTATTTTCAGGAAATATGAATAAATTTCTGCTAACTTATCTTCAATAAAAATTGGTAAAAAGGAATTTTTGGTTACTTAAAGTTTTTTAAAAACTTAGCTCGAGATAAGAATTAAACTTTTTTATATCATTAGACACCAAATTCTTATTAAAAGATTACTAACAAATTGAGAGTCTGACATGTAGTTAGAAAGACATTCATTTTTGTTGAATTTGAATTTAAATACATATTTTATTAAGAGTTCTCAAATGTTCCCTCTAATATGTCCTCCATTACTCTTATTCTAAAACTAAGTGTTCAAAAGTTTACTATTCCTTATATTTGCAGTGTATGTTTTAACACAAATGATGTACACATAAGTTTTAAAATATTTTAGGAAACAAGCGAAAATATGCACTCATGCAATATTTTGTCAAAAAAATATGTGGATTTTACTAAACATTTGAAAAATAAACTTCCCTTTAATATCAAATAGATTTCGACGAATGAAAACACACACTTTCTATGCATTTTAGTGCTACTCAGCACGAAAGTTTACGAAAAGTTCATATATAAGGCCATTTTTATACAGAGCTTTAGCAATATAAAGCTTAATTCTTCTATGAATAATTGCCTATTACAATTTAAGCCATATATATATATATATATATATATATATATATATATATATATATATATATTACCATTTTAAAAAATTTTCTAATATTATGGTCATGGTTTTAAAATTTTTAAATAATTTATTCAGAATTGTAGAGTATTTAATGACAAATATAACAAGTTTTTAAATTTCTACGAGTTAAGATTTGTTTTTCAGTAAAGGAGTAGGATAGAAGGACTAAAAATTCTTTCATTATGATGTTATTGGCTTTCTAAAAAATATAATATGGACACTTTTGTCTCCATAAGTCAACTTCTAGAATCATGAAATGTAAATTCTTTCTTATTATTGCTTTTTTTTCATTTTTCTCTTATATATAAAGTAATAAAAAATAATAAAAAAAAGTAATAAAAAATACGCATTCTTATTCATCAAAGCCTCAAAAAATGTAAGTATTTGAATTATATGAAAGATTAGTAAATTATGTAAATAATTTTGTTTATTTATCGTATAAAAAATTATTTTTTAAATTTTTAAAATTATTTTTTAAATAATATTTCTTAATCTTCTTAAATTATCATTATAAAATTAAGAATAAAATAGTAATTCTCCAAAAAATTTGAAAAGCATCAGAAACAAAATTTTAATATTCATAGTGCTGCCATCTATTATTCAATTAAAATACTAGTTGAGTACCCTAAGGAATAAATGCCATGTCTTCAATTTTAATTTTATTATTCAATATATTTCGAAATAAGAGAAAAAACTGATTTTATATATATATATATATATATATATATATATATATATATATATAATGTACACAAATGCCACAGAAAAAAAAACACAACAGTGTGCGGTAAAAGAAATACAATTTTAAATGTAAAAACTAATTCTGTTGGATTGTATGAAATTGAAATGAAAATCGATGCAAAACAAGTATCAGAGTATTTAAGCGGATAAATTTAAAATAAAATAGAAGATATAAAAATCATATATATATTTGCTTTGATACATTTTGTACTAATTTATCTAAGAGATGGCGCTGCTTAACTTATTGAAAAAGCATCATGAAAAAATAAAACAGCCTATACTAAGATACAAATATTTTTGGAATTGGTTTAAATAATATTTTTAAAATTTTTGGATGAATCAAATTTCACATATACGTATGTTAATTTTTAATACTATTGCAGTTATGTGATATGAACTTGCTAATTTATTTTTATCATTGATATTCTAGTGAAAATTGTACCATATAACTTAAACATAGCACAATGAAATGCATCGTTAGTAATTCAGTTTTAGTATAAAATAAGCTTCAAAATTAGGTGCATTGCATTTTCCAATAAAGATTTTATTGTTTAAATAAAAGAGAATTTTATTTCATTATTGAGTACATTTCAGAACTCAATAAAAAGATTAATTCAATTATTTTATTAATTGCTCGTGTATAATAATTTTAGTCAATTGTCAAGGAATTGTAAATCATAATTTTTTTATTAAATCCTTCTCAATGCCTTAATGAAATAAAAAAAAAACGTACTTTATAATATATATTTAAAATTTGCTTGAACAAAGTGGTATATAATGTGATATTTTCATCAAATTTTTATTTGTAATTATCAATTTAAATGAAAATAATGATTCGGAAGATCAAATCAAAGTAAAGTTTTATCAATTTTAATAATCTTAAGATTAACAAACCCGAGATTTGAATATGCAGGATTAACTTCCGGATCATTTCAGAGGTAGTAAAAAAAATTGCACAGGTAAGATAACAGTTATGCACATTCCATTTTCATAATATTTTTGATTGAAAATGCTTATTTTTAAATGTTAAATATTTATATATTCATGAATAATAAAATATATATTTAAAAAATAATTTTTATTTTACTTGGAAAAATTGATATAAGTAATTTTGTTTCGGTTTCATTTACAGGTCACTTTTTTCATCGAGGCATTTAGACCGTAAAAAGGTCAGTGAACCAACGAGAATTTCACCGATACAGCTGTTAAACTATTTCCTAAGATTTTCAGGAAATCTAAAAAATAAACATGAAGCTTGTAAACATTCCTAATATTCATACTACGTCTGACATATGAAAATATTATTATAAGCTAATCATACCATTTGGAATTTCCATTTTCTCTAAAAAAAGGGGGGGGGGAGTGAAAAGAATATCATAAAAAAGGTTTTTTTAAGACGTAAAGTAAAATAATTTTACAACGGAAAAAAATACATTGTAATGATTTATCATATACAAGAACCCATAATTCTTATTTTTTTAAAGCCCATGGTATCATAATTAAAGCCAATGACTTTTCGATTAATAATTTAATGCTTGGGAAAAAATTTCCCTTTTCCTGTAAGAATAAAGTTACGATAGCTGTAATAACGAGCTGTCAATTCTCTCATCAACTTACCAAAACTTATTAATTCATATTTTAATAAGAAAATTAAAAGATAAGATACATTTAAAATAGTTGAAAACTCTCTAGCTGAATATCAATTGAATAAAAAGGCAATCTTGTTTGAGATTTTGTATGCATATTAAATGTTTTCTTTCGACATAATTGGATGAGTTTGTGCATATAAAATTTCTCTTCCATTAAGGACATTAACCGTACAAATAATGGTTGTTGCAGCTATCAGGAAATAAGCTGTCAGAATGTTACATTTTTTGTAAAGTTTTCATCAAATTTAGAGTGTAAATATTTTATCTCGATGATTACTGTCTGATGAATTTTTTTTTATTATCAGCATAAGCTCATAAAATCCTTTTGTTAAATGTTTTTAAATTAATTTTCAATACTCATTACTAATAATGACAAATATTTTCAGGACTAAATTCTGTAGATAAATATCATCGACGATTTGATTATAAAAAGTTAAGAAGTCGCAAAAAAGAATAGAGAATGGGTAATCCAAATAATTTTAATACACCGTAAGGGTCAGCCGAGGCCTTTTTTTTATAATATGCTGCGTAAATTGCCTTCCGGAAGGACTTCATAGATATGGGCCGTATTTATATGTCGCAAGGGAAGAAACCCTGCAGATGCTTATATTTTGGAATACTTATAAAAATGTGCCATGAAAAAGCAAATTACAATTATCCTACTGTTATGGTAAGAAAATTTAAATTATCTAATCCTGGAATACCTTAACTAGATTCTCCAAACATTTGATGCTGTATATTGTAGTATAACTTTAATTATGAAAAGAGGTAAGTTTCAATAACCTCAAATTTTTTTATATTAATGTATTAAATCAATAAAATGTACAAACTAAATGTATTATTTAAGCTTGTTATGTTAAATAAATATTTTCTTTATACTTAAAATTTGCATTTCATCGACAAAGAATAAGCATGTAACATTTACAAGTCTAGATACAATGTTAGTATTTAATATTTTTACTTCGTTGAATATTATTTGAATGATAAAAAATATATCTATGTATATATTGATAGGAAAATATAAATAATTTCAGAGAGGATGAAATGAAATGATATTTTGTTCGAAACTAAGAAAACAGATCATTTTATAATTGGGGAAAAAATGAAGTATCAAGACTAATAAAGTTTGAAGGAAATACAAATTACATTTTAATTAAATTAATTGCAATTTTTATACATTATATAAATAAGGAAATAGTTAAGTGCCTATAGAAGTTAGTTTCATTGCAATCTATACAAGCTAAACTTACCAGTTTTATGATCAACTAATCTAAATTCTTACATTTTTTACATTCTTTTAACAAATATCTATATTTGAGATTTTTAAAAAAAGGATTAAAAAGTTCTAACCATTTATAAAAGTCATTGATAAATTCATGTCTTTTTTAAGTAATCGAGTATTCAGTCTACGATCACTGAGAGGATATTGTATTATGAATGCTAAAAGTTTCACTATTTATTTTTAAATATTAAGAAATTTTAGAAGTTGTAAGTATATTCTGTCTGTAGCCTAGTGGTAGGATTGTTCTCCAGAAAGGAAAGGTACCAGATCGATCCCAGCCACTATTGAAAAAGGGATGTTCCGTTTCTAAGGCGCGAGAGCAGTTTAAAGGCAAAGTACAAATTAATAAAAAGCACTCTTAATTTGCGAAGAAATTTAATAATTATTGAGAGAACCAATAAATATATAAATGACTTTTATTGTGAAAAGGTAATATTACTAGCATCTAATTTGAAGAAGTGAGTTCTTTCAATTATGAAAGGAATTCCATTTGTCTTGTTTATTATACACATTTTTGTATTGTATCAAAGGATTTAAATTAATAAAAATTATTCTACAGTGAATGAAAAACATATTTTCACAACTAATGATTTTTTTTACAGATCACCATCTCTGTGTCACAAAGTTAATCGCAATGACTATATACAAGTCTCATAAATTAAATTTTCAAAAAAATAACCGGTATCAACATATTCACATAAATTATTAATTAAAAGTGGAATGATGTAAATCCTATTACTCATACAGAAATATTGTTTAATATTGCCACGTTCAAGAGTAACCCAAAAGATTATGTTATGCACTACTGATAAATAAGCAATAGCAGGGCAGTTTTACCAAGGCTAATTTAAAAACGTTTTAATTTGAACTAATTTAAATTTTCTATTTACAGTGGTATCAGGATTAATAAAACTAAATTGTAAGAAGAGTTATATTTAAAGGAGAAAGACAGTTTCAACTTTTGTACTGGCTATGGTCAATTAAATACCTTTTTATCTCGACATACACTGTGACAAACGTCATAATGAAAGCATTTGAAAGTTTTGTGATGTAATAGCTATTAATATACTTCCAAAGCAAAGGAGAGAAAACTACAATGTGTTTTTATGAGATATTGCTTTATTTTTAATTTCAGATTCAAACCAGAGTTATCATTAATTGCTAAGGAATATTTTGCAAGAAACAAAAGGAAGTTATAAAAAAGTAAATCATTTTTATTACACTTTATCTAAACTTTTTGTTAGTATCACATTTAGAATTTGTTGTTACACAATCTTATCACTTTAAAATTATTTGCTAATCAAAGCAACTTGTCCCTTTTAAAAGATAAGGGGAAAGGTGAAATATTTTAGTATAATTTACTGGTGTTATACTTTCATTCCGTGAAAGTAGACAATTTTAAAAGAAAATGTTTATTCGGTTAATTTTTCTTAAATGATTATACGTAAAGCAAGTAAAATTAGAATCAGAAAATCGAACTTGAAATAAATTTTCCAAAAATTATAATAAATAAGTAACAAAATTACAATTACCTAAGAAAGTTAGTTCACAGGAATGCATGTAAAATAATACGTTTCAGTTCATTAAATATACAAATTTTAAACCAGAAAAATAAATACAAAACCTTACTTAAAGAATGGATTTAAGAATTTGATATTTTAATCCTAAGGTACTTGATGCATTCTACACATTTGTCTACACATTGGTTATTTCTAATAACAAAACAACTTTAAATGTCCGAAATCTTTCCAAACACATATGTTGTATTGCCCAATAAAGCACAATATTCTTTTTACATAAGTAGTAATTTTTTTATCACTCAATCAAATTAGCTCTTATCAAGATACCAATTTCACCTCTTGGTTCTGTGCGTGTGATCCCCAAATTAGCACAAACATTTGTGAAACAATTTTGACGCTAAGACTTTAAAAATCTACTTTTAGAAAGAGCTAAAATTTGAGCTCCAGAAGCATCATTTACATATTTTTACATTTTCTTTAACACGTATTATAAACTGTTTTTCCTCACTTTCCATTCGTTTTAAACTATGTATATATTCCTTTCCATATTTGTTACATGCGCTTTTCCGATACACTCCCTTCTATCAAATTTTTTCAGATACTATTTAATCTATTAGTCGAATAATCTTACTTATTTTAAAGCAAGTGAGATTGATATCTTTAAAGTAAAAGTATCTATTATAAATTTGGTGCAGAGACTATTTCAAAACAATGTCTACATTTTAAAAAGTATAAATTCAAAATCATTGCAAAAATAAATAATTTATTTATGTTTTTATTTTTAACTGAAAGAAAATTCTAACTCATACATTCGTAGTTTTCTTTCTAAAGAGAAACATTTGCTTTCACGCCAAGCCGACATGATTTGTTTCAGAAGGAATAAACTTTCCGTGGAAGATTATTTCGTCGCCATGACTCAACAGATGAGCAGAAAAAAGTAAATAAAATAGGGTAACTACTTGAAAAAGAAAACAACAAAACAAGATGAAATTTCAAGCAAGGAAGAAAGCACATCATGTTGCTGGAATAAGGTTAAAAAGGAGAATATAACTTGAAGAGCTATTGCTTAAAAGAACAACAAGGATTAAAGATATATATTTCTCTTTCTTTACTCAAACTCTTTCTTTACAGTCTGTACTAAATTTCAACCACTTAATTTAAGCCAGCATAACAAACAGGTTTAAGATACTAAAGGAAACAATGTTTTTTCTGACAACTAATATTTATTGCCAGACAACTAATGGAAGTCGTTTTAGAAAAGCGCTGCCAGACAATAACTGTCTTCCTTTAGAGGTTATTGTATAACCATATTATGCGGTGTGTCTTTATATTCTTCAATGGAAAATATTATCTCAATGCATTTATTTCGAGAATAATGATATATATCTGATTGATTGATCTTAGTTTCAAAAATATTAAAAATAGTTGTGCACTAAATTTAAAAAAAAATATTTCGATGAAAACATAATGAACTTTATAGGAGTTCTTACTAGGAAACAGTTATTGCGACAGTATAAGGTGAATTGGCATATTTCATCAAGATTGGGTAAAAAAGTTTTACGAAATAACATTTCTACTAGTCTGTCGATATTACTTATTTAAAAGATTGCCAAAGATCAGTGAAATAAGTATTTTCAAAAAATCATTATTCACATAATTGGATTTCAATACAATGTATAAATTAATGGTAACTTTTTATTCAAGTGTATTGCAAACATACGCAAAATTCTAATCCCGTGTCTAAGAAATTTAATTTTGAAACAAAAAATTGTTTCATCAGAAAAATTTCTTTGTTTTAAAATTTAATAATTTATTTGATTAGTGAATCATGCCTTAAACCTCTTAATAAATAATTAGTATATATTTATAAATAGGTATTAATACTATCAACCTATTGTTTCTATTGTCAGTGTATTTAAGGAACATAATATTTAATTTGTATTTAAACTTATGAGTCTCTTTAAATTTTTGCGTTAAAGTATTATTATAATATTAAAGTATAATCAGAGTGAATAAAAAATAGAATATAATTGAAATTTCAAAAAATAAATAATTTTATTAATTTAAAAAAAAATTATCTAATTAATTTGGAACGAAATATCTGAAGAAAATAAATTGATATTACTATTAACAATTAATATTCGTAACTGAAAGCCTTATATCTATTTAATTAAAATTTTTAGTATTACATAGCTATTTGTCACGCTATTGTTACTTTTTATGTATATAGGCTAACTAGACAGAGTTGGTTTGATTCGGCTTATACCCGAACTGTCATTTTTTGGCACATGAGGGTTAATTACTATGACATACAGTTTAAAACACGTACCACTACAACATCCATGCCAGGAGGAGATTCGAACTCACGAATTGTTGAATTAAAAGTCAGAACGTTAAACATTTGATTATGTCAGTTTCTTGCCTCTCTAGGCTGGGACTTTCCGTCAGTAGAATCTGAACTCCACTGACAACAATCCCACCTAAATTGAGAATCGAATACACGAGCTGTTGAATTGAAAGTCAGAATGCTAAACCCTCCAATTGTCATCTCAGTATCATCAGCCAATTCATTTTTGTCACTTTATTGAGAATTCTGAAAAATTGAATTTTTCCAACCATCAAAAGACAAAAACTGTAAGCAGCCAAATATTTTCTGTTTAACAGTGACGACATCTAATTTCGTAAAGTTTCATCTCAAAAAAACAAAGTATCAAAGATAACATGAAACTTATTTTATAGCAATTATTTTTCCATTTAACATTATAAGGTTGGTTCTTTTTATTTCACTTTGGATTAATCAAGAGGAGGTTGTACAATAAATTTCTTGTACTCTAGAAACGTAACTCTACATGAAAAAAAAAATGTAATTTGAGATTCATATTTTACTGGACATCCTAATAACTTTTAAAATTCTCTATAAAATAAACTTATTTGTTGGTATCCAATAAAAATTCTATTATTTAATCAACTATTTCTTTCTTTCACGTAAACATATTCTTATCTATCACTTGCTTTTTAATTCTTGTAAAATATAAATGTTTTAAAAATAAATATGAACAGATTTCTATTTTATATATAGTAAAAATTTAGTATTCAAACAATTTTGTTCAAGAGAATTGTCTAAAAACTATATAGTTCCTTACAATGTGCAGTTGAGGTAAAAAAAAAAAAATAAATAAAAAAATACAATCAGCAAGAAAGCTGTTAAGAAACTTTCATTAATATAATTTTAATGCTTTTACGATAAATTCTTTTACTGTAAAACATTTAATAACATTGATACACTAATTATAGAAACTCTTTTAAAAAGAAAATCAAAATAAATGCATGCAATGTTTTCTTGAATAAGTCAGGAATAAGTACTTTTTAAAATGGCAAGAGGAGTTTAAATGTATGCTGATTTCTAAAAAAAAAAGAAAAAGAAAAAGAAATAGTTTTTATCAATATTTAATTAAAAATCATTATCTTCCATTACAGTGATAAGCACATGGTGGTCTTCCAGAGGAAAATCCTCATTTCATCACCCATGTAAGTTCTTGGTATTGAGAATACAAAAGAATCTGAGAAAATGAGATAGCATGAAATCCAATTAAAATTTCGCAAAACAATTCCTCTGGATACCCTAATTTAAAACGAGAAACTATCATTAAAGATATTCAGTTTCCGCTCTGGAACGGCAGTAAGGTTCAGCGTAATCAGCCTCAAATATTACACGCTCCCTGTCTGCAGGTTCCTCATCAATTAAAAATAAAAAAGATAACAAACGCGAAAAATAAAAGTAACAGCGAGTGTTACTCTCTCTACCGTGTTACTGGTATTCACTGGCTCATTCAGCTAACTCACACAGCGTTTTCCCCCTCTTACGCACGCGTATGTACTATTGTACACATGTACACAATCGGCATTCTAGCATGCTGCAGCAGAGTCGTCACACCACATTCTTAACGCAGTCGTTCAACTTCGCCGAGGCTGCTTTTTCAAATAGATCAGCCGCAACGCTCAGAGAATCTGTCTTGGTGTCCTTTTTCCCCCCGACAACACACACACGTTCTTCTTAATATAATAGAAACGACTAAAAGTAGAATACTCAGATTTTAATTTCGTTTGAGTGTCGTGGATAAAATCTGGTTTTTCAGCTAAATTTTTATCCCTTCATATCTTAAGAGATATATTTGCCATCACATGAATAATTTTTTTTAGTATGATCATGTAGTAATATTCAAACACATAGTAACCGGAAATAGAAAACTAACAATTTCTCAATTTTCGTTTTCTAGATTCGAATTAAAACGGATACTTACATTTATGAAAAGAATCGCGTCTAAAAAAAAAAAAAAAAAAAAAAAGATTCAAAGTACAAAAATTCATTTTATTGTCTATTTTTCTTATCTCTCAGTTCAAATCTTGAATGAAAAGGAATTACTGATTTTTTTATGATCAATTTAATCATAAATAGTTTCACTTGAAATTCAACAAGTGACCATTAACCACTACTGTTTTAGATGATTTGCTGTAAATTGATTTTTTAATTTAATATAAAGAAAATTCATATTGAAATCATGCTCTAAGGTTTATTAATAAGTTCGTAAAAAATATAATTTGTTTACTCTATGTCTAAATTTTTATAAAATTCTCAATTTTAAAACTTGAATTTTAACGATATGAATGGATAAAATTTATTAATTTTTATTGATATAAATGAATAAAATTTATATAGTGTCCAAGAATTAGAAATATATTATGCATTAATTTTTGTTTGAGTGAAATATGAATTAATTTTATCAATTAAGTAAATCTTGTGTGATAGCATTTACTTTTAGACATGAAAGATATATTTATTTGGTCTATATAAATTTATTTCGTATTTTGCATCTTTTTAAGTTATTCCCCATATATTTTATACAAAATCTTTTCATCTACTTTTTAGCTTTAAGCAAATAATTAAATAAATTCGTAGTATTAAACGATTCTAAGGATTTTTGTTTTAGATCCGAGTAAATTTAATTTCTATACTCCCCATTGTTATATTTTTAATGTTATGTGACTGCTCATAAAATATTTTAATCATTAAAGTTATTTAAATTTCAAAAGCATACGGAGTATTTTCTTTGTCAGAAAAAAGGTTTCAAATATATTTGTGATATGTAAAAGGTTGTAGACACCAGAAAGAAACACAAATAAATATTATAATGTAATGGACTAGAAATCAATACCATAGAAACTTAAAAATCAATACCAAGAACACACAACAAATTCTACCAGAAATAACAACTCTTGTATACCTGAACAAATAGTAAAACAGAGATAGGATGGGATTTACAGACACAACAACCCATTCAGCTTCAACAAATGTTCTATTTAATCAATTGTACTGATTATTTATGGTGGCGAGTCAGTCGCTCCCTAACCATTGACCAGACATTTTCAGTTAATGAGAGATTTGGAAAACATCCCAGATAAGGCAGCAGTCAAACACTTTGCGCATCAAAGAAATACAATATTGGCAATGCCCGGCCTTGCATTATCTTACTGAATCGCAACATTTTGCAAGGCTCCAATAAAAGTTTGATATGATTTGTTTGTCACTTAACGATCCTTTTTTGCATAAAAAAAAACCTACAATTTAAAGTTAATTCCGAACCACTATAAAGCCCATGTCCTAAGACGAAATTAAACCTACTAACTGTTCAACCGAATACTAGAAACCTAACTATTTGGCTTTCAGCGCAGCGATTCAAATAAAGGGTAGAGACATGGAGCTTAACACAAGAGAAATGTAAACGGCACCATTCAAAATACCGCCAATGCGAACAAGAGGTGAAGCAGACGAGTATATCCACAGTGGTACTTAATATCATCCCTCCAAATCATCCATCAGGACAGTATGAGGATGGTGAACGCAAGCAGACGATGTGCGTTCTCCATGATGTCTTCAAATATGAATGCGGATTCGTCTGAAAACATGACATGTCAATTCTTGGTTCTAGGTTCGTCATTGTTTATATCGCTGAAAGTGCTAGTAATCGTGAGTAAATTGTGTAAATTGGTGTTTTCTCAACCCAGACTTAAGCAGATAAATTTTCAAGTCATTTTCTGTTACGTATAAAAAATTTGAATGTTTTAATGATTTAGGATGACTCCGAAATGTATTTGATTATCTAAAAAAAATT
The DNA here is from genome assembly GCA_026290005.1 of Latrodectus geometricus. Taxonomy (NCBI): domain Eukaryota; kingdom Metazoa; phylum Arthropoda; class Arachnida; order Araneae; family Theridiidae; genus Latrodectus; species Latrodectus geometricus. Next base: position 1,313,333 of record JAPDSC010012745.1, on the reverse strand, counting down.
GCTACACAAACCAAAGATTACAATGTTGAATGATTATTCATGTGAATTCTAAAATAACATTACCTAACACACCCACGGATGTTAGGGAAGCACTTTTAAAAAAAGTATAAAACAATAGAAAAAATATTAAAAATATTGTGTTGATTATTTTACGTTTTTCCTATAAGAATCTAGAAGAACATTCTTTCTTTACGGCTAGTTGACATAAAAATTGTGCTTTTTATCAAGCAATATTTTTTAACACAATTATATTATTTAATAATCATTTCGAGAATAAAAGATATTCACTGTGTGAAGTTGATTTTAATCATAAAATTTAATTTTAATATTATAAACCAATCTAGTAGCTCAATTTTCCAGTTATACTTTATTATATTTTAATTGTCTTCTAAGGCAATACATTATTTATTGCTTCATAAGACTTAAATTTTATACACAATACAAGCATTGAAAAATTTAATGAAAATTATTATATTTTAAAAGCCGGTATTTCAAACAGATGATTTCCTCAACGTTAACTTTCACAACAAAAGTATGTAAAGTATTATTAATTTTTTTACATACATTTGGGCAAAGGGGAACCTTTGGGTCTTTTCTTAAATTATTTTTGGTCTAAACAAATAATATATATAATTGAAGAAGCTCTTAGAGAAAGATTATTTGAATGGTTTCGTAAAAGCCAATGAACGCTTCTATGGGTCACCAATAATTGCAGACACAGAGCGGCAACATCAAAGAATTGTTTTGTTCGGTGTTTTTGTTTGGAATGAGCCAACTGCTCTCGGCTAATTCAATTCGCTCTTAATGTTTGTATGGTGCTTATTCATTCTTTAACAGCATTATAACGTTCAGCACGCTTTTGATTACTTTTTTGTCACCCAGGCTTATAAATGTAAAAAGATCATATCTAAAAGTTCCATCTTTCGTAGAAATAATAACCGTCATTTTTGATTCTGACAACCAAACCATGAGTGTGTAAGCGCTTTTCTTACTATCAATTTTGCTAAAAGGTAATTATATCACGAGTCACTATTTGTACAGTCTATCTTGCCATAAAAATAGAATGCGGTTCTCCAGTTTAAAACACTATTAGGTCAAAGATGCTACGAGAAGCTCATCAAAATTTTCAATTCATTATTTTGAAAAAACTTCCTCGAGCAAAGAGAATCATTCGATAACAAATACACCTTCTACAAGATTTTTTATTCTTTTCAAAACAACCGACCTTTAGAATATATTAATTTATTAACAGGAAAAAAGATCATAAGGATTAGAAGAAGTTTCTCCCAGTAAAATTCTTTTATATAAAAAAGGCAACTTATAATTTTTAAATCAAGATTGTGGAGAAAAATGCATTTGTTATCAAAGTTATTATGCGTAGGGTTAAATAGAATGAAAGAGATAAACATCAAAGCAGTATGTTGCTGCAGAAAAATGAATGAGTATTCAAAAATTGGGTAAATCATTAAGGTGAAAAATTTATGTGCAAAAATTCTGGTGCAAGATTCTATTATCCCTTCTAATATGTAATATTTGTGGACTGAATTTTTTAGCATTTTTCTTCGCATGAAATTAGCAGATTAATAAAAGTTTTAATGAAATGCTTTTTAATTTTTGCAAAATATACCAAGATTCTAGATTCTGATGTTTTAGCTATTGCTCTAAGATCACTTTTTATGCGTTAAGGCTAACTCAACCAGGATACTGGATTTTAAATTAATTTCTAATCACAATCATCGACATGCGAGATGAAAATCCAATCCAAGAATAAGTAAGCCGAAGGAAGGCCAGTGCATTTTAACCATTCAGGTAAGAGCTCAGTCAAAGTTTTTATAACAAAACAATCATTAATTGCAACTGTAAATAATAATGAAAGCTAATTTGTCATTTGATGAATGACTCTAGGTTAGTTTGTCGCTCGATTTTTATTGTTTGCTTACAAAGATTAATTTGACTTGCATTTAGTTTAAAGTGGCTTTTTTACTGCTCTATGTTCACTTTTTGCTCACAATATCTAATTTGACCGACAATTTAAAGTGTATTCCGAACCACTATAAATAACTACACCCGTGGCGAGAGATAAACCCTCGAGCCATTGAACTGATATCTAGAACACAAAGCATTCATTTGTTGCTCAACATTCATTTTTTGCATACAAGGGCTAATTTGACAGGAACCTATGGTTTAAAGTTAATTCTGAACCACTACAAACTTTCAAATCTAAGGTGAGATTCGAACCCACGAACTGCTGAACCGAAAGCAAGAGCGCTAACCATTCAGCTACCAGCTCGGAGCTCTTAGCATTCAACTATCAGCCCAGAAAGATAATCTCTGAGATTATGATATTCCTTACTGGGCAAGATAATGAATATTTTCTAAAATGTGTACTTTGTATGTCGTATTGTTATTTAACACAATGGAATACTCATTTATGGCTTAAAGTAATTGTAAATAAATACTTACATTTATTTACAATTACTTTAAGGAAAAATTATCAAGGGAAGATAAATTCTCTCTGAATTTTGTAACATTGTTTTATAAAATTATACCTCATTTCATAAAATAATTCCTAATTGTATAAAAAAATTATAAACATTAAAGATTTTCAGAAACAGAATAGTCTAAGTATCTCATTAGGATGCTAGTTTTGGGTAATATCTGTTACTACTGGTAACGTTGACTCCTATTAGATATATTTTTTTTCGTGTTCTAGGTAATATTTCAACTTCTGTGTCATGCAGACTAGCGTTTTTGATAAAATCCAAAGCGTGCCACCAAAGCGTTAAAACAATCACTGCCTTAAATTATTTGTCGATGTTGGAGAGCAATTCTACTGGTTTTGCCTCACTGTTTCTGTTTGTTTTTTTTTTATTTTTTCATAAATGCTCACGACAAAGGTCGTTCCCATCTTGATGAAGGGTTGCCAATAACGACGGCAAAAAGATGTTTGTGGTAGTATGAAAAAAAAAAGCGTCGTTGCTTCCACTGAGAGAAAAAAAGTCATGGTCGTTGATTCGCGTAACAGACTAGACTGGAAGTTACTATTTCATAAGAGCAAACTCTCAATTTCAGTGACTGAAATAGTGATTACTAGAATAGTATCATTTTTAATTTCTACCAATCATAAAAAACAATTTTTAATAGCAAGCAACAATTGTAATAAAGTATAAAATGATTCCTATTAAACATGACGGGAAAATTTAAAAAAAAAAATTGCAAACATTTAGTCATAGTAAAATATTTTCAAATTTTTATTAAAAATTTATTATTTGATTATAATAAATTAAAAATCAAAATTACTTTAGTTAAAACCAATTTTTAAACCAAACCTATTTAAAACAAAAGATGATGTGTGAATATAAAAATAAAAATAATAATTAACTAAATTCAGTTGTAGTTCAATCTATTATTTACTCAGTGAAATAATTTTGTTTATTTTTGATTATTTAAAATAGTTACATAAATGGGGTCATAAAAATAAATGTTTTCAAGTAAGAAGGTCATTTTTTTTCTTTTTGAAAAATGCAATTCTTTTTTCTTTTCTAATATTTTTTTCATCTCAGCTGAAGGATAAGGAAATATTAATTAAAAATAAATGAATTAGAAATATAGTGTTGTGACATTTTTCAATAAAAAGTTTAAAAATAATTTATACTTTTCTACAAAAATATTTATACTTTTCTACAATAAGAAATACTTTTCTACAAAAAGCTGCTCATTAAAACAGCTTTTTCTTCAAGATTTTCTCCAAACCTCAAATTAGTTCAGGATTACATGATGGATAATAACTTAAAAAATTCATGATAAGTGAACATAATTATAAGAAATTAACTTCTTTTCTAATGCGAATGTTATAAAAAGAATCAGGGCCCAGAAATCTGCACTAATTTGCTGTTTCATTCGTTTAGTGTTTTCAATAGATACTAGCAGATGTATCGCGAGTGACACAAATGCCTATTTAGTTAAAGAAAATGCAAAAAATACATTTTTCTTTTATTTCAAAGAAAGAGCAAGTTCGATGAACTGTTAAAATAATTGAAAAAAAGTTATGAAGGAAAAGTTGAAAATAACTCTGAGAAGCAGTGTACAATAGTGAATTAGATTGCAGGTACCGACAGGATAAATCTTTTTGAAAATTTAATGACTTCGCTTTCTTTATTAGAAGCATTTGATAAAAGAATCTATCACAGGAGATTCTATGCAAACAATTTAAAAACATACAACATAATTATTTTTATCATACTTAATTTATAAATTACGAATGTTTAAAAATGAGTACCAGTGTTTTATACATACTTTTTCATAGAGTACAGATTACTAGCTTACACATTCAATAAACTTTTTACAAATCAGCTTTTGAGGAATCCATATTTAAATCACATGAATAATAGCAAATACATTTTAATATTTTAGAACATTAAAGTTAAAATTTTTTAAATAAATGTGAATTACAATATTTTTATTAATAGCGTGGTACAATTAAAATATATGAATTTGATTATGCCCACCATATTAAGCCCAAATTTACCAGTATAATAAAAATTTGATATTTTTCTTTTCCATTTACTTAAATTATTTTTCGATTAAACGAATAACACGAGTAAATGCTCATGCACTCGATTCTTAAGTAAAACTTAAACTTCTCAAAACTTTTTTTCTCCATCTTAAACGTTAATTTTAAAATTATATATTAATTTTAATTAATAATGTAACAAATGCATTCTAATTGATGTTTTATATCTTGCTTTTGAATTAAGAAATTATTCTCTCACTTTAATAAATTCAAATATATATGAAAATAATGTAACATATTATACAAAAAAATAACACTGTATTTCGGAGTTAATAACCATTATACGCATTTGTTTTAAATGTTTCCTAAAAGCACCAAATGTAATAATTTCTTTGGATAATTTATGAGCACTTTCCGTATTTAAATCGCCAAAAACAGCAAACAGAGATGAGGGGCCAAACTTGTAGAAGTGCTCATTTTAGCAACACAACTGGAGTAAAATTTGCGTCACGTCACACATGACGAAATACACAGCATCCCTCCTAAGCCTCTCTCTCCCCCTTGACGATGAAACGCCTTTATCAGTGGATATATATTCTCTTTTTCATACTTGTATTAAAAATTTTCTTTTTTCATCTTTTTTTTCACTTTTATCAAATCTTTGATCAACATCTTTTCATTCGGGGGAACTAAAGGAAAGTGATTATTAATGTGATGAAATTTCATGCTCGGAAAGCTAGGCAGATTGACGAGTTTGAAATCATTTAGATTCATGTCACTGAATGCGTCCTTTTTTTGCGGCATAATTCACGAGTATTCTTTCCATCTCATGACAGTCCGCGCCACATGAGCTATGCTTCTTTCCCCGTAATAATGCAAAGGTTCAATTCATCAGTTAACAACACGAAAGAATATACTTAATCCGTGTTACCAATTCCCCTCTCGATCATTGGAAAAATAATTTCTCTTTTAAAATTTAGCATTCATCTCAGTATCATTATATAAATAGAAATAAAAAAATTGTTCTTAAATATTATAATTATTTATTGAGATATTTACTTCCAAAACTTTTTCAATATACATACAATAGAATAAAAAAAATGTTGCAAAAACAATAAATAAAATAAATTACAAAATGATGGAATAAAAAAAGAACAATTTTATCCTAGTATTATAAAAACAAAAAATCCATAGCATGTGAATGCAATTTCTTGTAAAAAAAATCTATTACTATTTATAACAAAAAAAAAGTCTCATTTGACTATAAATTTGCCTGTTTACAAGTAGTATTGTCTCACTTTGTGTGATAGTTTTTAGTAATTTAATTTGAAACCGCTTTATATTGTGGAACTGAGATACGTAACATGTTGAAGAGCTTGTGTTTAAATTAAAGAAAAATTTATTTCGTTAAATTTAAATTGCTTTAGAACCTTAAAAAAGCAAAAATTTTAGTTTGTTTCCGGAAAATTTTAAAGTACTATTTTGAAGAAAATATAGAGAAGTATGTTAAACTTACAAGGCAAATTAGCTCTTGCATGACATTTTTCTTCTTTCAAGTGTTTCGTATAAAAAAAATTGTATACTTATTTGGATTTAATTGAAAATTTAGTTTTGAGGATTTAGAAATTTCAATTGATCATCTTTTCATTAAAAGAAAAACTTCGAGTTTATAATATATGGAAATTTAATGATTTGCTTAAAACTTTTATCTTAAGCAATTTTTTCAACTTGCTTTTTCAATTTTTTAAAGGTAAATAATAAAATTCATAAGGTATTTAGCTCAATGAAATATTTTATCACTTTTAATTTGCATACAAAATGATATGATATCCGAACAACCAGAAGGTAATTCGTAACTTTTTATCCAAGAGTATTATTATTATGAAATATTATCTTTATTCAAGGCGCGCTTATTTAATTTTTTTTAAAGCCCTTTCAGGTATACTTTAATTTTCGTACAAAAAACATACTAGTGTTAATAAATACAATATTCATTGGAACAAACTAAATAGTATTTTAAGCTTAATGAGTTAAACAAATAATAAGTAATTGCATTACAAAGTGAAAATAATTTAGAATTGACCCCAAAAATTAGTTAAAGCAATGCAAAGGCAACATTTATTAAAAGAAAACGGCCCTAGAAAAGTCTCTAATCAAGTAAAAGCTGCTTTAGTGATGATGTGTAAAGTAGGCGATGCTGCTAACTGTCAAATGTGAATGCTTTTGACAGTTCGCCCTGCAAGGACGTATCACTAGACAGGAAGCAGTTGGGACAGAATTGTACAACACGGTTGTTTTTTTGTTTTCATTTAAAAAATAAAACATACGAATGAGATATAGGACACTAGTGGACAGCTGTATAGCTACTTCGGGAAGAAAACAAAATGGAAACACTAATCTTGGGGTATTCCATCCAAGGCACCTTAATGTTGAGTAGGATGAATTGTGTGTACTTCATATTAATAATTTTTAGTTCCAAGGATCGTCTTTTCAGTGATAGCTGCAGAATTATTAATAAAATTTTTTTTGCTTATTTATAGTCATTAAGTTTGCTATATTTCTGTATTTTTATGATTTTAATAATTTAAATCAATGGTATATCAGTTATCAAAAGAATCAGGTATAGAAAATTGATAAATATTCATTTACAAATTTGATTCACATCAACAAATTTTTATGTCTATCCTTTTTTAATGAATTGTTAAACATAACATTACGTTCCATCACCGAAATTTTCATATTATGCAAGCTGAAAACAGTGCAATATGATTTGGTTTCCTTGAAATAGGATTTGGTTCAATATATTACGTAATAGTCTACATTAAATTCAATTCTATTCTATTTGGCGAAAGGTTATCGTTTATCATTTAAACACTGGAAACTAAACTGAATAATAGAATTAAACAAATTGTTTTATAAAACGTAAAGAAAATCTAGAAATGAAAGAAAATATATAAAAACTGATCAAGTTAAAATGTATTGATTGGTACAGATCATTTGAATAAAAAATGAAATCTACTAGAGATGTTGTAAGAAATTTAATTTATCTCTACTATACTAAATTATAAACGTGTTAGATGGCAATTCTATTTTATCTTGATATTAAATTGAAGGTAAGAATATGTCGCTATATTCACTTTATATTCCGAGAACTGTTACAGAGTGTTTATTTTATTGAAAACGAATAATTTAATATAAGACATTTTATTTAAAGGTAGTTTTGATTATTATTAACATTCCTCTTTTGGAGACTTTTAAATTTTGTAGATTTATAATGAAAACACAATTTTTTGACTTTAAAAAATAATCTTATAGTATAAATTATTATTTAGTTATACATTACAAAAATCTAGGGAATTAAAGATTTTATATCTTTAATAAAGTACTTTTCTTATCGTTGAAAATAGAAGCGAGTAATTTAAAGTTGAATGATGTATAGTTTTTCTTTTAAGCATGTTATACTACGTACATTCTGAATAAGTATGATGCATGCAATCACAGAATAAAATTAAAATGTCAAGAGACAGTCAAAAATTTAGAAGTTAAAAAAGTGAATGACAAGGATTTGTTAGAATTAGTTCTCTCCACAAAAAGAATGGGTCTCCACACTGAAATAAGACACTTGACAACTACTTAAATTCTGTAAAGGAAGGGAAATATTTTTAATTTTCAAGTGCTTATTAATTGCTTTTACAGTTTTGGCATACAAGAGGAACATTAAAAATATAATGGTCAAAAGATAAATAATTATAGATGCAAAATTCATATCAAATACAAGCAAAATAGAGGAAATCTGATATTCTGTAATGTAGTAATTCACAAAAAATAGAGTATTTACATTGACATATTGTTCTAATCGTGTTGCCATTCTTTATATTTTTTAAATATTTTGTAAAAGCAAGCTAAAAATGATTGAATGAACGAAATAATTTGATAGTTTAATTAATTCAAATTTTTGCATGGCTAACAACCAAAAATTTAACATTTATTCCTAAATGGCAGATAAATAGAGACAAGAGAATTTAACTAACACAAATATATTCAAAGCTAAAAACAGAAGGATGAATTGGTTGCGGAATTACTATCGTTCTGTTTTTCAGTTCATGGGTTCGATTCTCATAAAAGAAGTTTATGTTTCTAGTGTTCTTGGAATCGAATTTTAAACTGTACTTCCTGGTCTTATTACTCTTAATGGGTAAAAGTTGACTATAAAGTGACAAAGGAAATGGCAAGAAAAAAATAGATAAATTATTATATCAAAATTATAATAACTCTTATTTACTTGAATTATTCAGCACAATATTCTTTTTAATATCACATTTGTTTCTTAAAAAGCTTTATCATTTTCTCAACTCAAAAACATTAAATATATGTAACCAGCTGTAAATTATCTGTTAAGCTAATTTACAGCTGTGATTACATGCATTTATAGTTAAGTTAAAACAAGTAGCTTTTTTATTTTTAGTTAAGTAATTTTTGTACATACATTTTATAAAATACTGTAATCTAATATATCTTCGAGGTATATGAATTAAAAAAAGTTTCAAAGCACTAAGAATTAAAAAAAGTTTCAAATGAATATTTTATTTAAAATATACAATTTTACAATAAAAATTAGTCATAAATCACATAATGGTTGCATTTATTTTGATTTTGGTGAAGAATGAACAGTTCACGGGCTGCATACATTTCACACGTAAATATTCTCCAAAATGATGAAAGACGTTTTTGCATATGCTGGAACAGAATACAGTGGTCCCAAGTAAATCTCCATACAATGAATTCTTACTGATGTCACAAAATGTGTTCTTGAGCAAGTATTCCTCATAAATTTATTCTTATTCTTATTTCAACAATAAAGTTTGGTTGATGAATGTCAATCCAAAATTTCTGAAATATTAAAATGAAAATCTAGTTCTCTATAAGGTCATTTTATATTTTTAAACACTAAACTATTCTTCAGTTGCAATTGACTAAATCCTAGCCTCTTAAAAACATTTCCTATTGATCTTGAAATTACGTCAGCTTTTATTAATATGTATATACAATAAAATTCATATTGTTTTCATATAATCTTCCAAATGAAGCATAAATTATGCTGCAAGTCATTGCTTGATTAAATAAGCAACCTAAGGAGGGGCTTTTACCAAACAAATGCTTCATGGGCCTGCATTTTTAATTTTTTCTGCAAAGTGAAAAGTCGAAGTAGCATTTGGAAAACATTTGAATTATGCTGAAATTCCTTCAGTCGACTTGCTTTAAGACCATCGCATACATATGAGGCTCTAATTTATTGAGTTCAAATATAGTAAACATCTTCTAATTTCTTCATGAATGACGAACTGAGAAAATTCCAGATCCAACCGATCCATCTAAAAAGAGAAGAAATTAATTACATGCGCTTAAAATCTTAAGAATAGCATAGCACAATGCATGTCAAGTTTTTAAATAAATAGTAATATATATATAAAATTATAGCTGTAACATACATGAGAATAAATAACTGATAAATTAGTTACTATATTATTAATTCTTAGAAAACTGAAATGCGGAAAAAAAAGGATATTTTTTTCTATATAATCTAGTCATTTTTTCATAGAAACTAAAATAGTAGTAGACAAATTGAAGCAATATAATTTAAAATAAGAATATTAATTCATTAATTTTTAATTTTCTAATTTGGGATATTAAAAATTATTTACGAAAAATATGTTAAACTTCTTATAATTTTTAATTTTTCAGTCATTTGCAGGCATGATGGAATTGACCAGACTCCTACATATATTAAAAAGATCAATTGTACATTTCTAATGGGTGGTTAGTTTGAAGCTCAACGGTCATTTTTTGCACAAGAAGACTAATTAGATCGGCATCTGAAGTACATTTCTAATGGAGCAACATCCAGCTTGTTTCAATAATGAATATACATTTCCAGAAAATTGAACGAGAAAAAAGTTGTGTGTTTAGAATTAAAAATAAATATAAACCAAATTTAAAAAGTTTTGGTCCCTCGTAAGTCCTATGAACAAGATTTCTTAACAGTACAAAATACTCTTAAAATTCAGAATACATATAAATTATCATCGTCGATTAAAAAATTTATTTAAAACAAAATCTGGTTAACCTTATTGATAATTAAATTCGAATATCATATTAGAAATTCTTAGAATTTTGTAGTGTTTGTTAAAGCCACCCTTACTAAACATTTAATAAAAACAAATTTGATGCTTCAATGAACATTTCGTTGTTCAGTTAAAATTCAGAGTTAACTTTTAAAAATCATTTTCTAGTTAATAGGCTATATGGCATCTTGAAAATGTTGAAAAATATTTCAGTACACATTTTCAAATTAAATTCAATTTTTTTTTCAGAAATTCTTCAATTAACTCACATAAAAATATTTTATTATTTTTCTAATTAATCTGAGAAATAACTATCTCATTAGTAAACTTGTAAAACTTTCATATAAACAAGTCTTATGAAATTTAAATTATTAAAACTTATTAAAACTTTCATAATTAAAGTTAAAAAAATTTCAAATCTAAAACAATTATTAAAACTTTCATATAAACAAGTCTTACTTGTTTATATGAAAGTTTTAATAATTGTTTTAGATTTGAAATTTTACTTGTTTATACTTATAAGTCTTACTTGTTTATATGAAAGTTTTAATAATTTTTACTTTCGTATTGAAATTTATATTTTATGATAAGTTTTCATCATATCTTTATAGTAGGCTTAATAAAGTCTTACTTTATAATGTTTACAATAAAAATATAATGAAAACTTTTCATAAAATTTAAACTTCAATGTGCAAGTAAAAATTATTGATTAATTAAACTACACAAGCGCGTACGTTTTTAAAAAATATGCAAATAGTGAAACAATTCTTGAGCATATTTATGTGGATCAATTACACAATTTCAGAAACAAAAAAATTTATAAAAAAATATCTATTAAAAATTAATATATTTATCTACTATTAAATTTAATATCTTGAAAAAAAATAAATTTCCATAATATCATAGTATTAAAATATTTAAATTAAAAAATCTTAAACTAACTTTCTCACTATACGTTAGCTTTAAAATAAAACACGAGGGCTGTATTTACACTTACTGTTTGAAACTTTAAACACAGGTAACACGAGAAAAAAAATATTAAATAATGAAGTATGGGAAGTAAAATAAGATTAAAATATTATAAGAAATTAAAAATCTCATTTAGTAGGACTATGTTTTAACCATACTTCTTAAGAAAAGAAAATAATTAAAATATCTATTTACCTTTTGATTCTCTCTCTCCTAATTCTTCAAAGGCAAAGAGTCTTTCAAAGTTGGCCACAGGTAATGCGGAGATCTTCTTAAAATTAATCTGTTTACTAAGGACATGTTTATATAGTGTAAGAACTGAATGTGAACAAAAGAAAAAAATTAACGTTTCTGTTACGCATAAAGTTATATGAGCTGTTACACCTTTATAGGGAAAACCTGTGTCGTACAAGAGAAATTTCGCATTTAAAGATACAGTTCAATTTCTCTTAGAGTAGATTATTTTAACTACAAAAAATATTTTGATAAAATTAATTTAAAATAAAGTACATTCATCAGCGAATACACATGAAACTGGAAAATTATTAGGAGAGTAATCTGAGTTATTAAATATTAAAATGTAAATGCATTTCAGTAATTATTTATAAAAATTTTGAAAATTTATTTAAGCAAATGCAATTTAGTAATGAGTAAAAAACAATAATTGAAATAAAAATGTCCAATTTTTAATAAATTACAACTATGAATTAATTTTATAAGCAATTTTGGCTGAAAGGAGCTGAACTATTCTTTAATAAATTATTTTATTTTAAAAAAGTATATTTTAAATAAAAAAATATATGCCATTTGAAAGTTGAATAAAGAGGTTTCAATTATTTATGCTACATATTGTAAGTTTTAAAAAATTTTAAAGGATGTTTTTAATAGAAATTTATATTTATTTTTTTTAAAGAAATGACATTTTTTAAATTTTTGTAGAGGTGGTTTATGGATTTAAAATTGAAAAAACATTTAATATGATATAGATTTCGCATTTTTTAGAATTAGTAGCCTAATTTATTAATACATTTCTACAAGAAAATATTAACGTAAAGCTATTGCATACATAAGATGAAAAAACAATAAATCATTCAAAAGCGAGCAAGAATTTTAATACCCATTAAGAGAGAACATTTTTTAAAATAAAATTGTATTAAAAACAAGGGACATAAAGGATACTTTTGGAAACTATACACTAAAACTAAGTGGATATAAAAACAATTTAAAAAGTTTACGAAATATGTCTGAAGTTTAAGAAAATATTTTGATAAATTTCTTTGTACACAAGATTCTGCTGTACGCCACAATATATTTTGAAAGTTCTTAATAAACCCGTCACATCAAAAACATAATTCAAGTGTTCTTTTTTCTTGACAATGAAAACAATCAGATAATGTATTTTGTAAGAGTAGTTATTATATATAGCTCTATATAATACGACAGTAAATATGTGTTATGCTACAATTACAAATTACTCTCCAAATAATTCCATTTGTGTTTCCGGTTAATGTATTTTACAGATTATAGCATACTTTCATAAATTTCTAAAACATGTAGAGTTATAAATTTATTGAAGAAAATAGTGCATTCTATGAAAAATGTTATGAAATACATTAAAATTTACTAATACTGCATTTTAATTCCATTACTAAAACAAAGAATGGAAAAGTATATGTGCGGTTACGATCTTAATAACTATAACTCAGAAATTAAAACAACCTATATATTTTATTCAAATATATTATATTTTGTTAAAATAGGTTATCGTATTGATATCATTACCTATTTCCCCTCTTAATAAATACTCTGATACTTTATAACAAACCGTTGTAAATTGAAAAAAGTCTTCAAAATGAACTGATAAAGTGAAATGTGTTTTCCGAGTTGAATGCCATAAACGACCTGAACACACCACCAAATGAAATATTACATCTATAATTTATCTGAAAATGATTCTAATAAAACTTTTTCAGTGGTTTGACTCTAACACAAATAGCATTTTGTACAGCTATAGGGAAGTTTTGAGTTAGCTATTGTCCTTTTCGGGCCAACGACACGCCATGGTAAGCCCGGCTTGATGCGGTTCACTTAATTTGACCCTGAAGTCGACTGGGAACCTATCCTGTCCGCTATAGATTTCTTCGCGGATAAAAGCATGAACATCGAGTTCCGGTGATTTCTCTATTGAAAATGACAAACAATATCGAGGTATATTTCCCAAAGCAAGATAAAAAAATATCTATAAAAGTCTACTCAAATAACACTGGAGTTAAAGAATTGAAAAGACTTTTTTTTAGATAAGTAGATTGGAACATTAAATTCTTTATCGAAAGTGATACAGTCGATAAAAGTGTATACAGACCTGTACAACGATGCAAAATACCCAGCTGATCGCGAATTTTTGATTTGAAGAAACAAACGAATACCTGTTTCTGATTGATGACTTCATGATAAATTTTTAGAGTATTTAGAGAATTATTAACTATTACTTGATTTTCATTAAGAATTTAAAATAGCATAAAGTTATTCAAAATAACAAGTGAATTCCTAAAAATACCGTATGTACATGCAAGAAATTTAGAAATAAAAAATATGATAACGGGTATCAACGGTATATATTTGAATTGCTTAAAGCTTTTAAATTATAAGTTTTCTAATAAATTTATTATGTAGTTTAATGTACATTTATATTATGTTTGTATAAAAGTAAATATGCATAAAAGTAAAGCTAAAAAATATGAAATTTACATTAATAGAATTTTTTTTAAACATTTATATTTTTTCATGAAATTCACACACACAAACAAAAAATAGAACATAACTTAGATTATGAAATGCTACAGGATAATGAAATTAAAGAGTATTGAAGCCTTTTTAATGCTTCAATACTGAAATGAAAGTTTAGTTAATTAATGCACACACATTAATTAAATAAACTTTCATCAACATCGAATGATATTTTTTAATTAACAAATGTAAAAATTGAATTATACTCTAGAAGGTTATTCATACATACGGAAAATTTGATTAATTAAAAAATGAAGCAAAAGTGATGAATAAATCATTTTCTTTTATTTGGTTATTTAATATAAATTATTTAAAATACGTACCTTAAGGTGTTTCCATCTACTAGATCAAATATATTGTTCTAACTTCTTTTGTACTGATAAAGTAAGGAAAAAAAATATTCAGACATCATTTTGCAAATTTCCGCAGATTCTAATTTTATAGTTTGTTGTTATAAGTTTATTTTATGCAGATTATAGTTTTCCCAAATTTTAATATAAGAGTACGAAGTTTCATTTAAGCATTTTTTGAATTCATTTTATTCTTAAAGTTGATCTTCAAGTTTATCAATGTGATTGTAATCAGAATATAACTTCGAAAATTTGCATGATGAAGTCTATATTGCTTACCTTTATTTTCTTCAATTGAATGCTTGAACTATATATATTTAAGCATTCATAGAACAATCTCATTTTAAGTTTTAACTTTGTCAAGTTAACAATAGTCATATTTTACGAAAATCTGTGAAATTACTGGAATTGCAGAAAATATTTGTAATGAAAACTAGTACAATCTTTCTACGTAAAATAAAATGTTCCAAAAATTATTTAAATACGTTATTATTAAATACCGACATATTCCAGATGCTTCAATTTTATTTAAAATTAGAGAAAAATATAAATGCCTATTGACCTTAATACTGATTCGGTGATCTTCTATAATTTAATTTAAGAAGTCAACACTAATAAAATTATGTTAATTTGAGCGATTTGGTTCACAAAAAAAATATTTTCCACTAAATTTATAATTCAGCGTTGAAATTTGACAAAAACTTAAAAATTAAATATAAATTTTACAATCATAAAAATGATAAATTATCTAATTTCTCTAAAAATTAATTGAATTATTAAATTTTTAAAAAACAAGGAGCTACAAAAAAATTAAAAACAGTTTGATTGGTTGATGGTAAAGTTTGAAAAGAATTTAACTTCATAAATGTTCAAAGGCTAGATTCACTTTTTTCTTTGAAAAATAAATGAAAGAATTGTAAGAAAATTTCCTTCAGAATGTTTTTAAAGCTACAATAAAGCGCAAATTTATATCGAGAATATCGTATTTAATATTAAATTAGGAATATAAAATCTTAACGCTTTTACAAATATAAGGATTTGCGTTCTTAAAATGATCTGAATTTTTACAAATAAAACCAACTTAACAAAATATTTTTTTTGGTAAGTTAGTTTATTTGCAAATGTTCATTTACACGCAAAATTGTGATACATTATTAGTTATTTTTGACCACAAATAATTTTATGTTTCAACTAAACTTTTTTCAAGTTATTTTGTCCAATAATTACACATTGCTTACAAGTTTTTTTACTGTTAATATAAGCTTGATTTTAGAATTTTACAAATAAAAAACGGTTATTTCTGGCATTAAGTTAAATTCATAAATATCTGGCTTATACGTTTGTCTCAGCGCTTGAAATTAAATATGATCTGTTATTAAAGACGAATATTTCCCGTGTTTTAAACTTTGAAAGCTATATTTAAAAAATTCACCATGTTTATATATCACATACAAAGTTGTACAGAAAATGTTTCATAAAACCAAAACGTAAGTAAGAAGTAAGGAAATATTCAAAAAAAGCTTGCTTATGCTTCAATAATTAAACTGAAGTATCTTAAACAGACAAAAATTTTTTTTTATAGAAATTTCCCATAATGGGTGGTTTAAACGCATTTCGCAAAATTTGTATAGTTAGTTGTTTTTCAATATCATATTAAGAACTTGTTTTTCAAGTTTCTCAAACAAAATATACAATGGAATTAAAAATAGGTAATTGATAAAGTATGTCATCGTTTAGGCACAAAATATGACAAATCATCTTAAATAATTTTTAGAAATATAATACGAATTTTTAGAAATATAATACAAAACAAATTTTTAATAAATTGCAATTATTATATATTTGTCTATTTAAAAAGTAATGCTTAAAAATTTCTGTTTTCAAATTAAAGCATTTCAAAATCAATCCTTATATTATAATCAGAAAATTTATTATATTTTTATTGTATAATATTTAACAAATAGAGAAAAAACTAAAAAATTTATTTATATTAATCTTGTAAATTTATTTATATTAATGTTTTCAAATTAAAGCATTTCAAAATCAATCCTTATATTATAATCAGAAAATTTATTATATTTTTATTGTATAATATTTAACAAATAGAGAAAAAACTAAAAAATTTATTTATATTAATCTTAATATGGGAAAAATACTATAAAAATAAATGCAAAATCATAATATAAAGTGTTTTATCTCGATTGTTATACAATATTATTTATTAATTAAAAGTATCAATTTAATTTTTCAAAAGAAATTTTTTATTTTAAAATGAAATGCAATTGTAGCTTCGATTATGTGAATAGTAAAAAAATAATCATTTAGGAATCAAGGATACAAATTTTTACTTTTAGTGATATTTTTATAATCTATCCTCAACAAAAAATACGCGTTATTAAAGAAAAATAAATTTAAAAAATAACTATTTTTCTCTTTGTCACAAAAGAAATTAAAAATTAGATCAAACTCTGCTATTATAGAGAATGATTGTAATTTGTTGAAAAGTAGATATGGGTAATGAGAGTGCATACTTCCATTTTCTCAATAGTGAATCAAATGTTCAGTAATAAAATGTTGGTATTGAAACTGTTAAATGCATAAATACATATAAGTTAAACCACTGCCTAAATTTACTTTTAACTATTACTTTAAATCAAATAGTGAAAATTTATTTATTTATAATTAAATATGATTTAGTTTAGGGAGTTTTATTTTTTCTAAAATCAAATTTAGAAAAGTTGAAATTTACACTTCGATAATTTTTAGCTCGATGGTCATTTTTTTACACACGAGGGCTAATATAGAACTGTAGTTTAAAGTAGAATCCAAATCACTACAAATATCCCAATACGAGACAGGATTAAAACCTATGAACTATAGAAACGAAATCCATAGTGCAGATGTTAGAATGAATTTTAATATTCTCGTAATAAAAATTTTAAAACGTTTTAAAAAATATTTACATAATTTAAAGTATTAAAGCTTAAGTTTTAATTTAAACATATTTAAATGAAATTAATTCCTATTTATCATCAGAAATATGAAGAACTTCATTATGTTGATCGAAAGAAAAAGATTAACTCCCCATAAATATATGCAAATTAAATTTAATGTACTTATATTAATAGAAAACTTTTTAAAACTTTTTTTTACACACAAAAAATATTCAACTTAATTATAATATATTTTGATTTTTAAAAGTTGGAATCTTCATTTTTTGATTACGAGGGCTTTGAGTAGAATCAAAATCGAAACAATGCCAACAGGGGTGGGAGTTGAAATGCTAAACTAATGACTAAAACGACAATTATTTAAGTACCTGTTCGGCAAATGCCCTCTTTTTGTATTGAATAATTTACTTCAAATCAATTTTTTAATCAGAAGTGGCAAACATTATTGGATAAGAAGCATTATTTTTAAAATTTAAGTTCTAATACTTAAGAAAACTTACCATAATAATAATATAAGTTGCTTGTTTTAGTACCTTTTACGTTGTCATAACATAATATGAAAATATGTACAGTGGTAAAATGGGAAATAGAAACTTTATTTAAGATTAAAGTAAAGGACCAAAATGGCAATAACTATCAAAAACTCTGTTTTAAAGTAGTACTGTATAAATAGGAATGCAAATTAATAACATTCCTAAAGTGTGAATTTATATGTAAAAATATATTTACTCCCGCTCTGTGAGTTATTTTTTGCAGTGATTACAATTATTATTTCATAAAGTTGTATATCACAATGTAATGATCACATGCAATTACTGCAGTGAAAAGCTTAAAAACTTACAATGTTTTTATATGATGCATAAAATAATAAAAACTATATACAGAAAATGTTTAAAAAAATTTTTTTCAAGTGCTGAAGAACTCCATATTTTTTGCAAACTTTAATTAAAAAATAAGATATTTTAAGCTATAACTGTATAAATTTCGCGAGAAAAACTATTATGCAGATATATCTCTAAGATCCTTAATAATTCATAAGCGCAAAAAAACCACAGGAAATATACTTAAAAAACTGAAATTTGTAACAGTAAATAATGATTAAAAATGTAGTACATATTTAAGATACGCGCGCGCGCGTGTGTGTGTTAACGCTCATTGAAATATATTTTTAAATAATCAGATTAATCTGAAATATGTTGTATTATATAAGATTTTTGGAACAAAACAAAATTGGTGATATTAGATTAATTACCTAAATTTGAAGGAATGGATTCAAATACAAAAAATGTGAACTATGTGAAATATTTTTAGTATTAACTATCTCTCTATCATAGAATTTAATATTTAAATATATACAAATATAAAATGTTTTCCTAAAAGAGAGCAAAAAAAGTTTTAAATGAAGTGTTCTTTAAAAATTTGATTATAGAAATTAATGCAAATTATAGAATATATGTAATGTCACAGGCTGACATTTATTGCATACAAATTTGCACTTTGAAAAGTAAATTTAGATTAATATTAGAATATTAAAAAATTTTGCGCAATGTTTAGTTTGTTTTAAGAAAATATTGAGCTGGTTAGTAAAAATAAATTTGACGACACAAATTCAAAAAACTAATATAAAGTACAGTAAAATCAAGAAATAATTTTAAAAAAGTGAAAGAAATTCCTATTTATATCTAGAAGCTTATTTATGAATATCCGGGAATTACGTTGCCAGTATAATATTTACATTAACCCCTTGCAGACACAAATAAATTTTAGCTACGCAAAATGCTATTTTGATTTATTTCTGGTGCTAATTTTCAGCAGGTGAAAGAAGGCAATTACAATCGGTAACTATTTTATTTCATTAACAATGACAAAAACCATAAATCTGACATAAAAAAATAAATCGTTTTCAACAACGATAGATCAGCAAGAGCAATAATTATCGATTCAACCGGTTAAATTGTAGTCTTTTAATCAGCCGCTAAATAAACAGGTTCTCATATCGGAGCACATTCCAATCGCTTATAATAATCGCAGATTTCGTCGTTGTCAGACAGTTAAAAAATTCCTCTCAACCTCGATCAACCACGCTCGACGGGATCCGGTTCTATTCTTCGAGAACCAGGAAATAAGGGAGAAGGATGCTAACTTCTCAATCAAGGTCAGGGAATCCTTTGCTGCCAAAGGAATTTAGGAGTTTGCGAGAAAGGGATAAATAAATATAATATCTCTGTCAGCGATTTTAGCAGCTGTTGTTATTGAAGGCTCGATAAGTGGATTCGGTAAGCCGAAAAGAATAGGCAAGCAGTCACATTCAAATAGACTAGGCTCGTGTGCTCTAGATTTTTTGCGGTCGAATTTTTTTTTAATTCTCTCGGTCTCTCTCATTTTCTTTGCAACAGGTACCGCTAGACTCAAATCGTGTTCATTGGTGCTCTAATTTTTAGTAGCTGCTTTATTTACTTTTTTATATTTTGTGAAGAGCATAATGTCCTAGATCGCGTCGTTGGATAGGCGGGACCGTCTCGATGTGCTTGAGGACTTACCTAGAATCCTTGTAAACAGGTGGCTATTATAACCCTCGGGTCAGACAAGCGAAAAGAATCCTGATACGAAGAGGTACAGAAAAACATGCCTTCTTTTTTTTCTCTTTCTATAAGAGTCAATTATCCGGCTCAATCTACAAATGATCATAATTGAAAACCCAAGAATATGTTGACTTAGTCGTTCAATAAACGATCATCGCCCATAAACAGGTGTAAGCATGTCTTGTAAACTATGAATGGCATAGCGGGACGCAGAAGGATGTGTTTCGTGTCAAAAATGATGTCAGCGTGTATGTTAAACTATCGTTTTTACTATTTTTTTTACTTATTTCTAGTTTTTCTTATCATTAAAACATTCTGATGGGGAAAATTTGTCTAAGTTGTTTTTAGTAGCTATTAAATTTAGTGCAGTTATTTTTGTGTCCTTGAAAATGATTAGACTATGAGTCACTGCTTTTCATAAAGATCCAAATATAAATTCAGTTTAAATGAATATTCCTAGAAGTTAAATCTTTGAATTAATAAGAGAACACACATAAAGTTTCCTTTTCATATAATTTGGATAGTTGTTAAATTTATGCATGAAAAATTTGGTTTGTTTTTATGAAAAACTTTCTAATTATTTAATGAAATTTTTTGTAAGGCGGAGGATTTAGAATTCTTTTTCAGTAACACTTTTTCATTTTAAGTGTTACATAAAATGAAAATTTCATGAAAAATTATGCTACACCATGTTTTATCGACGGATTTTTTAACTATGAATACTTCACAATTGTAAGGTGAACACTCTCTTTATGAAACGCGTTTACGGAAGACAAGACTAATATTTTATAAACGTATATTGCTAGATAATAAGTTAATCTAAGAAATAGTTGTTTAGAAATAATCTAATTAGCAATTTATGAAAATTTGTTTTATATTTTGAACTACATTTTAAGTATGGATAATGTTCTTTCTTTCTTTGTGTTAAAATATACGCAATGAAATAATTATTGAAAATGTATGTAATTCTTTCAATGCAATTTTTTCTCTTATTTCAAGTTAATTTATATAGTAAAGGCAATTTTAAAAGAAAGCTGCATACAACTACCCTTCTATGAAAGCGCTAGCAATTAAAAAAACATTCCTTTTTGAATAATCTCTTAACATTTTTAACGATGTAAGCAAGTTTAATTGTGTAGTGAACAGAAGTCTCGAGCACTAATCATTCCACTGCCAACTTGATTCAGGGGAACAATAGCACTATGTAACAGCCAATATACTATAAGAATGATTTATTATTTTTGGAAATATAATAATTAAATATTCTACACACAGTATAATGTCACTTACCTTTATCGTAATCTTCAAGTTTGATATTATGTCCAAATGGCGATTGTGGTAGTTCATCGTTAAGAGCGAGAGAATAACTATGTTCTGATTGGATATTGGGAGACTGGACCGCATCAGTCATCATCCGATCATTTAAAACGATTGGCTGATGATCCAATATCTGAGCCCAGTCAGCATCGCTGTCCAAATGCATATCTTCAGCGAGATTCTATAAAGAAACAAAATCAAATTGTAATACTTGAAATTGTTTATAATACTCTATGATCATGTTAGCAGAAACATAAAATAATATAAAGTTTAAAAATAAGTGTAATCCAATTTCATTAAATAGTTTTCATAATTAGTTGACTATTTAAGAAAACTTTTTTGATTAATATTTTCATATGTGTTGCAATCATACTGATTTAGCATATCTAAGCTTTGTCACGGAAACAATAAGCTTCTCAAATAAAGTTAGTACAAATAATTATGTTCACGTGAATCACATTCATTAGTTCAACGATCATTAGAAATTATTAACTATTTTATATAAAAAAAGTTATGAAAATGTTAATTTAAATATGTAAAATTATTGAATAAAATATTTTGAACACTTTATCTGCCATGATTATATGGTGTTTTGTGAAGGTCTATTTTGAATTTCGTAGTCGGAGTCATGATATGATTAGTTATTTTTAAGTCTCTCTAGAATTGTAAAGTAACTATTACTACATAGTTACATAGTGACAATGATAGGTTTGTAAATACATTGTAGATTAAAACTGATACCTTGGTTTTTAGATTTAAATTCAGACTATTATTCAGCGAAAAATGTTTACTAACAGCATTAACTCAACAGTGTTAAAATGTGTAATAAAGGCTTTAAATGAATTTATTACATGTTATAGCAATTATAAAGAAGCCAATTTCCATATTTTAAAAATTTAACTATGAAAAGATATTTTTTATAAAACTAAAATTTTTTTAAAGATTTTTGACAATGTTAAGTTTTAAATTTATAACACTTATTGAAATTAGTACTAAATAAGTATATATTACAGTGAAGAAATATATTCCTTTAAATAAAAGCTTCAACTTCATTTTGTTATGGTCTGAATATTGTCATTATTGCAACAAAAATAATTGTGCGTAATTAAGAATGCACATTTGTATTAAAACATAAAAAATGCTGACTTCATTTCCTGAAAATATTTTAATGCACTCTTGCTTTCAGAGTTTAGCTCTCAAAGCAATTGTTGAAATAAATGTGGTCAGTTAAAGTACTCAATCTTCAGAAAAGTGCGTGCATAAGGGATTGTAAATTAAACGAGCAAGATCTTTTGTAGACCACATTTTTTGGAGGACAAAATTAGATATAACCCTAGATCACCTTAATCTGATATCTACAGATATGAAATGATTCAACAGTGGCAAAAAGTACTAAGAATGAGCTTATTGTCCAGGTGACTCTTGTTCCTAAACAAAGCCGTTGTTTTCCACAAAAGATTCCTTTTTTCTGCGGCAAATTCTAGAGGAGTTCATAGGTCACAGCGGCTACGCTTCGTTTAGTATAAGGACCAAGCTAATGCCCAGCGGCCTACGGAGAGATTCATCAATGACTTCCAAGGTAAAGAATGCAATGTCATTCAACTCTACTTTGAGGCCGTTAAAGCAACCGGAAACTATGGCTTAAGCCAAAGGATAATAACTTCATTGCATGAGCGCGTCAAGAAGTCCACATCTTCCAGCTTTTTGAATGCTTGCTAATTAAACGTTACAACTTTTACCACACTTAGGAAATCTTTTACCCGCGCTAGTTTTCGAGATGAGATGCAGAGAAAAGTGGAGCTTATAGCGTAAAGAGAAATTGAAAGCGAGAGCTTAGAGCGTTATTACAAATAGGCTCTACACGTTGTCATTATATGCGTCTTATAGAATATATACTATGAGAATTTTTATAAGCATCTTTAATAATTTCAAAGTTAAAATTTTTTCAACATTATAAGAATATTAATGTATGTTACTATCCATATAGATAGCATAGAAAAAGAATTTCATTATATACCCCAAAGCAGGCCTTTTCTAGACGAAATTCAAACAAAAACACATATATATTTATTTAGATTTTTAAATGATCTACAAAGTAACCTGCTATTTATGAATTTAAAACATTATCCAGTTAACATGTTTGTTATGCAACTCACTTATATTAGTGTGATAATGACGGGAAAATTTTTTCTAAAAATGTTCAGTGCTATGTTTTCCGAAAGTTATAAATTGCCGATATTTAACATATTGTATCTTACTTTTTGAATACTCTCGGTGGTAACAAATATACTGTAAAATGAGCAGTTTGAAATAACATTCCTGTCTTTAATAAAGAGGTAAAAATAATGAGAGTCATTCAAAATTTAATTTTACTGATTGCATCGTTTCTTCCAAATAATTGTTATGTACAATTTAATTTAAAAGAATAAATTTATTAATATTGCTTATTCAAATCTTATTTCTTTAATTATGGGAAACTTACTCAATTTAATGTTATTAATAGCAATTTAACTCATACGCAATTCAGAAATAATAGGCCAGAAGTTTATTGTCTAAGCAATTAAATGAAAAATTTGAAAGGTAATAATTAAAGTTTCACATACTAAAGTTTAATATTTAAAAGGAAAACACATTTAAATTAATTTCAATAAAACAAAAAAATATTTTGTCAAGCTTTAGAGAGGTAATTAAAGACATTAATTTTAAAATTAGCTATGGAAAGAAACTAATAACTTTCAATTAAAGCAGTTACTCCAAAAATAAAGTAATTGAATAAAGTTATATTGCAAATTCTATATAAGAACTTGTCGTATAAGTAAAAATACTCTTTTGATATACTTTCAAATATTTTCGTTTCTGTAAGTAACGTAATAATAATTAATATATGCAGTTAACAAAAGATTCATGAAAGCGATAAATGGTAGCCAGGAATCAAAAGTAAAAGTATATTAATATCTGAAATATGTTCCAATTTTAATATTAATTAGTATATTGCACAAGAGGTTTGCCTTGCCTGACATTTTTTCTACTATATACTACCAACATACACAGAACACTAAATTTTAACGTTAGATTGAATCAGATTTTTATGGAATTTTTAAATCTCAAGAATGTTTCTAA
The DNA here is from genome assembly GCA_026290005.1 of Latrodectus geometricus. Taxonomy (NCBI): domain Eukaryota; kingdom Metazoa; phylum Arthropoda; class Arachnida; order Araneae; family Theridiidae; genus Latrodectus; species Latrodectus geometricus. The sequence goes on along the minus strand of JAPDSC010012745.1, from coordinate 1,288,622 downwards.
TAATTCACAAATCATTTTTATATCACTTCATAGTTATTTCTCGATTTGACCAAGATCTACACTTTAAAAAGGATTCTGGGCTATTACAGTTATCTATTCCCAAACTGTAAGTCGAGCTATTGAACTGAAAGCCAAAGATATAATTATTCACTTTCTAGCACAATTCAAATCCTTCCCTCTACAGAAATCAAAGTAAAATTCAAAAACATTAATTTGCTTATTTCTTTATTAAAATAGAATTTGAAATATAATTCAACTTGAAAATAAACAAGAAATCGTTTCCCAAAAGTGCTATAAAATTTATTGAGATAAGGTACCGAAAGTTTAAATATGAAGAAAATTATAAAGTTATTGAAATAATTTTGTTTTGAATTTGACACAAAGGATTTGCTTTTTATAAGTGCTTAAATAATAATTCTCTTACCAACGTTTCCGAATCAAGGATTATTATTATGATATCGTAAATTAATACTCCTTCTACATTCAATATGAAACGCGGGGATAGGCCATTTATAATGTATATAAATTTTGTATGTATTTTCTGCTATACAGAATTCACTTATAGCAGTCTTAAATTATTAGGATTATATATAATTTATTTTATTCTAAACAAAATTAAGAAACACTTTTTAGATTTACTTATGCAGTTTTCTTCATGATGTCCATAACGTATAAAGATTTCTTCAAGGAGGTTCTATTCTAAACGGTCTACTAAGAGTTCACGTGTACATAAAATTTTCCCAGTGATACAGATTTAAAAATGTTTGTAAATAAATTAAAGGCATTATTTAATTTATTATTGCAACGATACTGCTGTCGTTTTATACTGACTTTATTTAGTATTTATTATTCTTTGCAATATAAAAATGGAAATATATACATTCAGAACCTTCATCACAAATATTGAGTTTTCATTTCATAAAAATTTATCTTTAAAACTTAGAATTCAAGTAAAAGAAATTAATCTAAGAACTCTTATTCATAGATTAAATTTTCTAAAATGTCACAAAATCATAAATAGTATGATTATCACGATTAATATACTGCAATCAAATGATAAAATGTCTTAACTTCAAATGAAAAATATAATTGACTCAGGATTTAAAACTTTTTATAGGTGTTATTTAATACTATAATATATGGTATTAATGTAAGCAATAGTGTAATTATGTTCATTAAAGTATAGGCATTATTTGTTTATTAATATTGAAATACTCGTAAAATTGTACATAAAATAAAAACACAAAATTTAAAATTACTCTAATTTAAGACAATTATAGGAATATGAATTTCAGCAAAACGTAGTTAGGTTTTATTTACTAACGTAATTGTGAGATTCGAATGATGCAACTATTTTGGATTCTAATTTTAGAGTATTTGAAAATTTCAAATTAATATTAAATCTTGGTGTCTGCAATGAAAAGATGGGAGCAAATAAAAGTTTAAAACCATTTTTAAGAAGTGTTTAAAAAGCGCATTAGTATAGTACTATTCAGTTTAATGCGTTCAAATTGAAATATTATTAATTTAACTACGTTATACTTTTATTTTGATAATCCTTTCATGTATCACAAATGAGCTTTTATGATTGTAATTTTTACTTTTAAAGATAATCATTTACATCGGGTAATTCAAAATAATTAAGCTACTTAATCAGCTTGGGATAAATGCTAAATTTGTGATCGATGTATTTCAACTGATCACAGTTCAAACGACGTGTGCGGCAAGTTAATGTGTACAATTGGAATGCAAAGAATGATGGATTGTTGCATCATTTCTGTTTGCTTATTCCTGCAATGGATCTCAAGATCACATATAAACTATTTTACGGCTTTTACCTTCATATCATGACGTGTTGAAGTACGTTCAAATTACAACTATGGTATATATTACACCTTAATGACATTTTCTCTCTCAAATGATTTTCTTAATTAATTAAAGGACTAGCATTTATATAAATGACCGCATGGCGTGACGAGTTCTACTCAATTTTTTGCTAAGCACGAAATCGTTTCTCGGCAGTCATCGAACTCGTCTACGAAGGTTAGGAGAAAAATCACTTAATGTAAAATAAATTAATAAAAAAAGATAACAGCTCAATACGTGCAGTAACAACGAAAATATTCTGGCAGGGAATATCTAATGGAATTGTATCACCTTAACAAACTTGATACTTGAATAAAATTTCTTCGAACTTGACTCGCAACCTTGACTTAAAAAAGTATTGCTTCTAAAAAGACACTCGTAGTAATAAGTGATTCTCTTTAAAAGAAGTAGATGTTCTTGAAAGAACTTTAGTTTTGTCATTTGCTGACAAAGGCTCCGAGAAAGCCGTGCGGCCCCAGGTGTATCCCAAACCAACACCACTGTACACTGAACTTTGAAGAAAAAGGCCGCCGGCTAACCAAATTCCAACGCGTTCAACTTCGTGCCTTCTCACAACCGGAGGTACCCAAAAGCGCGTTTCAAAACTTCCACCAGGTCAATCGAGTATTTAATCTTTCACCTTTTTATTTCCCCCCTTACTACTTTAAATGATTTAAAGTTTGAGAAAAGAAGATGATTATTTTATTCAATGTCCATCTCCATTCGAAAAAAAATATGTAAAGAGAGATAAATAATAATTAGAGAGATTCGACGAAGAAATGTATGAAGGCGGCTTTCACTATTTGCTTCACTTCTATTTGTTTGTAAGAGAAGCCGCGGGTGGTTATGAAGGAAGAATCTTTTCAAGAGTAGTGTGGGAAAATGCCGCAAAGGAGACAAATTCAAATCTTAGTGAACTTGTAGCAGTTGTAGCACATAGAGGTCAAGTGTAGATGGTGCCCTGAAGAATATTCAACTATTCGAACAATCCTTTAGGGCTTTCACGCGTTTTCAGTAATTTATTCTGGTTATCCAAAGAAAAAGGAAAGCAGGTGCCCCATTTTGGCTTTATCGAATCCTCCTTACTATCTTAAGGATCTGACGACATCATATCGAACGATGACAGCTTTTTTTTTTTTCAGAGTAAATTTTGATTGAAATCCGATTAAGGGAAATAAAAAGAAATCATCCAAAGCAGTCTTTGTGCTTGCAGAAACAAAATGTATTAAATAAGTCACCTGAAGTAACCTAATTTTTTCAGACTGAAGGCAAAATTAAATGTTCTGTGGGTATTGAATAAGGAAAATGAGACTAAATATGGAACGAATACAAAGAGAAAAGACAAGGTGATTTAAGGAGTCGCGGCTGATAGAGTAGCTTAATTATGATAAGATATATAAAAAAGAACTGAATTATCTTCCCACATTTCTATTGACTTGTTTAAATAGAAAATAAGGATCACGATCTTGAATTTTATACCATTCTAAACTTTGACTATTGAATTATTTTAACAAAGGAACTAAATAATTGTTACCAATGTTAGTGAGAATATTCTGAGAACAGTTTAACACCGCAGGCAGCAACCTATTCTTGAAATGAGTGCGATTTTGCAAGCCTTTTCAGAAACCACTAATATTCAGTATGTCCAAAAACAAAACGAAAATTCAAGGCAACATTCCTCGACTCGAGAGAAACATGTGGTTCAAGTTATTTTGCATGACTCTCAAAATTTTAAAATATAAAGAAACGAGTAAAAGCTTACAATGTTTGTATTGTACAAATTTATGTCGTATATAAATTTCTTCCCAATGTGAAATCTTCCGATGTACGTATCTCTTCAAGATATTTATTTAAAATTTTTTTATACAATATTAGTTGTCATTAAATATAAGAAATAGAAGATAATACGGATTACAAACAAAGTTATTAAAATGTTAACTCAAAATATCTTTTCCCTTATTTAGGGGAATATTTACCTCACCAATTGATTCAATAAAATTAATGATTTAAAATCTATTGTGTCACAAAGGGAAATATTAACACATAAAAACAGCTCTATTAAAGTTGGCAGTATGTTACCTTTTGCTGCACATAATGTGTTGAGAATATTTATCGTCTCCTCAGTATCATTGTTGGAGTCTTAGAGGCTGATTTGTCGAACTTAAATTATTTTTTCCAACAATGTTATTTCAAAACTTTTCAATAAAATCTGTTGTATACAGTTAATTGTAGTCTATACCAACACAGTTTAACTTTCCTCTCAAGGTCTTTTCTTTCGAGAAAAGAGATTGACATGGTTATATTTGCTTGACATTCTATGGAGACACTTTTTGCACAAGAAAGAAGTCTGAGATTTACAATTTGATGCTGTACTATTACAAACATCCCTACCCATGAGGTAGAGTAATAAACCAATTCCTGAAGTGAATGGCAAAGGACTAGTGACTCAACCATTAGATGGACCATAACTTGGAAATTGTCTTTAAACTGTCGTATTATTCGACGAGTTGTTTTGTCTGTCAATTTACAGCTAATTTTTTGCTATTACTTTTCACATGATGGTTATTTTGACTGGGCCTAAGTCTTAAAAAGAGAATTTCCAATTCACTCCACAGGGGAGAATTGAAACCATAAATAGGTAACCAAGATCTGTGCTATAAGCATTCATTGCTCAAGTAATATGCTCTGAATTTAGAATTTAACTAGATCTCTATCAAATATACAATAAAAGGAATAATTTCAAATTAAATTTAGCAAATGTTTTTTCCCACTAATTTGAGTTATTAACCAAAAATGATAATTTAGTTTATATTTTATACTTTATATTTTTTTTAGCTTATATTTTTTATTTTGTATTATTATTAAATTACTATTAGCTTAATTGTGCATCATTATTATAGTTATAAGAGTTTGTGTAGAGAGCATATAAAATGAAACATTAATTCTATAATACATATAATCAACTACTAGATAAATATCCTTAATAATAAATCTCAACAATAGAATTATTTTTGGCCTCTTTAGAAAAAGTAAAAATAAATAATTTAAGAAAATCAAATGTTCCTCCGAAATGAAAAGATTTAACTGACGTTTATCATTTAAGAGGGAAAGACTAGGACAAACATGCTTTTGTGGAAAATGCCAAAAACAATATTTTAATACGATTTTCATTTGAGAAATAAGACCCCCCTCATTGCTTCATAATTTTTTTAGTACTACCATGGTCAACGATATAATCCAGAAAAAAAATTTTTTTCCTCTTCAAAACAACCGAATCAAAAGAAGCTGACATTTCTTTCATAATATGTTTGTAAGACGTGTTTCCGTCTTGATGATTCAATATTTCGTTAATCTTTTGTGCTATAGTTTTCTAAGCACATCTCTTTCGCTTACAAAATAAAAGTACGAAACACGTTTCTTTAAAATCTTATCTCGACGCATCCCATGGGCTGCTCCAATACACTCCCAGCGCAGCATGCTGGAAGCGCTTATTTCTAAAAAACCAACATTTACAGTCGTCTAAGTAAACAGAAGCTGTCAGAAGCAGAGCCTATCTTCAAAAAAATATTTATCGTTCATGAGTCTCTCAGAATAAGGTTGTGTTCAAAAGAAAAGGCCTATCTTATCTTTTGAATATAAATTACATAGAAAATATCTTCTCTTATTATATTGCTCATCAATGTGCCTTTTTGACTTAAAAATAAGTTGAGGTTAATTATGCATTGTTCTTAAGACTATGTAATTGCTCGCATTTATTTGATAACAGAAAAATGTCCCTTACCAAAATATTGAAAACTATTATTAATTAGTACATATCTACACATTAGGTTAGGAATTTAGAAATAATATTGGGAACTTGAATGAAAACAATTTAAATAGCACTGAGATGTTTAAAAAAACCTAGTTTAAAAAATAGAATTTGCTCAATGTTAATTAATTGAATTTCAGTGATTGTGGGAATAAAAAATCAAATTGTGTTCAATAGCATCAAATTACATACTTATTTATAAGAAAAAAAAAACATTATTGGTGGGGTATTATGTTTTATATTTATCGCAATTGACATTTTTACCACAAGTGCCTTAATTCAAACTTTTCTATAAATTTTTCTTGAACTATTTAGTTAAATGTTAATCTGTATCGTCAAATTATGTAAGTTTATAGATGTTCTCTTTAGTATTCCAAACTAAAGAAAATGAAATCTACAAACTGGTACTTATCTACAAACTGGTTTATACTTCAAATCTTCACATTATCTATGCAGTGTAGTGTTAATTATGATTAGTCAGTATATTCATTTTATAAAAACAATACAGGCCAATAATCAAATTATCTTCTATTTATATTTATTATAATGCTTGTAGAATGGAAACAAAATTTATAACGTAGATAATAAAGTGTATCTTCGATATCCTAGCTTTACTTGATTTATCGCACCAAGGTATATACACACAAGGGCTGATCCGATTGGCGTCTACAATTAAATGTGTTCCAAATGATATATTTAAAAAAAAATAACATCTATATCTGATGTACGAGTCAAATCCACGAACTGAAGGTCAGAGCGCTGAATATTCAGCAACTATATCGGTTTTGATGTATTAGAAATCTAATAGTTTTTCAAAATCATCTAATTGAGTTTCATTTTTCACATTTACGTACTTTTCGTTAGAGCTGCATGAATGGTTGATAAAGGCGATCTGAGACGGAATCTTAACAAGACTAAGTGCTTATAAAGTAGATTAACGTATTATTGTATTCAGGGATTAACGCGTAAAATTTGTAACTTAATTGAGTTAATTCTCGTAACTTAATTGAGTACATAAGTTGCACAAAATTTTGTAATTTATTATTAGTAAAATACTAAATTTTTATATTAAAAAAAATGAAGATATTTTTGTAAAATTGTAATGAATATGTTTTTACATTTTTGCTTACTACCTGTAAAATTACTGGAAATAAAAATATTTAATAAACTAAACACTCATTTTGAAACGGAAAGAAAATGTTTGCAAAGAGCTATTTAATTCGCATAAATAAATGAACTATTATACAAAATCTAACATTTAATAAAATGTTTTTATGCAAAACTATAATAAAATATCATTATGTTAACTCATTCAATACAGAACTTATCTTTAATCCTGTCAAAAGCATTTCAAGTCAATATAAAAAAACTTTAGTTTCCAGTTATCAATAAATATGTTACATTATCACTCTCTTGTCACTTTTTACATACAAGGGCTGATTCGATGGGACAAAAAGTTTAAGCGGATTCCAAACAACACAACTCGAGATGGGTATCGTACCAATTAGTTATTGAATTGAAGGCCAGAGTGTTAATCATTTAGCTACAAGATCAGTAAGTAATCCTGAAGGAATAGTGAGAGCAGATTCGCAGAAAATTTCTTATAATAAATTTACTTTACTTTCGTAAGTCTATAATAAATATAGATTAAATCTTGACATAATTATGCATTAATAGAACAGTTTGAAACATCTAAGCTCTTCAAGTCATTATCCAAAAAGCTTTATTGTCCAACATCTAATTTGATCGAAGCGTACTATTTAAAGTGAATTCTATAACTTATTCCTATCTGTGGTTGAAGTCGGAATCAATTGGAACTGACGAACGGATTAACAGAGCGATAATCAAAATGTTACCATCTCGACTTCTTCCTGTTTCACATTAGTCCCTCCAAATAAGAAGACGAAACTAACTATAATGCCAGATAGGTGGAATTTATTAATACAACAAAATAAAATTTTATATTTCAATAGGAATTGTGATTTGCATATTTAAGTTGCATTAGAGCTGCACATTAAAGAATGTTTAACACACAGGAATGAAATTCTAACGGTCGTATTCACCAAACACGGGTTAACTTGAATGTAGCCTATCTCGGATATAACTCAACTCTAGCATGACTCACCAATTCTTATTCACGAAGCTTGGAAATTCCCGTGTAAAACAACTTTGGAGTTAATCGAACACGACATGTAAGACGGCTTCTGATTGGCTTGCAATCTTGCACATCAATGTCAACAAACATATCGGTTAAGTCCGCCATTGTTTGCTGACTCGGCGCTAACACTCCGAAATCGTAGGGTTATTCTAGGGATCCATATAGACGAGTTAATCACTGCTTTTGTCGTGGTGAATAACGTTTCACGACTTAACTCGCCCTTTACCCTGAAACTTCGTTTAACTCTGATTGGTGAATACGGCCGTAAGAGACTTGGATATCTTTAGATGTAACAGCAGGGTTATTCCGTCAATCATTCACAAGATTCAAACTTAGACCAACCAAATAGTTGTTCCATTCTACAATTTAGGGTCACTTTTTGTACACGACGACGAATTGAGTTAGGATCTCGACATTTTAAAGTTGACTTCAAACATCTTTAAGTATTCCCATTCAAAGGTAGGTTTCAAATCCATGAACTGAAGACCAAAGTGCTAAATCAATCAGCTACCAGCTCAGTGATTAGCCAGACGGAGCAGCAAAAGGATAATTACTATACATAATCTGAAGCTATATTTCTAATGAGAAGAATGAGAAGTTTAAACTTTTTTTTGCTTTTCAGTTGTCTAGATTTCTTAAAATTCTCGCATAACTAAGCATTTGCAACCCTACAACATTTTGAAATTTCATTAATTTAGAAAGGACTATCAATTGCGTCATTTCAGTAATTATTATTAAACATTTATGATATGTTAGAGATTTATTTTTGGCCAAAGTAACAGACTCTACAAATCCGGAATAATGTTTTAAGCTAGAGAGGAAAGAAGAGCAATGCTGATCAACATACTATCTGCCCTGAGATTTGAACCTAGACTATTTGACCTAGAAAGCGATGCACTATCTATTATGTCAGATCGGAGCTTAAGTAATAAATATGAAGAATGTGTCAAAATAAGTAGCATGATGCGGATCACGTACACTTGTGTAACTTACATGCATCCGGTTTGTAAGATCTAAAGTTATCTTAATATTTTATTAGAACTAATAGAATTTATAATCATCCTTTGAATATAGGAAATAATTCTCAAACTAGGAGAAAAAAAAGCATGTATAACGTACATATATATTAGTCATGGAATACAACTAATACCAGTACATTTTAATATTTCTATTCAAAATTTTAATTTCTAATTGTTTCAACATTCAAACTCAGAAGTTAATTTGAAATGAAGAAATGTTTCATTTTGAGCTTTATTTAAAAATAATTATGTTGACTTTTGTTTCGTTGAGCTTTGTATGAATCATACAAATGACTTCAAAATTATTTATAATAGCCAACATTAAAGTTAAGCAACACTAGTTTCAGATTTAGTATCGAAATCAGTTCTGAATAAGACAAAATTATCGATAGTAATTAAATGTTTATTTTTGCCACATAATTATGAAACATATTACTGGAAAAAATAGATGCAACTCTAACTAGAGATGATTATATATTTGGAATTAAAATATCAAACTTTTGTCTTGTCTTAGCTTGAGATTTAGTACCTAATACTAGAGCTTATATGTTTTTGCGTAAAAGGAAGGATTGACAACAAAATGTTATAACTTTTTTTTTTTTAATTTAACTGAAATTTAAGTGTTATATTTTTTAATGTTATTAATCACAGAATTTCCAATTTATAACAAAATGCCAATTTTTTCCTAACACAAAAATATATTTACATTTCTATTTTCTTTCTTTTTTTTTTTTTTTCTTCATTTTTTTCTAAACTTTTATTAAGATTATAGTTAAAACGTCTATCTTAAAACTCATAAATTTGATCTGGAAACCAGAAATTTACACTCACTAAACAAAATCAAGTGTAGTAATTAAAAAGTAATGTTACTGTTGGTTTAATTTACAAATGGTTTAGTTTATGCTTTTATTTAGTATCATAATTTGTAATTTTTCATTAAATAATTTTAATGTAAATCGTCTTTGTGAAATGATTTTGTTAACGGAATTCAATATTTTAGACACGTTTTTACTACTTAAATATATTACTTAATTTTTTTCATTAAATAAACAAATTAAATGATAAAAAAAGAGATTAAAATGTTGTTAAACCAATTAATGAAAACACAATAAATAAAATTTCCTTTAATTGTGTTATATTTCTAGCTATCAATTTATGTAGATTCGAATTTTATAAGGGCTGCTATATATATATGTGTGTGTGTGTGTGTTAGCTATTTTGAATGTGGCACACAGTCTAAAAGAATCAGTAAGTTTCCTCATATATTAATTGTGCAAATATCTTATGTTAGCGTGAGAGTTTGACAGTATTGAACCCAACACCTTCTGATTGCTTTTATTGAATGGATATCTTTTTAAGAAAGTTTCTAGTTACAAATATTATATTTATCATGGGTGAATATCTGAAAAAAAACTTTATGATCCATTGCTTTAGGATTACTGTGTAGAAAAAAGTATCTTGCTAAAATATCTGTACCAGCTGACAAAATTATTTATACCTGGTGTATGACTATCTCTTTTATTTCTAGACATTTGCTAAGTTGCAATTGGGTAATACAAAGGAAAATTCCTGCATATTTTAAGATTATTAAAATTTTATTTAAAATTAATCAAACTTTTCCTTCGCTTAAAAAAATTAATTTCGTCACATGTTTAAAAAAGAGAAAATTCACCAAATTCATGCAATCCAATGAGAAAAATCTTATTTGTGATAAAATCGTGTAAAAAAATAAAAATAAATAAAAAATAAATAAATAAACAGCAATAATTTGAACTTTAATTTTTTATTACTTTTGAATTTATTTTTTGCATTTTAATTTTTAAATTTTTTAGTGTCTAAAATATTTTGAAGCTAGGTGTATTTTCTAAATATATATAAAGTTTTGAAATAACAGAAGATTAACATTCATTTTAAGTTTGTTTTGCAATAAAAATGAAGCAATGAAAAAATTTTTGAGTGTATTTAATAAAATTAAAATGAAATTTTAATTACAAAAACTTTCGAATTTATGACAGAGTAAAATTAATTTCAGGACTATAAATATACACACACACATATATATATATAAATATGTAGAAAGATATTATAAAATTACAGTCAGTTGTAAATTTAATTAGTTAGCCATATAAAAGTTATATGAGTAAATTATACTGCAAATATTGGCATTATCAGCACTTGAAATTGTACTAGAGATAGTACCGAACTATATAACACTCGTATGATGTGTTATCAAGAAAGCGCAATCACACTCAACAAAATTGTTCTTCCTTTAGGATTTGAATGTTTCGAGAAAACAATTTGCTAACAACATCTGATCAGCAGTCTTTAGTTATAATAAATTCCTCCAATTTACCAAGAATAAAAATCTGAGCATAAATCCGCTATTTTTAACTGATAATCCATATTTATTTCATGGCTAGAGATAGAAATTTAAAATAAATTGATTGCTTTAGTGTCAAATGACTGATATAATTTAGTATATATTAAAAAAAGGTAATTAATGAGAGCTTTGTTAAAACATTATCTCTAGATTTAATTAATATTTTTGATGTCAAATATGTGTAGATTTTTTAAGAAATTATATTTATTTTTTTTACTTATTTCTATAAGATTAATAAAATATTTGCTGTCAATAATAAATATTTGCTGTCAATTTAAATAAATCTTACTAAAAATACAAATAAACTGTATAGAGAATATTTAACATAAGAAATTTTGAGAAAACTTTTATGAACTAAATGAAAACTTTTTAAAACCAGGATGTATACAACTTTGCAGTTTTATATTTACAATTGCAATAGAGGATAATAAATAAGTGATAATAAATAGTCTTGGGTAAAATTCTAAGAAATAAGTCAAGGAATTTAGGCATGATTAGAAAAAGCACGAAGTTAATTTATGTATATATTCTTTTCTTTTACAAATCTAATTCTTAAAACTATGAATTTTAAATTTTAATTGTAGGATCACTGAAATCCTGAATATTATTATTTCAATTATTTATTAAATCGGATTATCAACCTTTTACATTATTCATACCAATCCTACATAAAAATTGTTTCACATTGTTGTCTCATAAGGTTTTCATTACGAAACTAATCTTATAGAATTTTGCTAACTGACATAGTGTTAATATTTACATAAATGTTGAAATTTATTTAATATTATATTTTTGAATATTTTCTCTCAAAATCTGCACTTGGTTGAAATTTAATAACATCATAAAATCTAACCATAAACTCAAGTCTTTTGTATAATATCTACTAGATATTTAGATCAATGTACTGATCGAAAAAGTATGGTAAAATTTTTCTACACAACAGTTATACTGACATGCAACATGGTTGAAATTAAATTTTAAAAAAAATTCAAATCTTAATAAACTGAAGGAAACAAATATTTTATATAAACTTAAGCATAGTAACATAAATAATATGAAACAAAACATTTGCCGTGTGAATATTTTTTTAAGTAATCAAGAAATATCTCCTAAAACTTTGTATACATCTATTTTTTTTAACTTTAAAATGCACATGATAATTATTTAATTTACCTGACAGTCCTCCATGGTTTCATGGTCCATTGTATCTTCGGAAGAAAACATAATGTCGTTTGGATCACAACTTTTAATTAAATCGACATCAGGGTAAACACATACCAGCTCACCGTGTTGATTGTTCTTTCCACAAGAACGTACCATGAAGTAAAAATAAACAAATATTTGAACACACAGCAAAAATGAAATAAAACTCCCGGCCGGTAGAAATAATTGAATAATAGGCGACTAGAACCAACAACTTGTTTTAAAAAAATGAGCCAGTAACAGTGTAAGGATACACTTCGGCTGTTGGCTCGCTCGCCACTGACAACTTTTGGAAAGAAGGCGGTCCAAACCTTTCGTGTTGCTATGACGTCAAAATGACGTTCTTTCTTTTCTGAATTTTCATTCGTGCATAGAGTCAAATTTGTAGAAACGCTTCACGGAGTAGGGAAAAAAAGGGAAATTATTTTTCCTTATTTTATGACAGGTGTACTATGAGCTGTCAGATGTAATAGATACGTACAGGTGTAGTAAGATTTTCAAAACTGTTTTTGCATTGAAAATATAGCATAAGAAACGTAACTAAGATATACATAGAACTAATCTTACGATAATGTGTCGAGATTATCATAAGATTAGCTCTATGCATATCTAAAAGAAAAATTTTCTTAGTTATGATTATTAAAAACTCATAATTATATATTTCTATAAAGTCTTATTGTAAATTGATCCTTAATTAAAAATAATAATTTAGGAGGGGGATCCGCTTGCTGAAAGAGCCATTTCAAATCTCAGAAGAAATGTCGATAATTTTAGTATCTATATTTTCTGTAATTGCTCCTTTTTAACTGCATACTGAGCAACTGAAAATGATTCAAATTGCTAAAGAATACGAAGATGGTAGTTATGAGATTTAATTAAAGAAAGGTACTACGATTTCGACAGGGTGTAAAGAAGGCGGTAGCTGTTATCAAATTCTACTCATGCAAAATCCATTGAAGAACTTTGTTTTCAAAAATATCAGGATCTGTCCCAATTCACTTATATCATATTGGACATTTTATTCAAAATAAAACGAGCAAGTGACGTTCAAGCTTGGATCTTCAACCAATCAATAATACGTCTTAGGATACGAACTTACATATTTCCCTATTTCAGTCTTTACTACTTTTGTAAACAGTGTTCTCTAAAATTTGCTGAAGAAAAATGGACTTTAAAATGCGAATCCCTAGATTGAATTGTAGTATTGGATTTTGAACAACCTCAACTAAATACAAGAAGTCTATAATATACCCTTCTTTATTTTAAACAATATTTATATTTAAGAATAAATAATGTAATTAAATTTCATCTAATTCTTATTGTATCATTAATAACTTTATATTTGTAATACGAAAATTTATTACAAAATTAATGATTCATTGACAAATGATTTTAATTTCAGAGAACAATGTTACAAATTTTTTATAATTATTTATCTTCATCTCTTATGAGGTAAGTCATACATTTTTCTTAAGATCTCTTATGATATTAAGAACAAAATTTTCAAAGAATACATTTCTTTAACTACTAAGTGCCTTTAAAAAATAAGCTGTAATTTTTTATCAAACATATATCCAACAAGAATTAAAAATCCATTTTAAAAAAATTTCTTACAACATTTATGTGACAGTTTTTTTTTTTTTATAAAAATAATTTATTTTAGCAAAGTAACAATTTTTTTAATAATTATACATCTCCTTGCTTGATTGCATTGTGAATTGATTGGAAAATTAGACATATCCTACTTAACGGTAGGGAAACAAAATGTCCTAGTCGGCTCGTAAAAACAATGACAGTAACTTTTAAATTAATATGTTGCCACCACTCCATTAAATAAATGTACACAAATAACGAAAAGAGTAAAAAAGAGGTATCATCTTCTCTTGAAATGATCATGAAAAGAACAACATTCTTCGCATAACCGTGAGAGAAAGGGGAAACACGAAACATATATCCACTTGTAATGATTATAGAACAATGGAGAATACTCCAGACGAGTTCGTAGTTATTTTGGAACACACAAAAGATACCCACTGTAATAATGACTCCAGTGGCCTAAATATTTTCAAACCAGCGCTTTATATTTCCCCTCGTCTCTGCAACGAATCCAGTACTTTTCCATTGAGTTTAAAATCTTACTGCGATTGAATCCAGATAAAGTTCGTGTCAATGTTTCATATAGCCCAAAGCGTGTATGATTGACGATGACGACGAACTCTTCATTTTAACTTTTTAATGTGCTCCCTTTAGAGTTGCGGAAGTTGCTTCAAAAACAGGGAAACGCACGGCTTTATGAATTGTTATTTGTATACTTTTTTAAACTGAAGAGGGACTCCCCATGGTAAACTAAATGGAATTTTCATGTATAGGAGTTTTTGGGTAAGAAGTCGTGGTAAAAAAAAAATAACACTCATAATTTGAAAAACATATATTTGCTATGCTTGGTGTTCTTTAGCAAACGTTTTTCCTTTATAACTTAATCGATTTATTTCACCAAGTACTCAGTCAAAAAATATTACGCTTTTAGTGAATTTCCGTTTTGTTTTCTTATATTCTATATTTATATAAGAAATTTTTTTATTTTGAAAGTTTTTCCCTACATTTATTTAGTATGCAACATAATAATCCTTAAAATATCTACTTAAAATCAACTTTTTTAAATATTTTGGTATTTATTATCTTTAAGAAGTCAAATCCAGGGCTAATTTCTTAATTCGATATTTTTTAGGTTTAAAATTAAAACGTATGATAAATACAAGAATTTTCCAAAAAGAATTTAAATTAATAATTTCACAAATTTTAATTTATGAAATTATTAATAATTATACATCTCCTTTTTTCTTTTTTTTTATTCTTTTTTAATATTCTTTTTTTTTAGTAACTGAAAAAAATGAAGAAAATGGAATCTTAAAACAATTTATTACAAGTTTTTGGGTTGTTATATACAATTAAGCGTTTTATTTAAAACAGTTAAAAAAATGCTGAAGTTGTTTTTGTTAGAGTTCTGTTTATCAAGTATTTTATTTACGCGGAAGGAAATAGCTAGGCGTGTCCTTAAAACAGCATTTATAAGTATTCACCTATTCAAGTGCTTCCTCTCGCAGCAAGTCCAACACAGACCCTAGTGTAAACATTGTACCCTGCATGGCCGTGTCAGTTTGCGGTGTTTTTGAAACGTTGCTATAATTGGCAATGTTTTTCCTTTTTTCTTTGCGAGCCGGGTCATCTTTTAGGAGAGAAAACATTCATGAGTCACGGTAAGAATAGAAAGAAGGAGTAGTCCAATCCACACGTAGGTTCTAGCCGCCTATAAGTAGCTGTCATTCGTGGGAAGCGGCATAAACGAGTTGAACGCACTGTACAGACATAAGAAACGAATCTTGGCGTTCAATGTCAAGGGCAGGTAAGCTAACGAGAATAAATACTCTTGAAAAGAGATGTGGAAGAAAAACGCAGTGAGAGACAACGACCATGCATCCGAAGGTCATTCATAACGTTTGCTTCTCTAGGTGGCAGTCGGATCATTTCCTCTCCATACTCTTGCTCAGAGCCAGGATAATTATCGAGAAATTTCTTTTTTTATTATTTATTAGCTTAGGAATGCTGACTGTAATACTTAAATCTGGTTTGGAATGATCTCATTATGCTCACAGAAATAAATTATTAAAGTTGAAAATAGAATTTGATTTTTTTTATTATTATTATTATACGAATGCATAAAACTTACACAACTGTTATGCATCACTGGATAGGCACCAAAATTCTGTTTTAGAAAGATGATGAAAGCTATACGCAGAACAACGATGTTTGTGCAAAACTCTTAAAATTTAAAGGTCAGTGTTTAGAGTACCGAGGTGTAAATATAATCATTTAGATATTTAAGTAAAATCATAAATTTTTACAACAAATTATGTATAAATCACAGAATTCAAAAATGGTCATTTATTACAATGATGATTAGTTCTGCTTCATTTATTTAGGGCGTAAAATATTTTTTAAAAAAATGAATTTATATTTATTTTAATTCACGAAGCTCACAAATTAAAAATATGCACATGAACTCACAAATATTCATCTAATTCATCAGTCACAAAAATGATTTCAGATTTGAATATGATGATTTCTTAATATTCAAATCTTTATATTACAGTTTAAATACACTTAAATTAAACTTTTCATCAATAAATTTTACAAAGGTTGTATTTTAAAATATCTAATGAATTTTTTTTGAGCTATAAATTAATGTTTTCACTATGGTTTAGTGGTAGGAGTTTTCGGAATAGAAGATTGCGGATTAAATTTGAGCCTTCTGAAGAACAGAAGTTGAATGTTGCTTTTTATTTTTCATAAGTGCATTTGTTTAGATGAATGATTAGGAATTTACCAGTTTTCTCCCTAGTGATAAATAAATATAGTCCATATGAAATGTCCACATGAAAGATAAACTGAAGTGAACGTTAATAAAAACTTGTAACAGTTTTCAGTTTTTATGCAGACTCCTATGCAATGTTAAATTAATGTTTTTGATAAATGTGCAATACATTTATTAAACTCAACTTACTTTGCTGCTAAAAAATATTGGAATATAGATAAATTGCAATGTCATAGACTTTTTTTTTATTTGAGAAGAAAAAATTATCTCCCGGTGCATCAAGGAATATCACACAAGGCCTGAAGGTACGACAAATGTATTACGTAACATCTTAAAGATAAATCATATGATAAAAGAAAAATATCATAGCCATTGTCGAGTAGATATCCTATATAGTACAGTGTTTGTATAATACACTATATAAATCCTTAATACTACAGTTTTTCAAAACTCTCGAAACTTACTCCCTGATTGATCTAATATTTTAAAAATAATAAATTAAAGTAATTCGAAAATAAATAACATAAATGATACAAGCAATATACCTTAAATACCTTTTTTGTTTAAAATTAGAGTAGGACATCAATGAAATACCTATTCTGATTCTAAATATATGTATATAAGAATAATTTTAAATAACGTGAAATAACATTTTTATTATTTATTTTGTTCGATTAGTTTTTATTTAAAAAAAAACTTTTAAATTTTATTTCTGTTAAGAAATTCATATTCTTATAATTTAATTAATTGATAATTTAATATAATTTAATTTAATCTTATATTATAATTTTATATCTTAGAAAAACACACAATTGAGATCCTTGGCAAAAAATTGGTATGGCCAACCTTTACTGGATTTATCGACAAGGCCATCATAAATACGTATATTCTGTGCAATTTATCAAATTGCTAAAGTAAAGTATAAAAGACATCCGATTATATATCGCCGTTGCGTACCTCAAACGGGGAACAAATTCTAAGAAAGGCAATGAAACACCTCTGATAATTTCATCAAGATCAAAAGTAAGAGACTCTGCGTTTAGATAGAAAATATCATGTTATAGGAAAAAGACAAAACCAAAGAAGATGCCAGTTTTAAAACTGTAAGGGTAGACCTCTTACGTTTTGTACAAAATGCAATGTAACTCTTTGTATGAAATGTTTTCCATTATATTACACTTAACTTTTACAAATTGGTTGTATAAAATTTCAATTAAGTAAGTTCAGATCAATAAAATAATATTTTCTCTTTTAAATCTCATTAGTTGTTTTTAAATTCACAAAAGTTTCATTTCCCCCCCCCCTAAATTTGTAATTTTTTAACTATAAAAATCATAGGAAAGTTACTTGTTCTTTTACTATCATAAGCGCCCAGCGATCTATTTATAGATCACCTATTATCTCAGCTGCTACTTACAGAAAATGGATACAACTTCATAAGAATTTTATTAATGATATATGAAATGTAATTTAAAAATATTTTTCAAAAATTTCGAATTTAAAATAATTTGGGCGTTAACGGCTTAATAATAAGCCTCAAAAATGAGCTATAGATTTCAAAATTTTCTGTAGTTATTCAATCGATATATTTATATACAAATAAATAGATAGAGTGACCGGACAAATATTGGTAAATTTAAGAAAATATTTTTATGCACTGTTTTATTATTTGAGGAGGTATATTTAATGAAAGAATACAACTTTTTTTTGTAATTGGACCCTTAAGCGAAGGGTTCTTTATTTAACAAAAAGTAATCTTAAGACAATTCTGCTGAAATTTCCTTAAATATAAATACAAGGTTATTTCTTTATTTACGAATTTGAATATTTATTTTAAATCAGCCATTAAAATAACTTCTTTGTTTGTAACACAAGTCGACTAAAAGTCACTATCTTTCACCAATATATTTGCTAATTATAAAAAATGTATAAAGGAAACGATTTGCAGATACAATCAAAAGCAAAAAGATTTTTTTAGAAATATAAATTTGTACAGTTACTAACATATCATACTGTGAGGAAGAGTTAATTGAAGACAAAAAAGAAAAAAAAAGAAGAAGGAGAGGAAGAAGAAGAAACAATTGGTGACAATGACTTCTGAAAAATCCAATTACAGTGCCAAACATCGCATTGTAAAGGCATTACGTTGGTTTGTGGTTGAATATAAGAATAACTTACTAAAACATAATGGAGAACTACGTTAACACATAACGAATTACACAAAATATAATAGATCGTTTAAAAAAATTAATACTTTTCAGCATTATTTCACTAAAGATAAAACTGTGAATAATAGAATTAAAATAATTATATAATGAAATAAATTTGATTTGTATATTGGATTTAAATTGTATTAGATTTAACCTCATTCTTTTATTATTTTAAATTTAACTAACAAACAGATCTTCTTTTCTTATTGCGTGACTGATTGTTGTGAAATAGATCTCACGAATTTATATATAAAATTATCCACAATAATCTTCACGTGTTTTTAAATATTAGTTGATGCTCTTTTATAACGAAAATGGAAAACCATCAAATTATTCTCTATTAAATTCTACTAATATTACAGCAGGGTCATGACACAATTTCCTGATTCGAACTGAATCCATTTGTTGATGGCAACGATCAATTCCTCAACGCCTTCTCTAATGGTCCCTGTCTGAGATTCGAAATACTTACCAGTCGAAGTCCATAGGATTTTCAATTGTCTCTTCAGGAAGACATTAGAAGCAACAGGAGCAATCTCAATGAGGAAAATCTAAAGACGGCAAGGAATGAAGGAAAATAAAGGGGGAAAAAAGCAAAAAAATGCAGCCTTAAGGCTCGATTTAGGAAAAGACGTTGAACTCAAGAAGCTTAAAATTTACCGCTTGGAAGCCTACGGCTTTAGTGGGGGCCGATAATAGGTATGGTTTTACGTTTTTATTAACATTTGTTTTATTTCTTTTGGTAGCAAATAGGAAAATGTTGATGAAACTAAATGAGATAGTGTGAAAACTGTTGTTCAACTACAGCAGACAGATCATTATCAGATTAGTTTTAATGCTGTTAGAATGTGAGATCCATTACGATGCGCATATTTCTTTTCAAATTCTATTTTTAGCAAAAATAAAATAAACAGCAAACTACTTTCCTGTTATGTAACTATATAATATGTTTCATAAAATTATTTTTGAATATTTGTACAGATTTTAATCTTATGAAACTAGTTTAAAAGTCAATGCAAAGTTTATGAAATTGCTGTTAATATTTATATATTGTATTTCTCATATTGCAATTGATATAAACTGCAATAAAATGATTTTTATGTGGAAACATATTACACAAAATTAATAGAAATAACTATTTTAATTAAACTGAAAAAATTATAATTACTTTTATTTGAATAGCAATTACTTTCGATGTAGAATGACCAAAACTTGAAAATATGAATAAAAATGTACGTTGAAAGTTTTATTTTATGTAATAATAATTAAGTATGCTTACAAATACAAAAAGTTAAACAAACGTATAAAATTTAAAGATTCGAAAATTGCTAAACAGTAACATATACAGAAGTTTTCTAAATGAATATTAATTAACATTCTATGCCTTGCCAGAAAATTGTAGATCGTGAATTTCCCCTAAAATGTTTCTTTTGTGTAACTTTATATTTAGATTAAGGTTGTTACATTTTAATGTACATTATTTTTTATAACCCTTGATTATTGATCAACTTCTACAAATAATGTCAAAATTTCTTCAAAATAAATATGGATACTTATTAAAACAACTGTAAATTTTGGGTGAGAACTATTTACACTCGTTAATTTTTTAATACAGTCCACAGAATATATATAGCTTAAAAATTTAATCTTTTCCAATATTTTGAGTTTTGCCTTAACTACAGCTTAGAATGGCTTACATTTAATCTAGCAGAAATATTGAGAAGAATTCGACTTCTTATGAAATCTGAAGAGATTTAGTTATTTTGAGTTACATACAGCTTATCCTCTAGAACATATTTTGGTGACAAATACACTGATTATTTCGCAAAGCGAAACGACACAAGAATTAGTCCGCTTATAAGTAGAATTAACACCGATTCACATAAAGAATCAAATCCTTTTGAAGTAACTGTAGCTTATTTCTTCTTATCACTGAGCTTAACAATATTGATTG
Organism: Latrodectus geometricus; assembly: GCA_026290005.1. Taxonomy (NCBI): domain Eukaryota; kingdom Metazoa; phylum Arthropoda; class Arachnida; order Araneae; family Theridiidae; genus Latrodectus; species Latrodectus geometricus. The sequence continues at coordinate 1,267,652 of JAPDSC010012745.1, read as the reverse complement.
CTTCATACTTTGAGTTTCATTACTTTGTTTACATTGAAAAATCATTTGTGTTGAAGGTGGTTTATACCAAAATAAATCCAAAATCAACAGCAGCTCTTTTTTTAAATTAAAATTATTATTTAAAGATTCGGGCAGATTGATTATTATTCCTTCTTTTGAAGAGCTTATAAGGAGAAATGAGTTTATATTAGTCCGCCTTATGACTCAATCTTAAGCGATAAAACTTCATTTACTTGATATAATTACTAATATATGAAGTTCATAATATTTAGTAGCATTAATAAATAATAATATAATTTAACACTTTTTCTTGTGCGTGTGTATACCATGTTACGAAATTTTATTTCCTTAAGCATATTGAAACAAAGTTTTAATAAAGTATGTTAATGAAATGATATGTTAATTAATTAATGTTATAAGTATAAGTTAAATAAAAAATAAAAAGACGCATTAATTATTAATACATACTAATTTTGCTAAATTTAACAGTGATATTGCATAAGAATAACAAGTGAAATTATAGTTTAAGAAGATTCAAAACAATACTCAGGTTCTTTTTCCGTGAGTGTTCATTCTGCTTTGAACCTGTACAATGGGGTTACAATAGTTTGATATGTAATTTTAAAATATAACCAAGAAATTTTTGAAGTTAAGATTTTAAGAAATCTGGTATTAAATACATAATTTATAAATAACACTTGCATAAAGTTATTGCAATCATGTTTGCATCATATTAAAGTTCTACAATAAATTATAGGCAACGGACTAATTTTTGGCGTAACATATTTTATGCAACAAATATGTTAAGCTTAGAAAACAACTTGCATTTTTTAGCATGCTCAAGTAGTATGGACCATATATGAAATAGCTCTTTCTCTCTCCAAGCTTTCTATGAAATCAGTAGAGTAGTATTAAGGTGCGATTGGTTGCTTTGAATAGGTCCTGCCGACAAGAAATTCTGGTTAGAGTAAGAAGGAAATAATAACAATAATAATAAATGCCTCTCATAAGAATGTTGTTTTCGACATGCAGAATATTTCGTTCTTATTAGAATCAATGTGTGATAAAATAAAAATCATTTCATTCCACCTTTAATGTAGCAGTTTTTTAGCGATAATTAAACTTAAAATATATTTTTACAAAAATAAATTATTCTTAAGAAAAATACCATTTATAAGTACCAAATTTGTAAATTTTAAATGTATAAAATTCGAGTTTCTCGAGTGCTGCTGATCTCAAAGATTCTCTAAAACTAGCTCCTATATAAACAGTTTTTATCATCAAAAAGAAAAGTGATATTAATTATCCAAATATATGTTTTTGATGCAATATCTTTATTTTCTTAAGTGATTCAGTCGTTGTATCACTAGTAGAATAGCTGACATAAATTAATTTAAGTTAAAAAATCTCCATCAAAAATAATTTTTATCTGATTTTTATTAAAGAAAAAATATTCGGTACCAAACATTATTGTTAAATATTTATGTCAACAGTTATCCCCAATTTTTTTTCTCCCATGCCCCGTCAGAGTTCCTTAGATAAGTAGGTCAAAGTTGTGGCTGCAATAACCATAAGTTTTCTGTAAAATATTTCTCCCCAAACACCATCCATAAAAACAAGTGGCGACAAAAATAATCTACAGTGTATTTAAGCAAAAAGAAAACATGCATATATAAGAGAAAATAATTGATAATTTTACTGGGAAAACCATTCACAGGACATTGAGCAACAGTCATTCAGTAGTGATAGTTCGAAGATTTTGGGTAGATAAGCTCCATTCCGTGCAAGTTTAGCAACTTCCGGATACAACGATCTAATCTTGGCCGTACGGATGATTAATGACAAGAGGGAATCACCTCGATAGTGCTGTCACTTACCGTATTATGGTAGACACAGGTAATTTACAAGATACTTGAAAGAAGTATACATTTTTCAGAGATTTCAAGTCCTACATTTTTCTTCTTTTTTTTCAAAAAGAACAGGAAATATTTTTCAAAGTTCGTGAAGGTCAAAACCGATAATCATAAGATCACCTCGTAAGATAGCAAATATTTTTACAAGATACAAAGTGAAAAGGATTTCTTAGGATTAAATCCATAAAGAAGAGATATATTTTAACTTGTATTTTTTTGCGTCGCACTTCACAAAGGACGCAGGTGCATTCTCAAAATATCAATATTTGAAACAAGTTTTGGTGGTGAAATGTATTAAATCATAGTTTTGATATTTCCATAAATAATGGAGAGTTAGAATTATAAAACGACTTTAAAATATAAAAAATAAATAGCATCACTTAAAAAATTGCTAGTAGAATTTTGATATGGAAAAGATGTTTAAATTAGATGTATTCAAAATTTTCTATCTTAGTTAAATTTTTGGCTGCGACAAAAATATTTTTTCTTCTGTTGATTAAAAGAACTTGATTTTAAAGTTTTTTTCCCTCGAGAATGATAAAAATAAATATTTGTTAAATTAATAATATATTCATAATATTTTTATAACGGAATATAAAAGCTTAAAATTAAATGCAGACATTGTATATTCATTTAAAAATAGTTCCATTATTTATTTTAATCTTCATATTTTAATGTCTTTTATTCATTATATTTTCGTACAAATTAATTAACCATATTTCTCATAAGTCAATATAATATTACTATTAGTGTGCATATATTTAAATTGATGAACTTTTTGAAATGTTTTATATTGCTAAATAAAATGAATTTCCAAACTTCTTAATAAATGTAATTATAATTGCAAAAATTTATAAATTACAAAATAAACATGTTAAACAGAAACTATACAATGTTTCCACAAATAAGGTAAAAAAATGCTATATTTTTATTCATAAAAATATATTTAATTTACGATCGTGCTTAATGCTAAGTATTTAAATTTTAAATAAAAATAACAATGTAACCTTCTTTTAACCTGTTTATCATATGCAACTCAATTTATTTTTGCGAAAGGAAAAATATTTTTACGGGTTGTTTCACAGGAACTGCAAAAAGTTCTCCTGAGTATTGTTGAAAATGTTGATAAATCTTTTAAAATTTGTCTGAACTATATGAATTTTTAAACATTTTTCACGCATTATAGTTTCGCAATAATTTTTTTCTGTGGGTAATCATTTGAATGGATTGTTTACTCGAAAAAAATTATTCCTTTTTCTCACCAGTAAAACTGGTCCAAGTATGCAAAAATCTCATATGCAAAAATAAAAAAAAAAAATCGAAGAAAGAAAAGAAAGAAAAATAAGCAAATGGTTCCTTCCCAGCAATCTATGACTTCCGACAAGACTATACGGCTTCTTAAGAAGAGACAGTAAAGAAAGGTTTGAAAGCGAGAAAAAGATTAGAAAAAAAGTCGCCTTACTCCAACTTACTCCACAGAAATAGACGCCATTGTTCCTCGGAAAGTAGATAGGACACGTCTGCGACAAGCCTGTAATAAATTCCATTTTAAGAAAGAATGCTAGACACACTCATGTGAATATCTGACAACTCTCTGACGTCTCCATGGAACGTGAGCAATGATTATTCTAAAACGACTGGCTCAAAATTCTTTCTTATACCATTTCGTAAGATAATGGGTTTGATTAGAAGAGTTGAAAAAACAAAAACTAATTCATATTCAAGTAATATAATAACACTCACTCGAATAATAAAAGTTGGCAAAATTATTTGGAAAAAATTACAGAATAACATCTTGTGAAAAAAACTGGACTTCATCAAAAGAGGTAAATTAAATATTCTTAGAAAAAAAGTTGATCATCTGAGAGAGAAATTGCAAGATAATCTATGGTATGTTGATTACATAACAATTGCAGTCTAGCAAAGAATTAATAATTTGATTCATAGTCACAAATTTTACACTAAAAAGGAAATTGAAGGAATGAAGATCATTTAAAGTTTACAAATTTAATTACAATTTCTTTAGTACATTCCTCTTGATCAATGCTTAAAAAAAATTCCTCTTTATTACTGTTAAGTTCCTCTTCATTAATGTAGGTTTTTTACTATAACTCTCTCTATTTTTTATTTTCTTGCACTAAATCATAATGTTTTAGAATCTACTCATTAAATCTTGAAATAACATTCAGAACTGAATTACAATACAAAATGTTGGAACTGATGTAACTTCAGAAAATTTCTTTAACGAAAATTCTGTAAGGTAAAAGCAATGGTTTCATTTTTTATGAAAGTTAAATGAAATTTTTATAATGCATAATCAATAAATTTAAGCGAAAAGAATTTTCTTTTCAAGATTCACTCCTTTAAATTGAAAAAAATAAAATGAGCTTCAAACTGATTCACTTTACCATTATTGATACACGGAACTCATCTAAAGAATAGTAAATTTAATGCATGCATGCATTGATATTTATTACCGTTCTTAAATGTTATTGAAAAGATTATTTTATCCATATAAAGAATACCCTTGAAGATTTCTCAAATACCAATTGAGCATATATATATATATATATATATATATATATTATTAAAGAAGAATTATTAAAGAAGTCTTACTAAAAGACGCAGTGTTTGATAAAATCACAGTATGTTTTGCTATTTCAGACTGTGAAACATGTTTTCCAAATTCTTAATTTTTTCTCAATATTTTAGCTGAATTTCATTATTTAGACCTTTTTACTCGAGCACATCATTTCTATAAAAGTCTTAATCTTTCATGGCACCATTTTCAACTATTAATAAAAAATAGTTTATTTTTGGTTGCAGAAACTTGTATATCAATAAAATAATCGATAATTTTTTAATAGTATGCAATATAGAGTAGACTGTTAGAATGGTGGAGCCATTTTTTTGTAAGTGGAAGATTCTATGATCAATCAACCAATATTGACAATCTCGCAGCACTTACCTCCTAATCAACCCAAATGATTAGGAAGTAAGTGCTGCGAGGTAACTTCCACCGGTTGATTGCTTAAGAACTTTCTAAGTTATTTAGGAAATAACACTTAAATACAACTTGCAATCGAGGAAAAGTTCCGCAAAAAGACGAGGTAAAATGGCTATTTATAAAGCTTTGCAATAGTTTCCACGTGTGATACGAACTAATAAACAGCGACAAATTTAGTCGTAGTAAAAAGTAAAATGTTTTATTTACAAAAAATTCTCAGAATATTATCCAGAGAATGTGACATTCCTTGAATTTGATGAACTGAAATTCCAGCGTTATTTCTCTTAATTTAAGAAACGAATGTAATCGAAATAAAACGTTCATTTAGTTTGTGAAAATGTTCGAAATTCCTGAAATCAGAATTGATAAGAGAGAATCTTCGGAAAATTTTTTCATAATTTTGAAAAGTATTTTCAGAATTTTTAAACAGATAGATATAAGTTTTGTTTAATATGTCAGTAGGATTTTGATAAATCAAGGGTAACATCAAAATTTTGCAGTTGCTCTTAATTTGAGAGATATTTTCGAGGATTTAACTGAATGACGATGGAATTTCCAAAAAAGTATTCGTTATGCATATCAATTTTAAAAATAAAGACTAAGTACTGAAAAACATCATTGAAAGTTTTCTTACTTATTCTTAGTATAAGCGAAAAAAATTCTTTTAATTATAGAAATAATCTTGATACATCTACTAGTAAATATAACTCTAAGTCAAATGAATATAACTGCTATAATTGTTTATTGTTTCAGAAAAAATTTCACTTTTTATTGACTAACTTCAGGATTTATGTATAACAATAGGAATGTTTACAAATTTAATTCCGTTAATTAGTCATGGTTTTTTTTTTCCGAAATCAGAGGTACTTTTTGAAAAAGCAAATGTAATAGTCGATTAAAAATATACTTTAATTGAACTTTCTTTTTCGTCTAATAACTGCTTAAAATACCTTTAATTGGTCATCAGTCTTATTCAGAGTGAGATAAATTTTTATTTATTCGTAAGTGCATTGATAAAGGATAATATTTGTAAACTTTGAAAAGTCTAAATAGCTGACAAAATACTTTTTCAGTAATCTTCAGCAAACCAAAAACACTTAACAGTCGGTTAAAAACGATTTAATTGACCTTAGCGTTAACTGGAGCTTAGTGAAATTTTCCATTGGTCTGAAAAAATGTTAAAAGTCTCTACGGACCACAAGATTTTCATGCCAAAATGAAATGTAAACTGCCCAGTAAATCAACAATGTCGTGACTCATTCTAAAGTTTCCTCCGCTATGTATTAAAAGTCTTGATAATTTTCTTTTTCCCAATAAACATTTATTTGTAATGAAAACAACGTTTTAAATAGATATTTCATTTTACTTTTATGTGGCTATTTCGATATATTCTCATCAATCACATCAATATATGGATTTTCATAGATCATGATATCCCACAATGCTTAATTTCGCACATTTCTTTGTTCTAATATATATATATAAAGTAGCTACTGGTAAATAACAGATATAATTCATTAAATCAAATCCTTTCATTTTTCGATATAAAATAATATAAAAAGTTCATCAGTCATAAAAAATTGAGTTAGATATGTTCTATATAGTTTTCAAGTATCAATAATAAAGAACTAAATAATTTTATCTATATGTAACGTATATTTTTTTACAAAAGGTCAGTTTTAAGGTAGCATTTCTTTCCTTAAGTAATAACAAAATTTGATATAACAGTTAACACAAACAAATTAGGGCAATAAGAGAGTTAAAAATATTTTCCTGCAGAAGTAATCGAAATGTGACCCAGCAACTAATTTTTATAACATATAAAAAATGAATTCTTAGAAAATTTTAGAGGAAAAAAATTCGTAATTCCCATGTTTCTCATTAAAGCCTACCAAGCGAGACATCAGATAAAAAGAAACTCGATTCAAAGAAGAGATGTCGGGAAAAAAAAAAAAAAGCTTTCGACTTTTATATTTTGAGAGTTTCTCGATTTTCTGTTTTGTTTCCTTATTCTAATTCTCTATTTTTTGTTTATACAAACATTTTAAATATATAAAAGATAAATATAGAAGGATATAAGTGAAAAAGCAATAGCCTTATCTTCTAATAAAAAAATTTGTATTGAGTACCTCGTTTACGAAAGGAAAAGAGAGAGAATCAATAGATATTTTGTAACAAAACATATCTTTTTCTCTCAAGTGAGAGCAATTTTTTAAAGGTAAGATAAAAAAACTTTTGATATTACTTTAAAAATATATTTATAATAATATTTAATCTCCTTATTAATGTGAAGAAAAGGATATAAATACATAAATAGATATTGCTTTTATGTGTGGAAAATATTTATAGTGTACGAGTTCCAATAAATTGGAATTAATGCATGTTAATAAAAAATATATTTAGAGACGATTCCTTTTTTTGTAATTGTATGAATTTTTCAACTCAGATTCTATGTTATGCCGAATAAATAGATCACAGATAACTAGGTAAATCGAATAATTTGTATGATGCATTTTTTGTATAAAGTATAAAATTCTTACTTGATTAAAATCAGTAATGTCACATAGGTATGCACAGATGTTTAAGCGCCTAAGTGTTTGTGTATTCAGTGCATGTATTGAGGTGTCTACTTTATTGAACATATTTGAAGCATTATTCTCAGCATATATTTAAAATTAAGAACTGAGAAGTTGATTATTTTCAATGAAGCATATTTTTTGTGGAGAAATTTAAATTTCTCCTTCAGTTATAATTTTTTTTAGATAACGAAAAAAATCCCAAAACTAAAGGAAATAATAGCTTTATGCTAACATTTACTTGGAAAGATAATTTTTCTTCAATGTATCGAGAAAAAAAATTAACAAAGGAAATTAATTTTGTTAATTTAGACCTCATAAAGTTATAATCACGAAGCTATGCATGTAATTCTCTAATTTACTTTGTAGCATTATCGTCTTCATGATCTTGTTATCATATGATCTGAGACTCCTACTAAGAGATGAAAACAAAAACGAAGGAAAGATACTGTGTGAGCAAAGTTTAAAGTCTGAAGAACCTGAGAGAGGTACCTGTGTGCCAAGTAAATATTTCTCTTATCTTTTTTGTTTTATTTTACAATCATCTCTCAAATTCAGTTTTTGTCGCCGTCAGTATCAGAAGAGAAAAGTAGAATACGAGATACTTTCTAGTCACGAAACAGTTCATCAACTCAGAATTAAGAGGCAAAATTTACAATTTATATTTTTTGCACCATTCCGAAAGTGAACAACTACAATGAATGCGGATGTTTTTCTCCTTCTTGTACAAGTTTGAAAGGCTAGCAAAAAGATCAGAAATGAGTGCAATGTAAATTTAATCAGATATCACTTTTGTTACAATTCATATTCTTCTTAAGTCACGATATAGAGATAGAAGCTGAAACACCCAGGCAAAAATTTCAACGATCTTCTTAGTGTTCTCTTAGAAATATTCTTATAAAAAGAAAAATAATAAATCTTTGGAATAATATTGTCTACACCACTAATCGCAATACAAGAGAGAAATATTGCATTACTTAATCGTGAGCTGGAAGAATGTAACTTGTAAGCTTGAGTTCACAAGACTATTTTTCTCGAACCAGAGAAAAGCACAATAAAAAAGAAACAAGGAAAAAATTCTATGTATTACAATATATCACCGAGTATAAATGGCAGTATTATTGTAATATAAGTCACTAGATGGGCTTTTACAAATTCATAAAAATAAGACATTTTAGAACTGATTACTTACATTATTGATATTAAATATAAATGTACGAGTCACGCATTTTTGAAAAAAGAAATCGTGGTGGAATTACCTGCATAGAAAAAGAAATGTGTTTTCCTATTTTAACACCGAAAGTAACGCTTTCATTTTTTTTTTAAGATTTAGTGGAAAGAATAGGAATTACATTAATTTTTTTAATCTTTCAGAATAGAAATGATGAATCTTTCATTAGTAAATACAAAAGGTCTTTCATCGAAGAAATAGAAAAGAAAAATTCACTTTACTTACATCATTAAATTTTCATCGCAATTTATTTATTATTTTTTAAGGTATAAATAAATTTTCATGTCAATTTATTTATACCTTAAAAATGAAGTTTATGTAATTACAGCTGTTTTTATCATTAAATAGCAATAATGTGTGTGTGCTTAATACTTAGAATAAAATGAAAACATACATTTAAATATTTTTGTCAAATAAATCTATGAAGTAGGCACATACTATTTTCAATAAAATATTTAAATTAATTAATATTTTATCAACATTTATCGTATATTTTGTTCTCTAGACAAGTGAATTTCAATTTATAATCTGTAAGCTCCAGAGGTTGTTGAACACCATTAATATGTCAACATTTTTATGAGCAAATCATTTTTAGCATTACGAGCGAAAGCATAAAAAGATTAATGCCTCAATTAAGAATATTCTATGTGCTTTGTAAATGATAAAGAGTTTAAAATCAAAGTGTGAACTTCTTCTAATAAAGTATAAAAAAATTTATATAGATTATTATTCTTAGTATGTAATTTCTTTTACGGCACTGCTATATTGTTTTCATTTTAGGCTAATTCTGAAATTAAAAAAAATAATGATTTTTTTCAGTAATTATAGATTTTTTAATTTTTAACTTATTAATTAAGGTGTTTTTAATAACTAAATTTTAAATTCGTAAGGTAAATTAATAAATAGAATTTATAGTATTCCTTACAGTTGGTTGTCTACAAAAGCATCAATAAATAAAATAGATGAATGTTACATTACTAATAACCTTTAATATGATGAATCATGATACTTATTCTCGTATAAAGATTGCAGTTGTAATTCACAAATTGTTATTGATTGCAGTATATTTGACGAACATAGTAGCCTCACAGTGTATGTAGGGAATTTACAAAGTGGAAAACTTTAGGAAACACAGCCTTAGACTAATCAAAAATCGAAACTAAAATTTCTGCAAGCTTTTTTTAAAAGTTAATTTTTTCAGTGCATGAAAATTTTTAAATTTTTTTTAATATCATTATATATATCTTATTTTTATTATATAACTAGAAAATAATCAGGATAAAAATTTTCCGTTTTGATACTTTTTTTTTTATAATTTTTACATAAATCAGAAGCTAAATAAGTATTAATTTTATAAATGAGACTTATAATATTTTAAATTTGTGTTTTTATTGGTTAATTGAAAGGTCGTTTGACAACTATAGTTTTAAAAAACTATATATGTTGAAGCACTTTCATAGTAATTTCGAAGTTGTACTAAATTTCTTAGCTGAATAAGTATTTATTGAATTTATTATTTCAGTTATTGGCAACAGGGATGATTTTTTTCTTCTGAAAAATGTGATCGAAGGAAAATATAAACATAATCCGATATTTTCGGATGATGCTTCTATTTCCCCCTTTTTTTTAAAAAAAAAAAGACTTTTATACTTATCGTTTTGAATATTTTCATTTAACAAAAAGATCATATCCAGTAAATTAATCATAAACTACATGGTATATGTTTCATGAAACTCAATCCAATATAAAATAAAAAAAAAACAAACATAAACCACTTTATTAAAAAATGCTTGTTAGAGAGCCTGATATGCTACAGAAGTTTAGTTTCATTAAGATAGAGTAATCTTCAAGCAGCAAATAATTGAGACGTGAATGGATACGCGGAAGTGTCACTATCTTGCAACAAAGAACAATACACAGATAATTATGTTCAAATAACTAATGACACTATGAAGATAGCTATTATTATGACATCATTAGCAAATTCTTGAATCGTTAATTTAAGCACGCGTTTCACTCACATAAATTCTCGGAGTATTTATATCAAAGATAGTACAATATCCATTTAATATCAAAGAGAAATGACGAGAAAAATAAATCAACAATAGGACTTAAATATGCACTGAATTTTGATAGAGTAAAATAAGATAAGATAATTAAAGATAATAATTACTAAACGTTAAGCGTTTGCTTATAATCACAATTTCATAATTAATAACAAAATGACAGTGTAATCTCATGCAAAATTATATACTATTATCACATATGTATTTTTTGTTAACTGTTATTTTTGTACGCTTCCATAAATTTGCACTGAATTTGGAAATATTGCTCAAATGTAAATGGAGATAATTTAATATTAATGAAAGCATTTATAAATAAGTGGATTGATTTAAAAAATGTAGAAATCCTTGGAAAACACCGTCTTTTAAAATTAAAATAAGTATTATTAAGTTGGTTATGTATATAAAGCACTCTAAACGAAAGGTTCTTGACAAGATTACCAAAATGAATATCTTGCTTTTTTACTATTTTTACGATCCTTTTTCATTTCATGTTTTACGCATCTACAAATATGAATAAAATTGGCATTTATCTTCAAGTGCAGAGGATTATTTTTTCAAGTTTATACGGGAGAAAATGCATTCACTTAGCTGGTAGTATATAAAATCAAAATTTAAGATAATTATCTAGGACAAATGATAAAGGAAAAAAAGAAAGGATAGAATCAACACCTTATAAACGAACTCAAATAATACTTTTCTTTATTCATTATTGCATTTTTTTTCAACGACGTCCTTGAAGAGGTTAATATGCATGCAAGTATCGTTTCAAGGTAGACATTGATAAAAACAGAAATAAGAAAATAAAAAATGCCGGCTTTGCTCCAGTATAGTTTTCCCTGTCTAGAGATCACTATCAACACTGATACCATGGGAGGCTACCAATTTCATTAAACAACTAAACTAATAAAATGTGAAATCTATCCAAGTGCCCAATTATCATTCCAAAGCGACAAAAGTTGTGTTACAACAAAGGTTTCTTAAGAATTGGATAGTACCTTGAGATGTCTTGAGAGGTATTTTTATTTGAGATACCAAATAGCAACTTTTTGAGAAGCCGATACAAAGATATCACCTTACCCATCATTGCATAGTACACTTAAAACTATTTCTTAAGTTTTTTTGGTAATATTTTTTCACAACCTACTGCTCTTTTTTTTTTTTTTTTTTTTTTTTTTTTTTTTTTTTTTTTTTACTTGGTTCAGTGGTCTCAGGTTGGTTTGAGCTACTAAATATAGCCAGTTCTTCTTGAAGAGGAAATGAAGTGGACATGATAGCTATAGATTCGCTACAGCGGAGTTGCAAAGAGTAAAAAATTTTACCAAAACTACTTTGTTTTTCTTTCTGTTATGGAACAGAATTATACATGGATAATTTCTTTATCAGTTGACTTCATCTGATATTCAAACTTCCGTAGTCATATTGAAAATACTTTTATTGTATTATTTGTGTAGTCCAACCATATTATTAAATTTGAATTCATCGATCTGAATACGATCTCTATCGAAAGACAATAAAATATGATTTCTTTTTTTCGGATCAATAAATTTGAGACAATAACATAAATTTAGAACTTTGTTTCAAGCACAAGTAAAAATAAAATTATCTACAATTTCTGTAAAGAAAAAACAGTTTTCAATTGTAATAAAATTCGCTGAATTATTTTTTATGGCTTCGAAAAATTTAATTTGGAGTACTTTCATAAACTTTATTTAAAATTGTAACACACTGTGTAACCAAATACAGTAGTTAAAATATTCCGTTACATTGCTGTTAAAGTATTCAGGAAGAAAGTTATCAATTTTGATCAATCTTTAAAATACTATAGTTGTTCTTTGTAAAACATTATAGAAATTATGATATAAGTTAACATATTAGTTGGTCAATACCATGGAATCTGCTATATTTCAATTATTTGTAACGCTTACTGTAAAATTTAATTTTATTTTGAAAATTAGAAAGAAAATTTTTTTTCAGAGAAATCATCAAAAATTAATATTGAAACAAAACTAGACTTTGTGAGTTAAAAATAATGTACTGAATTATATAATTTGGTGTTTTATTTATTATTAAAGCCAACACACATTAATCCATACTTTGCATTATTTATTTAAAATTTATCAGGGCAAAAATAAACAGCGTACCTAATTTACATCAGATTATGAATTCCTAATTTAATTCGATAAATTAAAAGAATTTTGAGAAAAAAATAATCTTATCTAAATTTGATCCAATTTTTAATTAAAATATTTATAGATTATTGAAATTTGATGTGATGTAACAAAATATCTGAAATATTATTTAAATGTTTCAGACATGTTTAAACTCATTAAATCTAAAAAAAATATTTCGTTAACATATTTGAAAGATATTTTAAGAGCTTAATTAAGCAAAATATTACTTCATTTTTTCTTCAATTAATATGCGTCCTTTACAAAGCGAATTCATTCAGCTAAGTTTTAAAACATTACCGAGATCCTATGTTCACCAAATGAGTTTCAAGTTTATTTGTTTTGAAAAATAATTTGAAAAAAGAAACTCAGATATACATTGAAATTGTTTTGTTTTTTCTGTTTGAAAAGAAAAAATATAGTAACTGCTATAGTTAAATGTCGTACTCCTCATCACTTTGGTAATATTCAAATGTAACGCAGTTCAGTGATCCTGTTAAAAAATTATAATGATAAAAATAAAAAGAATACTCCTTAAACTGCCTTTAACGGGTCAAAAAAGGAAAAAGAAAAATCATAAGAAAACACGTTTAAAGGTGGAGAGTAATCTTTAAAAAAGATCACGGGAAAATCAGCAACTCCTCCTTGACAAGGAATGCAATAAAAAAGCTTTTTTGTTCTTTTTCAGCAAGCAAGTATTAATATTTATAAAAACATTACTAAGTTGAAGAACTATTTAAAGAATTTGAGATACATATAAAAATTTTTTTAAATGTTTTATTTCAGATTTTGCCCTAAATCGCTATAATATTACTATGGTGATCTTTCTGTATATTCTGAAATTATATCACATTAGTTAAATATGTTATTTAAGACTAAATAGCATCAATTTCTCAGAGTAAAACTGGAAAAAAAATTTAAGCACCGAAGGAAGAAATTTAACATCTATTATCGCCCTTATATTTAGACTTATATTAGATATTAGAACACTGAATGTGACTCTACCTGTTATTTCACGTAATAAAAATATGGAACATTAATATAAAAATATAACAAGATTATTTTTTAAGAATGATAAAATTCTGCATTTAAAATGATGATTTAAGATTATTTCAATCCTGTTTATCTGTTTCTGATATTAATATAATAATGTAGGTTTATTTTTGTGAAAAACATTTTAGGGTTTCATTTATTAAATATTTAGTATATTGTGCAAAGTTAAGCGTTAAAAAATAAAAGAAACCAGAGAAATAACGGATTACTTTGATTTACAATTCAAAGTATTACAAATGATTTAAAAAGTTCAAGTAATATCGTTTAAAATTGTAAAAGTGTTTACGATTAATTTCAAAATTTAAAATACAAATTTTAAAAGTAAAATGCTATTTTCCTCCAATAAATTAAAAAGTGTAATTAGCTATTAATCTTATCAATGAGATATTGTCTGATTATTACAATTGCCGAATATGCAACAGTACACAAAAACAGGGTGAATGTACTTGTTTGCTTAAAATTTTGTTATATGTTGGAGAAAATAAGTTTAAAATAATTAAAAATAACCTTTTTAACATGTAAACAAACTGGCCAAGGTCAGTACAAGAATGCGATTAAAATTCATTTGATATGGAATTCCTGTTTATTTAATTTTTAAGAGATTTCAGATGTGCTGCAATGAAATAAGGCATTTCTTTTATATCGAATATCCAAAAGTTCGAACCCCTGTTGAGATTAAATTCAATTACAATGTTTAATTTTTTTATATTTTAATCCCATAATATACGAAAAGATGAATTAAAAACTTCTTCCCGTCCGAAAAGGAATAGATCAAGGTCGGTCAGGTGTATGCGGTCACAAGGCAACATCTTACAAAATAATCATTTGCTCTTTAGTAATCATTCTCTTTCTTCTCATCCCGTTCGTCACGTAATAATAGAGTCAGGAATGCGTGACGTCACAGTGCGAGGCGGGACAATGGCAAAAGACGGAAGTGCGAGAACGTCAAAAAATAAAATAAATAAATGAAGGCAGTTACAAAAACTGAAATATAAAAAAATTAAAATTCTTTTCGATGGGGGGAAAAACTGCCTGTGATTGTAGGTCTTTTGATTAGATCAAAATTCCGCAAGAAATGAAAATAGTTTAAAGGGTCAACTAATTTAAATTTAATCCGTAGAATTCCTCTTTTTTATCATAAAATTGTTCAGAAATTATTAAACATTTATAACTCCACAACAAAGTGAACAAAAAACTCCTTTTAGAATAATTTTCAACCCAGAAATTAGCTCACAATTGGAAAATGAAAATGCAGTAATAAAAATAGAAACAATTTTAAAATAAATTTCATTCGCATTAATTATTTTCTTGCAATTTTTCATTTTTTTTCTCTACATGAAAATTTTTTTTCAATTTTTTTTTATGAAAAGGGCACATTTTTTCTAAAATGTAAATTTAAAATTTAGATGAAAAAAACCAGTGGAAATAAGAATTAATTCAAAATCAATTATAGTATTAAAATAATATTAATGCGAATCAAGTATATTTTATTATAATCCTAAATAATCGAAATATTAGTTAAAATATATTTACTTAATTTATATAATTTTCTAATATGTATTTAATTTGAGTGATGAACTATATATACAAGGTACTGTATTTAAATGAAAAGTTATGCAATAATTCTGTAAATTTTTTCTAAATTGATTAATTTAAGGATCAGACGGTATGATTTTTTGCATTCATTTATTTCAAATTTCTCATGATCACATTACAAAAATACTAGCTTTATTAAAATGAACACTAAATAGTTTTTAGAATACATGTTTGAATAAATACTGCATTTAAATTGAAATTAAATTAATTGAATTGAATTAAATTCGGTAAGGAAGTTTCATAATGATAAAATAAAATCAAAATAAACTATTTTTATCATACCAGAAATAATATTCACAATATCTAAAAGTTTTGAGTAAAAAGAGAGGAAATTGTTTTGATAGTATGCTTAAAGTTTAAAAACTTATAAATTCGAAATAATATAATATTTCCTTTCACTTAAAGTCTAAAAAGCAATAAAACTTTTTGATTTTGAACAGTCAACTCATTTCAGAACAATAACTGCGACTATTGTTCATAAATTTTATAACAAACAAGGAGAAGTTTATTGTTACTTATCCTTGAGTATATCGTTTACTTCGATTACTCTTAAAACAAAGTATTTTGATTCCACTTTGTTAGAAGCAGCGTTCACGGATCTGATAGATTTGATGTCTAGACATTGACGCATTGTAATTTTGCTTAGTGATTTGCAAAGCTAAAATCACATTACTTTTTACAAAAAAAGCTACAATGACCTCTATGAAAAATTCTAGGTCAAAAAGAAAAAGTTCGGCTAGGTCAGCAGCACATTTAATTTAAAATCTGAAAACATTCAAACTATTTTTATTTCAGCTAATTCATTCACATTACCAGATATTTTTGATAAAATTAATCGATATAATACATGTTAAAAAAAATATAAAAATTTATCAATGGAAGGATTGCACAGAGACAAATTACAAAGACAGATAAGAGAAACAAAGAGAAAACTAGGCACATAATAAAAATACAGCATACCTGCAATTTATAGAGAAAAAACAATTAAAGAATTGGCGTCTATATTTGACTGCTGTTTTCTAAACAGATACCATTAGAGTAATTCTAGTGCATTTCAAATGAAAATCGCACTATTTATCACACCACTTTAAATAAAATATAATGATTTTTTTCTTTTTTTCTCTTTATAAGCTATCTTATGAATCAAAAATGTAAAGTTAAATTCTTTTATACATTCACCAAATATGTCCTTAAAAAAGAAAGAAATGTAAACTGACAGAGTTATTTAACTTAATATTAAAATATATTCTGTTATATTTGAATATTAACACATAGAGAAAAAGGAACCAGTAGATGCATTATATATACATACATTA